>JAPZEB010000002.1:14529707-14543560 GCA_029783705.1 Chaetodon striatus
CTATAATTCCAAAATGTTTGATGCTCAATTTCATGTTAACAATCCAGTACTCACTGGGCTCCACCTCTGTCCCACAGACTGCACACAGGAAGTGCTGCAGAGTCACAACTTCACTGCGTCTGGAGGAGGAAACAGTCAACTGTGAACCCCAGGAAAATAGCTGCTACCAGGATAGTAACTAAAGGAGATCCAAGTTCAAAAAAAAACAAATGAACTTTGGCTACAGAAACATAGAGAATGCCTTACAATCAGGTGTTAACATGCATCAAAGTGAACATGTAGTTCAAGGAAAAAAATACATTTGTAAAACTAACAAGTGACACAAGGTTTAAAATGCCATCATGATGCCAGCATTAGGCCGCAACACACACATTGATCCATACTTAGCTCTGCAGATGTCTTGTAAGTCTTTGAAAAGGTGACGGAAATACTGTACCCATAAAGACATCTGCGTAGAGACAGACAGAGAGCGAGAGACATGACAGAGGTGAAAGAGAAAAAGAAGGAAGTGAAAGTGAGAGAGACGAGGGAGGTGAGACCTGCCCCAGTTAACTTGGTCGATAGCTGTTAGAGACGCTTCACTCCTCACCTGTCACATGCTGTTAAAGGAGAGAAAGTTATTAGCTGGCAGTGACCTGGAAACTGGAAACACAGTGTGGTGTCCTTAAGTTTCAACCCCGAAATAAATCAATCAAATGTACAACAACATCTTTTATCTTAACGTTGAAGTACTTCACTGCACTACATCTTTTATGTGTGTGTACACCAATAATATATCCATATTTGTTTGCTTTATTTACGGTCACAGGCATGCTCCATACTAAGGACTTTTGAATATAAATACAATTATTGATATTTTTAAACCTTCTTTATATTTGGCAGAAATTCTAAGTAATCTGAATGCATTTATGATTCACATATTCAGTGTAATGAGTGGCACAGCTCTTATTTGTTTGCATTTTAAAGTATCCGTGTCAGCCAGGGTGTGTGTGTTTAATAAGGTTGGGTGATAAGGTGTTAGAGGCACCTGTAGTTTCAGATAAAGAGGTTTTAAAGGAACCAGAAGGTAGTCTTTATTGTTTTCTCAGAGATGGGTATGGGAGGAGGGTAAACCGTGAGATAAATCCTGTTTTCTTTAAAGCCGGAATACAGCCGTCTCTGTTTGTGGGCACTTCAAGAATGTGCTCCTGCAGAGCTCAAGTGTAGCATGAACCCTGTTGGGCATAAAGTTAGATCAGGAGGAGCAGGAAAAATCACAGATTTATAGGCACACAATGTTTCCTCGTGAAGAGCAGATTGTCTGATGGTTTGAAGAACAGTTCTGCTCTTTTGTCCCTGACAGTGTGGTCAGGGCTTTTTCCTTTGCCCCCAGAGATATTCATGTTAATACTCGCACTATGCACTTGCATGAAAGGAGCCACAAGACAGGTGCATCTCTAGAGACCTGGCTGCTCTGTTAGTCAAAGTCAAAGCAACAACAAATAAATCTCTTCATACTCTACCCTTAGTTTTATCATTTAATTTCTTTGGCTGACATGTTTGGTCTTCAGGGGTGATGTGCTTACATAGTAAAGCCATACTGTCAGTTCAAATTTATTGAAGCCCACAGAGACTGAGGCTGTAGTCAGACCAACAATAGCAATGTGCCAAAAAAATATACATAAGTAACTTCTCCGGGTACTCCGGCTTCCTCCCACAGTCCAAAGACATGCAGGTTAATTGGTGAATTGCTTTTTTTTCTGTTGTATTGTCAGGAATCACACAAAATCAAGTGGGTCCAGGTAGCTGAGAGACAAGAGCTACGGCACTGAATGATACTCTCTGGGGCTGTATATTGTCAGGTATAAGGTATGGGTATAAAGCCTGGCAGTTACTGATTTTCATCAGCACTTCCAGCTTTTTTAATTCCTGATCTCGCTCTCTTTGGAGCAGCATACCTTTAAGATTCAGTGTGTGTCTCCTTGCAGTTATTTTGGCAAACTGCAAGGTGATTAGTGTAATCATTGGCCCCTGAAGTCCACTGTGTCAGGTGGAGTGGCTCTGAATGGACACTTGTACAAGCCGGCCTAGATTTACCAGGACTTGTTAGCGTGTGTGTTTCCAGGTGTGCCTGAAAGAGGTTTGAGAGTCTAAATGTTTCCAGTAGAAGAATTTAACCTCCGAACTCTACAGGAAAGTGCTTTTCATTCATCAATAAGAAACTGGACACACACTCATACACACATACAGTCATGAGCAAACACACAAATATGTGCATATGGGAAAACTACCCACACATACACTTGGTTATAAGCTGCCATGATGATTCATGAAAACACGGTGCGTGATCTTTTCCCTAAAGGCCAGGCTCTGACCTTTGACCCCTTCAGTGGCAAAAAGCAGTTTACTTCTCTCCCTTCGAGAGGTCACATCCACACAGTTGTCTGTCCTCTTCTTCTTTCACCTCAGTTTGTCCCATCCATCGCTCTTCACCCTCACCTCACCTTTACTCTTTGCCTTCTCCAAGTTTCATCATGACATTTTCTTCCCAGCTGCAACGCCTACTCAGAGAGGGTTGATAAGAATTATGAGCTCCTAAAGTGATCTTCAGTTTGTCATCCAGAAATTCACAACCACTCATTGTGTTAGTGTGATGTCTAGCATCTGATTGTTTTATTATGTTAACACATGACATTTATGACAGAATAGCTAAACTCATGAACTTCCTCCCAGTGGTAAAATGTGAACATTTACTCAGTTGCTGTAATGAATTACAGTTTTAAAGGTCCTTTTTTATGAGAATATTTCCATTTCATGCCACATTATACTTTTCAAAAAAAAAAGTGGTTAAACTCGACTTTGACCACCAACATTAAAATGCCACGTTTCAATAATAATCCAAATATATATCATACTATAACTTATATTCATGATGTAAACTTTTCTATTGTTTAAAACTTTAAAGTTTCAGTGTTTAAGATTTAGGGGAATTTAGTGGCATCTAGCGGTGAGGATTGCAGATTCCAACCAGCTGAAGCTTCTTCCACTTACGATTCCTTCAGTGTTCATTGTTCAGGATGTTTTTACAGGAAGCCAAATTATCTGCAGAGGTCTCTCCCTTTCCAAAACAAATGGAACAGATGATTCATACTTGTAACAAAAACACTCAAATAAAGCAGTTTCACGTTACAATTCAGTGTTTCTCCATCGCTGTTTGACTCACTTCAGAAGGGCCGCTAGCCCAGCACCTGCTAATGTGTGCACGCCTATTTTCCCTGATAACTTAAGATCCAGACATTCTGGAGGTTTTCACTAGGAGACGAATTACCAGCAGAGGTGTCCTCTTTTCCAAAGCAAACCAAACAGGTGATTTAAACCAGTAAAAACACTTAATAAAGCAGTTTCATGTTAAAAACGAGTGTTTTTCCAATGCTGTTTGGCTCGTTATGTGGGCAAAAGGTCCTGTCTACAGCTAGTTTGGTTTGTCCGTTTTGGGCCACTGTAGAAACATGAGGGTGCAACAAGACAATCATGGACGAAGACCTGCTCCCTATGTAGCTATAAACTGCTCATTCTAAGGTAATGAAAACACAATTCTTATTTTAGGGTATTACACAAAGAAGAAAACATATTTTTATTATATTATATTTGTGCCAGTATCCCCCCCCCCAAATTCTGCACACTGGGCTTTTAAGCATTTTGCTGATAATAACAGTGTACTTTTACTATGTAGAGTTTTGAGGCCAGGACCTGGACTTGTAATGGAGTGTTTTCACATTGTAGCTTGGCTAATTTCACCTGAGCAAAAGGTCTGAGCACTTCTTCCACCATTCTCATCATGTATGTTTCTCTTCAACTACAACTCAGAACTTTATGTTTGGAAATTGTCATTTGGATAATTTGGGTTTGGCAGTAAAGATGTAGGCAGTGAGAACTAAAGATATATATATATTTGAGGCATTGACAAGATTTACAGCAAAACACCACCCCTGCCTTTCTGCACAACACGTAAATGTACTACTTTAGCATGTTCCCATGTTTCCAATAAACTTTTTTCTTTCCTTCTCTCTCGTTTCTCTCTCTTTTCCATCTGTTTCTGTCTTTTCTCCTTCTAATATCCTCCTAATTTGTACTGAAGTAATTTGCCCACTGTTTCCTATAGGCTATCATTATCCACCCTTATATATACACACAGACCAGTCCCAATCCCTCCTGGCAATTTCCTTTCTTTTCCCTTATCAGCTGGAGCCAAATATTAAGTCTACATACACAGATCACCAGCCCAGCACCGTCTCATATCTAATCTCCAATAACCATTAACAGCTGAAACCCACTTAGCTGCAGTAATTAGGGAGGGGAGAAGGGGAAGCAGAAGGGGTGACAGAAAGAAAGACGGAAAGCTCAGCAGCCTGCTGACATTCCTCCATGCTCCTCATCATTTTCTCCTCGTTGCTAATTTTTCCATAATTCCTCCTCTCCCTTCTCTCTGTCCTTTTCCTCTTGTCCTAGACCCCGTCCATATGTCTCCAGCAGGCCTGAAAGACCGTTAATGAAATGTAGACTACACAAATAATCTCATCTGTCCGTGATTACGCTCAGCCCTTCTAAAGAAAGCCCCAAATATACAAGCTCTCACCTTCACATGCTCTACCACACATTTCTAGACACATGATTAGGTTACAGGTAGATGTGCCAACGCTAACTCATGCACATGCTCATACACTCAATATATGTTCTTTCTATTACTTTCTCAGACAGGACTTGCCTTACTGTCAACACCTACTCTTACTTAACACTCAGATCCTGAAAGAAAATGTCATTTGTCTCTGTGTTGGAAAAATATTTCCACTTATTTTCCGACAGAGTACATTTGAACTCATCTCATACTTGACTCTTTATGTCTAAAAAAGTGAGACAGTGGAATAATGAGATGGGAAAATAGAAAACAGACAGTGTGTGTGAGATTGTTTCCATGTATTTCATCATGTAAAGTAATGACTGTGTTAAAGCTCCTCTTGTTGTGAGAGGGCTGGCCCATTTTTGACCAAGTGAGGGTGTGAGACGTATTCAGCACTGATGGACTCATCCATTACAGCCTTGTGAAAACACAGTGTAAGTGGAGGAACATTAGCAACAGGGGTCTGCTTATCCGTGTGTGTGTGAGTGTGTGTGTGTGTGTATGTGTAGGTGCAAGTGTAGGTGCAAGTGTAGGTGTGACCGGCAATTGAATCTGAGAGGAAACTCCATCCAGCAAGACATGATGTGAAAGTAAACTTTACACTTGTTCTCTGTGAGTCATTGAGACGAGTGGTTTGAGGAAAAGTGGGTCAACTGCAACACGACATTCAGAAAACCACCGAAAAACCGGTCACAGTCACTCTTAACTTTGATGATCCACTGATGTCAAAAAGAACCAAAAACTTTAGGTTTCGGTGGGTGGTCAAAAGCCTTGCAGGCCTCTTTGCTTAAAGTATAGCTGGAAAAATAACTTGTTGCTTTTAGAGGTAGTTCCTTTTTTTTTTTTTTTACCTTTTATTTATTTTAAATGTCAAAAGTGTTTCCAGTGACAGTTTTGTTTTGTAGGTACTTGTTTTTTTTTAATTATAATGATAATTTTTGTATTCTCTTACCCGCTGTCAGCTGGGATCGGCTCCAGCCCCCCGCACCTCTATAAAAGAAGAAGCGGTTACAGATAATGGATGAATGGATGTTTGTATAACGTATTTGGTTTACTTACAGTGTTTGTTTCTCTAATCGTCAGTAAACATTTCTCTTGTATTTATCTTACTCAGCATCAAAAAAGTATTCAGTTATTGACCCAAAAGTGCTACTGTTCGAAAGATGTTTGAAAGGATGAAGCTTTAACATAACATAGAGTCCCTTCACCCTCACATTGATAACTCTCTGGCCTCTGTGAAACACTCACAATATGACTTTACTTTGTATTTGAATTACTCACAACTGATCGCTGCAGCTACCTGAACGCAGCAAGGACAGCCACCATCTCTGAGGACAGCAGAGTGTCATCCAGCTTCCTGCTGTAATCATTGTAAACTGTAACTATGGTAACTAAAATGAGAATTATCCCATATCTACAGTGGACCTCTCCTTCGAATTTTCAATAAATATACTGTTTTGTGTTTGAAAAAAAGGGGGGAGGGTCCTTTAATGTTAAAGTAAAACAACTTTTAGTACACACTGGTCTACTTTACTGACTTTACATATCTTGTTATGGGTGTTTCTGAGAAGTGTGAATTTTTGATAATTTGGTATATAGGAAGCGGGGTGATATGGATTCAGAAAGAAAACCTGTAAAGGACTGAAGAGGGAAGATAATGGAAGGGAAAGAGGTTATCTATCCAGCTGTAGGCCACAGTTTCATCTCACTATATGTGTGCAGTAGATGAATCATATAACAAATGCATATAAATACACATTTTAATGAGAAAGAAATAAACCTGATTAATACTCTCCCTACCATCTCTCTTACCCCCTCCTATTACTGTGTGGGATCACTATTCTCTTCACCTGACTGTTATGGATGAACTTTGACCCCTCTGCATGGGTCAGCCTTCAGAAGTACAGCCTTGTTTTGTCTGAACATTTGACCTTTGACCTTCAGTCTGGGGTCATGGCCATCAGAAGCAGCAACAGAGGAACACCAGTGTGAGGACAAGCTGCTTCAATGACGCATAGCCTGCCAAGTTGTAGAGCTGTTTCTTTTTAATTCATTAGCCTTCATCAAAGAGACGTCTTGGAACCTGAAGGGCTCCTTGTGGGGTCAGAAAGGTCCCTATCAAAATAAGGAGCAGTATATTAGAAGTGTTAGTTAGTTAATGGGAAGGCAGCGCAGCCAGGCACACTAATAGCTCATGTAATCTTTTTGAGATTATTCTACTGTCTCTGATGCCCTCTGGTGGATCTAATGTGGAAACGACTTTCCTGGATTGTAAGGGAATCGGAAAACAGTGATGATTCTTTTATTATAATACAATGGACATAACAATCCTCAAACACAACTTTTATTATGACATGACTGATATTTGAGATCATTCCTATGGCTTACAGATCCTGCAGGTCTTTCCTCTGTTCTTTTCTTGTGTTGGATCAGTTATAACCACCAGTTGTGATGCACTTTCTGTGTCATGACCATTAAAAGCAGCAGCAGATAAAGCAAAGAGCTGCTGTTCTGTGCTGCAAGACAACTTCAAAGCCATTTTATTATAATCCATCAGTCTCCTACATAGCTTAATCTCCAGGTACTCCGCCTTCCTCCCACAGTCCAAAGACATGCAGGTTAATTGGTGACTCTAAATTGCCTGTAGGTGTAAATGTGAGTGTGAATGGTTGTCTGTCTCTATGTGTCAGCCCTGCAATAGTCTAGCGACCTGTCCAGGGTGTACCCCATGTCTCGCCCAGTGCCAGCTGGGATAGGCTCCAGCCCCCCCACGACCCTCAAGAAGATAAGCAGTTATGAAAATGGATGGATGTCTTTTATGTCCTATTTCTTTTATTGCTCTGAACCCACTTGTAATTCTTAAACTAAGTTTGAATTGACTTGAAATATCTATAACATCTATTGTTATGAGCATCTTTTATATAATAGTATAAAATGTGCTTCAAACACATAACACAGAAAAATATTACTACAACTGGAATTCAGTTTTTCAGATGCCATTGGAGGTTCATTTGTATCACTAATATTTGTAAACACAGCAAGACAGGCATGTTTTTAATGACTTGAGCAACACGGAAGCTAATTTGTCGTCTGTATATTTCACATTCTTCTCCTATGAATATCAAGTCATATGAAGATATCGATATGTACTATATATTTATGTTTATTTTATTTAGAAAGGGACAGAGCACATTAATTAACATGATCACTTAAGTCACATAAATGTGCCAGATCTAGCTATTCAGGCTAATTTTTTATCTGCAGCCCCTGGCAGGTTGATGGTATATGTGTCTATAAGAAAAAGACGTTAAAATAACATACAAAAGCACATAAGCACAGACGAAAGCAGATTGATGGCATGAGCACAGTGTGAGCATATAACCATAGACAAAAGCACATAGGCAAAAACAAGACAGAAGCACTATTAATGAAACAAAGACCTAACCAGATAACCTAAAATATTAAGAACGTACTACAGCATAAAACACAACAGAGACCAAAGCACATGGCTACAAACAAACACACATGAGCACAAAACAAAGCCCATAAGCAAGGACAACAGCACACAAGCACAATTTGCAAGACAGTGACATAACTATGAACCCAAAGCACATCGTATGAGTTTATTTGGATTAGTGTTGGAGGGTTTGAGCTGAAGGGTCGTGCAGCTCGCCCGGCTGCTGTATCTACATGACTCCCACCCTTCAAATCATGCGTTTTCTTTGAAGAGGGCGCCGTTTTCTCCGCAGAGCCGCGCCGCT
Source organism: Chaetodon striatus (assembly GCA_029783705.1). Taxonomy (NCBI): domain Eukaryota; kingdom Metazoa; phylum Chordata; class Actinopteri; order Chaetodontiformes; family Chaetodontidae; genus Chaetodon; species Chaetodon striatus. The sequence continues at coordinate 14,538,126 of JAPZEB010000002.1, forward strand.
GACGCTGCTCCGCGGCCGGGCCACGTGACGAGGCGAAGCGGCCTCTCCTCTCCTCCTCTCTCGGTCCTTCCTTCCCAGGGTTCAATGAGCGCTGTGTGGCCCCACCCCGTCTCTCTTCAGCGCTGTCTATCTCCTCAATGTAGGCTACTATTCTCGGAGAGAGAGAAAGCGAGAGAGAGAAAGGGAGAAAATAATAACCTCCAAGAATTGGTTATTCCTGTCTTTCACCTTCCACGACCAGCGGCCAGGAGGGGAGCGGCCTTCGCGGTGGGAATGTGCTGCTACAACAACCCCGCGTCCTATTTTTTTGTGAATGTAAATGCACATGTAGTCTCAAGCTTGTAGCCTATTTACCCACCTCGGATTCAAGAGGAATATATATACATATATATTTATATAGATGCATGTTTGTATGAGAGTGTGTATGTGTGCACACATATATAGGCCTTATGTAGGCTATACAAACTGAGCCTGACAGCGGGGGTTGCTTTTTCACCTGCAAGAAACGTGGATACATTTCGAGGGATTTTCACATCTTGGTCACGTTTTCCTTTTCTTTTCTTTTTTCCTTTTTTAATGATTTTTTGTCTTGAAGGGATTCTTCGGAGCTGCGCCGGGAATTTAAAAAGTCTATCGGTGCGCAGTTTTGGAGGCTCGGTGGTGATGTGAGGGGCTGATAACACATTTCAGCAACAAAAGCGAGGGGCAGGGAGAGAGAGAAGGCCCTTTGGAGGAGAAAACACAGCAAGGAACAGCCATCACAAATAAGGAGGACATATCGGGGGGTATTGGATCGTTTCGGAGTTGGAGGTGGTGGGGGATCCGGCCGAAAAGACAACCGCAGTGAGTTTGGAGCTGTTTTGGGTTGATTTGATGCGGCGAATGAAAAGGAGCCGGATGACGACGGAAGCAATGAGAAGATCACACATGTAGCTCGTTTGGGTGTAAATATTATTTTCATTCTTCCTGTCCTGCTGGGCCCCCCGATGAAGACAGCCGTCGGGGACACAGAGAAATAGATAGAGAGTATAAGTGTGCACCTATGGAAATGTTTATCATGAAAGGAGACGTGGAAACGAGCCGCGCCACAGCACGGGCGAGGTTTTCGGACACGCCGAGTTCGGCTCCTTGTCACGGGCAGCAGTGAGACGCAAGACCCGGGCTTTTGGAGATGCAAATTAGGCTGTTTATTCTGCCTCCGTTTGAGGTGAAACCCCGATTTTTTGGTGTCTTGACAGACGTGGTGGATTACAGTTGTTAACGTTACACAGTTAACGGGGGGAGAGAGTGGGAAAAGAAAACAAAAACTGTACTGCATGTTAAAGGAGGAAAAAGCCCGAGTAGGATTCAGCAAACTGAGAAGGCGGCCTCGGTGTCGTCAGCAACAGTATCCTGCCCTTTCTCTGACAGCAAAATACGCGTTATGGACTCATAATTTCTCCAGTGCTGCACCACGGACAGTTTTTGGAGCAGGCCAGGGACGTTACACGGTGTAAATGTGGGTGACATCGCTGCCAAATCCACATGTCAAACCAGGGATCTAGACTAGTTTAGTTTATTTATTTATTTTTCTTTCTACATACCCCCCCTCCACCTCCACTTCTTCCACCTCCTCCTCCTCCTCCCCTGGACCCCCTTTTTTCTTTTTTCTTGCGGGAAGATGGGTTGTTTGGGCAACAGTAAGACCGAAGACCAGAGAAATGAGGAGAAGGCACAAAGAGAAGCAAACAAAAAGATAGAGAAGCAGCTCCAAAAAGACAAGCAGATATACAGAGCAACACACAGACTACTACTTTTAGGTGAGTTTAAAAAAAATTTTCGTAGTGCTTTTTTTTTTTTGCTGCTTCACAGGCAAGTATCCAGTCTGCAAAGTTGAGGCCCTGCTTCCTCCCTGCATAACCTTCTGGGATGTTGTTTTGGGAAACATTGTCAACAGTGTGACTTTGCCATTGCATAAGGCTAAAAATGCAGCACTGTGTTAGGTTTCAGCATGTTGCCGTCAAATCGACAGTCCAGCACTACCAGCACCAAAACATGCTGTAGCAGAGTCAATGGGTTGGTTTGAAGGTATACAGTGATGTATAGGTTCATATATAAGGTGGGTGAACTGCTGTCAGTGATCATGATAGGACAAACAACCACTTACATCAATAAAAACTCTGCCCATTGTCATTTATAGGAAATTTATACATGTTATTTAAACAGAACACACCCTTTACAGCTTCATCAGTTTGAGGCTACATAGCATGTAGTGCAGAATTCATTTTAGTCCTAATTATGCACACAGGCCTAAAAAGTTTACTATTTTTACACTACATGCCAATTTGTGAGTGTGTAGCTGAAACAATGTCTTCAGATACAATTACTGTAAGAAAGATCACTTTTAAGAACCACCTAATGTTGAAGAGAACATGTGTAAGGCTCAACATGTGGTTGTGTGTGTCAGACAGTGCACTGGCAGTGGGCTGGGTCTCTACATTACATAAGAGACAAATAAGAGTGTCTAACTTTCCCTGCCGTGCTTTCCTCGTATGTCCATTCTTGCCACCTCTGAGAAGTCGTGGTGTTCTTTGTCAAAATCATAATACCTGATTACAGAGATGCCAGCGAGGGTGTGTATTGTATGACACGCCTGTATTTATGTTGGGGAGGAAGTTGTGGTGACTTTAGGAAAGCAGAAGGACAGGAGCTACATTAAAACCAAAACAAAGATGTCTGCCATTGTATAATCTACTAGTTGCACCTCATCTCAGACCTGTGTACCTGCAGGCTGTTATGTGTGATTTTTTTTCGTATTTTGGAGGATATGTTTAAACAGTGGACAAAGCATAGGAGACTCACTCTCAATTCAAACCTGGTGCAGCTGAAAAACAGTGTGATGGGCCTTGTGCTTGGGTTGTGTCCATGTTAGAAAAAGATGTATCTGCAGTAGTCAATCCATATGTTTACCATGAAGAATCTAGCAGTGAAAGTAGCAACCAGGAACCAAAACATGGTCAACTGTGAAACATTTGTGGTGTCAATCTTTATGTGAATTGTAGGTGGCACATAAATGCTGGCCATCTTTTTGCAGAGCAAAACTTGTAGCATTTCTCTCCACCAGGCTGAAGTCGTTGATCAGTGGATTATGCGCTCAGAACTACACTGGTCATTGGATTAAGTAGATCACCTAATTAAAGTGTTAATGGGATTGTCTCACTTCGAAGACTAACTCATACATAAGGAATGATGACACAAAATACATGCTGTATTGAGGTGTAGCAGTTATTTTAAGTCCTGTGTTGACAAAGAAACACTTTTACAGACTAGACTCTCTATATTGAAAAAATTATGATCTTCAGGTAACATTTTTTTAACCAAACCAATCCATTGGTCTCTATTCATAGATATGTTTAATCAGGTACATTACCTATACATTTTACCCAAGATTTGTTAGCTGCACAATATACTGAGGTGAAACTTGTTGGTAAAAAGCATTGCAGGTATTTGAACTAACAGTGCAATTCTAATGAAACATCACCACAATATTTGCAAATCAAAGGGACAATCCTGTGTGCACAAAACTCTGCAAATGTTTGTTATATGGTAACGTACTACCACAGCTATCTGTTATCTACCTGTGCTTTACTGCCTAATGGTGTTGCATCCTCCCCCAGAGGTCATACACATTTTAGTTAATCAGAGTTTATGACTTTTGTCTAACTTATTGCACAGTTCACATCTGTGTCTGCCACTCTATGTATTTGCATGTTTAATGATTTGGAATTGATAAATTAACCACTGATGTTATCAGGAAATTCAGAGCAGACCAGATCTACTAGCCGTCATGCTAGCTTTTAACAAAATAATACATGTCTTTTCTCATTTCTTTCATAACTTCCCTCACAGAAGAAACCTCTATATTGAGTTTACTAGTAGATTATAGTATCATCCCTGATTCACACTGCTCCTGACCAGTACCTGCTCTTCCTGTAACTCATAGGATGAGAGTTGCACCGCTTAAAGTCACACAACTTTGAGTTTCAGTCTTCTCAGAAACACATTTTTGAATTGATGTTAGTGGAGGTATGACTCAGTTCTTAAAACTCCATTGGTGTGGTTTTAAAGTTTCAGTAGCACACACACACAGACTGTAGAAATATTTCCTGTTGGACGTACCCCTGACGGCCAGGATTCCCTTGTAGCATTTCAATATTTTACTTTAGCTGATGGTTTAATTTGCAGACTATAATTCAGCCAAACTCCTGAAATGCATCGGTGTTTGATGCTGTCTTTACAAACATCTGTACAGGAACATAGCAGAAGCAACATATATTTTTTAAAATAATACTAAATAAGACTAAGAATCAGACCAAGCCTTCAGGGCCATTTTGTCATACTTAACTGTTTTTAAAGCTCTCTACAATGGACTCTGTTCTGCTTCAGGTTTAATACCTCCTTGATCAGGTTTGTGTGTTTCTCACACATCCAACCCAAAATGGTTTCTCATACACACGAAAGGCAGGCTACATTATTGCACTTAACTATTTCATGCAGGTATTTTGCAAGACTCTGGGGCGTTTCTGCTTTATCAGACAGTGTAGTGTGGGAAAACACAGGGAGATGGGAGAGAAAAAGGAGAGCTGACACTGTGACATGAGGTCATCAGTCAGATTGGAGAGCATGATGTTATGAGTTCATGGTATGCGCTGCAGCTTGCTGAGCCACCAAAATGCCCAAGTCCCAGACTCTTCTGTGGCTTGTCTGATAATGTGTCTGACTGCCACAAATGCATCTCATTAGTGAGAAACTCTGGCTATAACATCCTAACACTAAACTGTTGCAAACTACCAGTCCATCAAACCATGTTAAATTAGGATTGACATCAGTTGAGTGTTATTCTGCCTTTACCAAACCATATAGATGTAGTCACAGATGTTCATTTTTCTCCATCAGAGAGATCCAACATGGCCAATAAGAGAATCACCTTTTTGAGATGTCACATGTGTCACATGTCCTCATATCAAATGTTAATATTGGGACTACTCTCAAATGTAATCACCTGTTTTCACAGATATTTTTAGATATCAGTGTCAGCTATTACTACTCCAAAAGTCCCCCAAAAACCATCAGGGGCTCCACATCACCTGTATGGAACACAACAGTCACATGTTGAAGCTGAAATGTTTTTAGAGGTTTAGCTAAACATGGCTGACATTGTCTTGAAATGATATACGTGGCAGTAATAATTTAGACACACTGCACTGTAAATAGAGAAATATATTTTTCTTATTTTAATTCATTGGTTTATTTAACAGGGATGCTGTAGATTGATACACAGCTGTATATAAACCAGAGTTACCCAGTCCATTTCCATTTGTAGGCCCAGAGCAGATGTTACATACCTTTTTTTTTTAAAAAAAAAAGGATTATTTAAATTAAATCAAGTTTTTAAA
>JAPZEB010000002.1:14549199-14563714 GCA_029783705.1 Chaetodon striatus
TCACTAGTGTTACTTTCATAGGGCAATGTGTCCACCAAAGCATTTTTGCGCAGCCGGGAGCTCTTGAAAGCTCTTTGGAGGTACAGTATTTTGTCAGCTTAGATGCTTTGATTGCGACTGGTTGCTATGATGTGAAATATATGTAGAAGTAAATAAATGTCAGCACAAGGTAGAGTACGTGCTCTGGCCCTTACTCTTAATAAATGGCAGGCTGAAGTAGGGATGTTCTTGGCGACTAATTTCCCAGTTGACTAAACAAAAATTTTCATTAAGACTAGTCGACTCATATAAAAAGAGGAAAACACTCAGAAAACAGTCAAAATTTAGCACAGTTTATTGTTAAATATTTGTAGCATTGTCCCAAATGTATTGTGCATTAAGAGCCTTTTGAAGTATTTAATTACAATCTTCAACAACCATGTTGGATTTCAAATGCCACTGAAGTACGCAACACTTTGTGCCATGTGGTATGACTGTGAACATGAACATTTAGACTCAACATAGCACATTAACTTCCTGAAGCTTTTACCCTCAGCAAAGCTAAATGGAAGCATATCTTGCGGGGTTATTGCTGTGATGAGCTGCGTTATCTTCTCAGACTGGGTGTCTCCGGGTGAATAATGTCAAATTGGGCTATGTGTGGCTAGCACCGCTAGCAGCAATGGCCATCGTTTGGTGCGGGTGAACATCCAAATGCTTGAGTTGAACGTGGTTGCCCATTGCTCCAGTCGAGTGATTATATGCCAGTTTATTTCCTGACAGAGCCTACATTGTTTTCATTTTTTTAGATCAAAGTACTGCGAGAGGATGTCTCTCTTATTTCCCACCATGCTGTTTTGAAACTCGAGTTTACTCGCGCATTGCCGTGGGGAGGGGGACTGCTGTCTGACGGCTTTGTAGCACCCATTAGAGATGGGCGGCTGAATGACAGTGAAGCGGCCTTGTACATTAATGAAACTCTGATTGGTTTAACTGACTAATATTTCTGGTGCCGACAAGCGAGGGGGCGGACTTTCAATCGTTTAGACGGCTAATAGTGCCCATCCCTAAGCTGAAGCACATAAGGAGAGAGGACGAACCTGTCTGTGTGAGTGGCCAACAGTGTTAATGTCTCCTCCATTATTGTTGTTGAGCACTTACATGTAGAATGTGATGGTTGGTCTTTGCGGTATTTGTCCTGCCCCTCCTCCACTGTGATATAACAGCTGGGTAAAAAAGCGCCCATGATGACGCAGTGTTTTACCATGCCATTTGTAGTATAGTGTAAATACGCAGTGCTTCCATTGTGAACAATTTAAAAAATACACTACATTTATCCACCTTATCATATCACCGGACATCATCATTCAAATATGTTGTCATGTCTTTTTCCCCTCCCTCTAACCACACACAGGCATGCAGTCGTACTCTTTCGACAGGAGAGTGCACACACACACACACACACACACACACACATACACACACACATACGACCATGTGATTTTTTTTTAATGAACATCAGGTTGAAAATGTAAACAAGGCCTTCTCAATTTTCCTCCTAACCCAATTAACTCTATCTTACCCCATCTTTTCTCTCTCTTTGACTATGTTGTTGTGGTGCACAGTGACCTCACAGGCTTCTCAGACCCTAAGTATTACACAAATTGTATTCAAGTCTACGTGAATTTTTCAGTCTAATACATAATTTTATTTTAGTACAATGTAACAACTCACTACAGTTTATTTCAGTTTAGTTGAATTTCTTTTGAACTGCATTTGTATAACAAACATATTGTAAATTGAGGATTTTATTTTAGATATTCCCCTGTTTTAAAAGTTACAGGTTTGTAGTAATTGTAATAATCGTCTCTTGTTTTTATGTCCATGCTATTGTTGCATCTGCTAGAGAGCAAATGCTGTGACAGATCGCTATCAAAGCACTGCAGCAACATGGTAGCTTGGCCCAGGAAGATATGTCTGCTTTTATTTTGTGTTTGAGTTCAAGTGTGGCGTGAGAATATTTTTCTCAGCATTGACCTCATTGACCTGTGCTGTCAGAATTGACCTGTTTGTGTTCGGTTGGATGTAAATTTAAGATCCTCTGTGCATTTTCCTAATCTTCATCCCTATTCAGGCCAGTCAGGACTTGAGCCCACTTGTTGGCGATTCTTGTTTGTTCATGTAAGCTTGACAAAGAGTCTGTGTTACTTTGGTGTCTGCTGTTTTTCACTGTAGGTGGCGATATGGACATGTCTACATGTGCATGTCCAAAGTGCTGCAGTTTCTCTGCTTGTTTAAATGAGGCTCAAATTGGCATGTGTAGTCCAGTCTGACCCTGACAAAACCACTAAATATAAATGAGTGCATTTGTAAGTGAGTGAGCAAGAAAGAAACCACTTTCTGGTGCCTCACATTTCAAAAGCGGATGCAAATATGCCGCCCTAATCTGGACTGTCAGACCATTGGCCTTAAAATTGATTTTACAAGCCCAGACACACCAAACCAACATCAGAGAAATAGCAGCGACGAGAGCAGACTGTTCATGTCTTCTTCATGTCTATTGTGTCTCACCCAAAAGGTTGCACTTGAACACACCGCGAAGACTATAGCCGACAGCTAACCAGCAAGTACATTTTGCGCCTGTGTGAAAGGAAATAACTCTCCATACCGACAGACAGGGGTAGTCTGTTTTTGTCATTCATAAAGGGAAACCAGAAGATTGTCATGACGCTAGTTGGCCAATTAGCACATTATCAACACAATCCGATGATGAGAGAATGAAGCATTTTTACAGTGTGCTAGCAAATAATAAGACAAACAATCACAAAGCGTTTCTGCTAAAGAGCTCACTGACTAAAATGCCTTATATAACAGATTTGTTTCGATCTCACTCCCTCTTGACTTAGGCTATTTGTTTACTTTCCTCACTTCAGTTTCTTTTCATGTGTACTGAGGTCCACTATCTCCTACGCCAATTCAGTATGCTGAAACAGATGAAAAAAAACCCAACAACAACAACAAGGGGCAATGGTGCGGGACACCTGCAAAAATAGATGCTCACTGAAGGCCCAACGTTGACAGACACCCGACCGTTGGCTTGGTGTGTCAGGGCCCTGAGGTGAAGATGTGGGGCCTCTGTTTTTGGTAGTCAAATGGATGAATCAAAGTACAGAGTGCAGATTGCACTGGTCTAAAGAAATGGATAAACCTTTGCATGGATTTGGTCAAGTGCGGCAGAGTCCTTTGTGTTAAAGTAAAAACTGGCACACAACAAAGAGGCCCATCTCACCCTTTGTCACTGACATAGAACTATTGTAAACACAATGCGCTGTTGTCCTGGCAGGCTCAAGGTGAAAGATAGGCTGACTGGCTCTCTGGTTGCCTTTAATAGAAACATTTCTGTCACAGAGAGTCTAAATGTCTTGTACAAACAGCTATGTTTCACAGCAGACAGACATAATTCTCTGTGACGCGTGCTAATGAAAGTCTGTTTACCTTTCTCAGATCAAAAACAAACTCAGTGCAACTCACTGTAGTGTACCATGTCACGGTAACATCAAACTCCTTCCCTGCACTTTATTTTTAACTTTACTAAAACAATACTTGTTATAACTTCACCCTCTTTTGTGTTCAAAAATAGAGCATACCATCTTTATACCATACCAAACTTTCACAGTTTTATCTTACTGTAATATTTTTGTGATTGTTGTTTTCTGTCATGTGGCAAAACAATTTTTTTTTACAAAAAAACTTTTGCATAGTGGCTAGTTCTGTTTATGACGACCAACTCAATTTGTAGTTTTTATGTATAAGGGGATTTAAATTGAAAACGTGTATCAGGAGTCACAGTGGGTTGCAGGTCTTTCTGTGATGGGCCTCCACAGAGCATAAGGAGGTGGATTACAATGTGGTGTTGTATCTGTTTCTGTGTTTCCTACTTTTTGTGTGAAGACACTCTTAAGTCTGTGTGTTACTACTGCTACATCATTATAACAAAATCTTTGTCTGTTTCAGAGAGAAGAAGCAGAAGATTCATGACATCAAGAATAATATTAAAGAGGCTATTGAGGTAAGTAACTCTGCTGGGATATTTGTTGCTGTCAGTAGACAAAAAACACAACAAAATAGCTCCACATACTGTCACTGGGATTTATTGAATGACAGACAATCAGTCCTGTTTTCATTTCAACTATTACAAATCGTGTCCATCTTTGGATTCTCTGTCATCCACTCTTAAATCTATTTTGTTTTGGTTTGTGTTTGTGACAGACCATAGTAACAGCGATGAGCACTCTGGCACCGCCAGTGCAGTTGGCATGCCCACAGAACCAGTACCGGATCGAATACATCCTCAACCTCGTCAGCCAAAAGGACTTTGAGTTTCCATCTGTGAGTAGAACTATATCAGACAACACACACACACACACACACACACGCACACACTTACCTTGACATCAGTTTTGAATGAAAAATGTTTTCACAGTCTTAGTCTGGTTTTATTTTTGTACTTTTATCATGTGGCCCGCAGTGTCAACTTCAATTAGAACTACCATGTACTTACATTTTGACACACAGAGTAATTGTTTATGTTGGTAGTTTTTAGCATTGTTCCCGACTCAGAATTATGCCAGTTGCTGTTCAATATGAATATTGAACTATTTGTTCCTTTTGCCACATAGAGTTTGAGAGTTTGAACAGGGTTCAGTAACAAGGTCAGTGTAACAGTGACCTTCATGTAAGATATTAGCTAACAAGCGAATGACTGATCGGAAATGTGCAGTATAACTTTTTGCCGAAACAAGGGACCAACTTGTCCCCAGAAGTACACTCCGTAGCACAGGCTGTCGACTCCGGTGTTGACAACAATCTCACTCGAATTGGGGGTCTCTGACTGTTGATCCGAATGTCCGACTTTCAGGGAGCAGCCCTAGTAGTTTTGCAATGAATTGGAAGATTTTGACAAAGCACTTCAGGCGTCCTCCTCCTTTGTACCCCCAAAAAGTGGGCTTTATGGCTGTGTGTAAGTAAAGCTGTGGCCAACATGATACAAATGCAACAGGTGCAGCGGTCCTCAGCTGTGACGATAGTAGGTAATTGCCCCAACATCCCAGGTGATAATCCTTTGACACAGGTAGCAAACTCTGAGGTTTACTAATGACCTGATGGGTAACGTCTGTATGAGTTTAGTATCCTCAGTGGGACACTCCCATTTACTAATTGTCTGAGTCAAGAGACTAAACCTCGACATCTGGGAGTCTCACTGTTTATTCACAGCCACCTGTGGGGCCAGGCTTAATTCACTTTTTGGTTCACAGAGTCTCGAGTATGAACCAAGGCTGTAGTTAATTTTCTAGTCATTTGAATTAATTTCCTTTAAACATCATGCCACCATAGTCAGTCCCTCAAGAAAACTGTGATCTTGCAATCGCAGTAAATAACACAAATTCAAAGAAAGTCCGCAACAATTGTGGGGGCTTGCAATTTTTCAGAGGTCCCGCGATTTTTCCACATTTTCCAGCTGACTGAAAGTCGTCGCGCAAGTCACTTAAAATGTCAGCAGACGTGTCATCAAATTGCACTAATGGCATTGCAGTATGGATAATTGTCACTTTGTTTAAAGGCATACGATATTTGTTTATTTTATTAATTAATTTATTCAAATGTTTTGTTTACAGAAAATTTAGCTTACATGTTGTTTTCCTGTCACATTGTCTCGTTTGAGAGCTACAATATTCACTCAGGATTTTTTTAAAACATTACTGGAGTCCATGTTTTGAAACTAATTAAATAAAACTAAAGAAGAGAACTGAAACATTTGGAGCTGTTTTTGTAACATTCACTATGATTATTATAGCAAGTGATTACATGACTTATTTTTCTGGAGGCAGTAGTTTTAAAAAAATCACATTTTTTTTCTCCTGACTTGCAATTTTTGTCATTAGCTGCAATTTCCCGCAAAAAATAACATAAAAATGCCACAATTTTTATCGCAATTTTGACTAAATTGGCTGTAAATTCAAGATTTTTTTGCAGCGAGATCCTGGAGGGACTGCATAGTGCTCGGTATATGTTGTCATTGAGGCATTTGTCCACCTGTCTGTCTTTCCAAATTACAGTACATGATAACATCTTCAAAATTACACCACAGGTTCTCCCATATGCCGTATGTGATTGAATATTGGAGCAACTTGATGCACACATTTGCTTGTTAATTATGAAAAAATGCAACAGTTTCTTAAACAACTACATCAGTGTTTTTAAATGTTTAGCCCGTTTATTGCAAACTGTATATACACTTCTACTGAGTTTTTTTTTTTTCACTAAGTTTCTGGCAACCTCTGATTTCAGTGTAAAATGAAAGTCAACTTGCTGAATCTTAAAACATACTTGAAAAAGGCAAACCGTGACATTAACCAAAATTTATCTCATACAACACTGTTCAAACTTCATTTGTCATAGTGCCTTTGTGCAGATGGAAGTGTGGATTAATTTGAAGTCTGCACCTAATTGAGAGAAACAAGACTTTAGAGCCACAGCTGAGCAGAATCACTTCCACAACTTGTTTGTTTTTAAAGAACACTTTAATCTGTGCTTGAACTACATTTCCACACTCAGTACGTTTACATGCAACCTGAGAAAATCGAATTATTGGACTGAAATTGGACTATCCGTAGCTCGACTAACTCACCTAGATAATTAGATTGAAAATCTAACTATTGCTGCATGTATCCACTTAGTGTGACTGGAGTCGGACTCTGTGTTCTGTGCATGCACCACTTTTTCTATCTCAGGCTTTCACCTGGTAGATGAAGGAGATAACGCAGCGGCAGTTCAGTATATAGCATAGCAGTAACTCCCAGAAAATCAAACACACAAACAAACACCATGGCAACTGAGAAGCAGAAGACGCACTTCCGGACGGACAAGGAAACAACATTCGTGATCTTAAAGGACAGCTAAAGGAGCTAAACATTTTAAAGTTTATGGATGGTAGGAAAACACGTAACGCAGTTTATTTAATATAATTTATTATCCCTCATCGGGTCAACCAGAACTAGTTCAATATGCACTATATTAAAGGAACACAGCGCCACCTATCGAGGCAAAGTCAGACGTACTTGGTCAGAAATTCAATTTTCTCTTCTGCATGTATACTCAGTCAAGATGAGAAGTCCGACTTGACTGATTAGCCGAGCTATGAGCTTAGCTTGACTACTGTGTGCATGCAAACATGCTGAGTGTGACAGCATCATTCTCGTAATGTAGTTACCAAGCTACCTGCGCTAACGATGGCCCTAAAATTTGCAACAACATGTTTTTGACACTAGGTATCAAACAAAAGCCAGAGATTGTGTTGTATGAATTTTCTTTGTGCTGTAAATTCACTACTTGCAAGCAGAAAAAAGAAGATAAATGTTATTTTGGAGCCTTTCTGTGCAAAGTCTCTCCCCCTCTGTGCATCTAGCAACTAACATCTTTTAACCGAGCTTCTTGTCCGTAGATGACTCTACCAAACAGTATGGTGAAAGTCAAGAGCGCTCACTCTGCAGCATGATCCAGGGACCAAAATGTCCCCAGAAGTACACCACACACTGACTAGACTAGAAAAGACTGCTTGACTTGAAGCAATCTCAGTCAACTGAGTAGAGTCTGACGATTCGAATCTCTGACTTTCATGGGGCAGCCCTACAACCTAATAAGCATTGATCAACAACTACTTTCTTTACGTGTTTATCTTAAGGTGTTTTTCTGTACCATATTCTAATAGACTGGTACAGGGACCTTTTTTATGGGCTAACCCAAAAGTTAGTGTTGCTCTGGTTCTGTTGACAAAAATCAAATAGGATTTTTTCATTCCATCCAGTTTCCAAAAGAAAATGTACGTTTCTGCAAACCAAAACGTTACATCTGCACGAATCATGAGTATCGTGTTTAAGGGACATAGTATATTAGCTGACTTTGTTTTCTGGAGGTGGAGGGGACAGTGGATGAAGGGTCTCCTTGGCGAGACGCCTACCAAGCTGCAGACCACTGCTATCCACTGTTCAGACCAACAAACATCAAAACCAGTTGTCGTTTAGTATGTCATTGCTGCGTCTTCAGCGGCTTTATAACATGGATTTTTTAGCAACTCTTTGCTGTTTTTCCAGCAGCGATAGTGTCAAATAACATGGGTATTGTAAGCCAAAACATGATCTTTTCCTGACCATAACCAAATGGTTTTTGTGCCTAAACCGTCCTAACCACACATTTCCAGCAGCGCTGTTAAAACATGAAGTTTCCACTAAATAATAACGCACAATTATAGCATAGCCATGTTTTGCAGAAATGTACAATGTCAACATTTTTTTTGGCTATTGGGTTTGGTGTTTGCTGATGTACGTTATGGCACACAACAAAATGGGAAAATCTCTTAAGCTTGTGTTGCCCACTGACCTTATTTCAGGCATCTAACCAAAAACTCATTAAAAATACCCTGTCATGACCTCATGATGATAGAACCAGAATTGCGAAAATGCTTACTCATTTCTGGGATTTAGGACTCATCCCTGCATTATCAGCCATTAAAGTCCTTTAAAACTGGGCCTTAAAAAAGAAGTATTTAAGAATGTAAGGATAATGTTTGGGTTGCCATGTTGGACAACATAAAATTTACAACAGTAAGCTCACTAGGCTGGACCTTGTAACATTTCCATATCACTTTAAAAAAAATCTCTTTATCGTGGTGTCATTTATCATCCAAACATACATCAGCTAAATTGGTTTCATATGTTGGACGATGATTATCGTGGCAAACACCTTGTAAGTTGTGTTTACAGAAAGGTAAGGAGACCCTGTGTGACACAGAAAGGTTTGTCTCGAGACAAAACAGACGAGGCAACTTGAAAATCCCATTAAAGCAGCTCACAGGCCGGGCAGCCTCTCAGACTCATGGCAAAGTTCCCTGAAAAAGGCAGAAGAGTCCAACAGATTTCCCGGGCAGTCTGCCCTCGTGCATCGATACAGAGGAGAGAAAATGATGGTTTGTAGAGGAAAAGACTTCCCCTGTCCACATCAGTTGCACAATTACTCCCACTGAGGAGTGTGAGGTCGCAAACTATCCATCTGAGAGGTATTGATGCACGACTCGATGTGTACTAGAGAGAGGTTGGGAATCTGATGGAGTGTACAAATCCCAGACTGACTAGCTTTAATCAATGCACTCTGCCAACTTTGTGTTTGACATCTCTGGTGTTCTCTAAGCCAAACAGCTATAGCAAGTATATCCACACAGCCCTCAGAAGGACAAAAATAAAAAATAGAGCTCCCATTTATAGTCTTTACAAAAATAACTTCAACCGGCTCCTTGAGGATTCTTTATTCGTCTTCAAAGCCAGTTCCCTAAACGAACAGCCGCAGATAATGTCCTGTATTATCACACTCACAGTGCCTCTTTAATTAAAAGCTGAGAGCGTCTGCTTGAGTTTGTTGTTCGAATTTGAAGTTTGCATCTTTAATCACTTTATTTTTGGCACAGCACAGGTAGGTTTTTCATTTAAATAAAGGAGGGGGAATTCATGTTTCACAGCAAAATGCGAAGGGCCATGTCCAAAACAAATTGCACATTCAACACTAACGAATTTCTCTCTTTACAAGAGACAACCAAACTTTGGTTTTACAACTAAAGATGAAAGAAGGAGCCATATCTCTTACTTCAATTTGTCTACCTTCCTTTCCAATGGAGGTGTTTGCCAGTCAGCCTGGGAGTGTTGAGTCGTTGCGGAAAGCGAATGACATCCCTGGTAACAACTCAGCCTACAGGAGCCTGAATCAGCACTGCAGCACCTGTGCCAGGGTAAAAGAATGAACCCTATGTCAACCCTGACCTTCAATCCCAATATCTGTCCATGCCTCCAGTACAGTCTTCCAAATGGATTGTGTCGTGCAACTTTCAAGTCAAACCTGAACATATCCCGGCGTCTCTCCCACAACCAAATCCACTCTGTGCTGATCTCGTCCTGTCATTACAGCCCCGTCTGACCTTCTGCCCCTTCATACCAGTGTTACTAACTTGGAATTCTTGCCCTTAATTCTTTCCCAATGTGAAACTTGTTTTTAAGGCTAATATAAATTCAACATGCATTTCCTCCTCTTGTTCTCTCCTTGTAGAACTTTTAATCTCTTTTTTTTTCCAGGAATTGGGGCATGTATTAAAGACAGAACAATAGTTTTGTTTTTATTTTCGTAATCATCTAATTAAGATAAGACATAAGATAATCCTTTATTAGTCCCACAGCGGGTAAATTTGAAGCGTTACAGCAGCAAAGGGGATAGTGCAAAAACAGGATGCATCAGTAAAAACAAAAAGCAAGATAAAAGAAATCAGTACAAATTGAAAAAGCAAAAAGACAGACTGAATTCACACTGAAAACAGACAGGTTGAATTCACATAGGAACTACTGATATTGCTCCGCTTAGTTTAAAATGATAATGTGCATTAGTGATGAATGTCAGTTGTTTAAAGAAATTAATTCAACATTTTGGGAAATAGATTGGCTCACTTTCCTTGACAGGACTTAAAGGAAAAGATGGACACCACTCTTATGTCTGTACAGTAAATATGAAGCGTCAGTCAGCAGCTGGTAGCCAGTTAGCTTAGCCTTGCATTAAGACTGTAAACAGGGTAAAACAGCCAGCCTTGCTCTGTGTGGTACAATGACCAGACGCCTCATTGGGACAAACAACAGTGATAGCATCTGTAACTGGCAGCTCAGGAGGGGACCTTTACCCACCATCTGCTGAAACACAACCAATGCTGTCGATCCATGGACCATATAGCTGGTTTTGTGTAATAAGTCCAGTTCAGACCAAATATTCATGACGAGACGAAACTGTTTTAGAAAGTTGCAGCCAGAAGTTGTAGTGGTGTAAGCTAGTCAGTCTGAGCTCAACTTAAGCTGGCTCCAACTCCACTGGTCAAATTGACATGCTCATTTTGTTTCTGTTTTTCAACGTTTCATCACTACTACAAATGCAACTGTAGCCAGTATCTCACTATCGCTATCCTCCTTCATATTTTAAGAAGCTACAAATTATATTCAGCCACATAATCAGCCTGAAAAGCTGGAAATCAGAACAGATTTACAGTGAGTTGTTGCATAGAGATGATACACTGTCTCATCTAGTTGCATTGGTGTGAACAGGCAGGTTTTTATAACGTTGCAAAATGGTGCATCGCCAGTAGTTGCCTGTTTCAACTTGAATCGAAACTCTTTGGTCTGAACTGGGCTATTTAGTGTTGTTATACAGTTTTGGATTTTGAGAGACAAAACATAATTTTCCATCTGCTGAGGTGCTGGCAATGGCGTTGAAAGGTGCAGTCGGTAGCTGTGCCAAGCCCTGAAATAAAATTCCCCCATTCCAATGAAAAACTCCTTTGGTGTGTGACTGTTACTGGACAGAGCCAGGCTAGCTGTTCCCAAAGTTATGCTATTATATTTCTATTTTTAAATTTATGTTTTACTATTTTATTTTCTGAGCAAACCTGAGATTGGCATTAATCTAGCGTTCAAACCCTTAACAAGAAAGCAAATACGCATATTTTCCAATATGTGAAGCCATTTCTTTTTTTTTATTTTACATTCTTCTTTGACTTTATGGTTAGCATTATTTATCTCCAGACTGTCACCGATCACTCCTTGCAAACAGCCTCTTCCATGGTGACTTCCTCACACTGTGCTCTGTGGAGAATAATCAGTCTCAACTGATCTTATGCCAACAAATCACAAAGTGTGTAGCTGCCGCTGAGAGCACAGACGATAAGCACCTATTATCTTTAGAGAAACGCACCATTAGAGTTTAGCACATGATGTACTGTATCGTTTAGGAAGGAGTAGGAGGGATAATTAAGCCATGCTAGAAGAGCTACAACTCCCTACCCCCAGGTTGTATGGTGCAATTTGTCATTGGGACAACAGATAGTTAGTAACCATAAAATTACTCACAACCAGGCTCTTGTAAGGAAGAGGAAGTTTACTGTAAATTAAGTTAGCCGCTGAGTCTTTACGTAAACAGTGAAAGTGCAAGCCAAAGGGCAGCTGGCAGAGGTTGGGGGAGTTTTTAGAGGATTAAATGAATATACTGTGCAGTAAGAGACAGGTGGAGACAGGTGTGAAATACTTAGTAGCATTGGACCTTTGACAGGAGCTGGGAGTGTCTCGCTGCCAAGTCTGTCCGGCACCGAGATGCGAAGTTCGGCAGAGTACCAGAGAACTGCCAGGGTCAGTGAGAGAGAAACAGAGAGAGGGGAGGGGACACGGGGATCAGAGCTTTCAGGGCACTTCACACCGACTACTAATCATCCAATTTAGATCCCACATCTTCACTTTCCCCTGCTAAAGTGAATCTCTCAAAGTGTCAGAGGGCTGTCAGAGTTAAGCTGCATGTCTATTAATATTCTCTTCAGAGGGCGGGAACAGTGTCTCATTCACTGTAAAGGAAAAAAAAAAAAAAGTGCGCCACCATTCATCAAAGCAGAATGCCAAGTGCAAGTTTTTTTGGTAAGGTTGAGATCATGACTTTTTATTAATAGGCATTTTGAAAGGTCTATCATTCTGCTACTTTGAAAGAGCTGGAAAGGAGAGATGGAGGTTAATTTTTTGATTAACTCTCTGAATTGTAATTTTCTCTCTTCGTCCTAATGATGATGCCCTCAGTTTCTCCTCTTTGTGCCAAAGAAACTTCAAAAAGCTTAATTGAAGAGAGTTTATCTGAGGCTAGTGCTTCTCATGTATTGCCATTACATGTTTGAAAATCCCAAAAGGTCAGTACTCTGAGGGTATTTTTCAAAATTCTCAAAAACTCTGACCATGTGTTGCACAACAAAGGATTTTTTAACCAACTTGTTTCCCAAGTTGTGAGTATAATTCCTAATGAAAAAAAAACATGGCAACAATCACACTCTGTCTTTGCTTAATGAATACAATGTGTACCAAAATTTGAAGAAAAAAAAAAAGGCTACTTGGATGATACGAATATATGAGGTACGAGTGTAGTATGTATGAGTGTTATTCAGGCAAGGGAAAGCTGAAAGCTAATGGATACAGACGAAACAGAGCAGCACCACCGGCGATCATAGAGGCAATGTGGCCTAGTATTAGCGAGATACGAACATAGGAGGCAATGAAGAAATTAGAACACTGGCAGAATGAAACAAATTGGTACTATATGATAATATGTAGTGAACATAGTGAAAAGAACTCTCCGCCCATACGTCGGGATGTTCATAATGGCTGCACGGACCACCGTCGACTACAACACTGCCTCTGTTTAAAAAGGTACAATACTAAAATCTCTTCCGTCACTTTGTTTGTTGTTGTGTAAAACTTTTGACTCTGTGCTCCGGTGCCACCTATTGGCTGCATCTATGGCAACATAAAGGACACATGGAAGTATGCGGGCAGTGAAGTTTACAATGTTTGAAACAGCTGTATATATTTTCATATGTAAAACGAGTTTGAATCAGCTCTAAAATGTGTCAATATCTGCATGATCTCCTCCTCCACAGCTGATGAGTTTACAACTGCTTTCAGGGACTCACAGTCTTTTTGCCTTGAATGGCTTGGTCTCCCCTCTCTGTCCTGATAATATTCTTTCCTCCTTCCACTCCACCTGCTCTGGGATTCTGGACTCTATTGCCCCTTTTAGGCACAAATCTGCCAAACCAAGAACGGATCCCTGGCTGAATGATACCACCCGTGCCATTAGGCAACGTTGCAGGCAGGCTGAATGCAGATGGAAGAAGGACAAACTACATGTGTCTCTGGAAATGTTGAGGAACTGTCTTGCTGATTATCATAGGGCTGTAAGGGAGGCAAAATCTAACCTCTCTGATATTATTTCTAGAAGCAGGCATTGTCCCAGAGTGTTATTTAACACAATTAATTAATTCTGTTGTAAACACTTCTGCTGTGACTGATGTCTCTACCGCCACTTGTGAAAATTTTCTATGCTTTTTTTGTTGACAAAGTGGACTCTGTCAGACGATACACCAGTAAGAGTTTTAACATGAGTTTTAATAAGGATTTGTTTGTTGCCCCGGCTCGTTTGAGTTAGTTTCTCTCTCTCCTCTCCATAACATAGTGAAATCCTTGAAGCCTACAAATTGGCCATTGGATATTGTCCCTGCCAAAGTGCTGAAAATGGCTTTTGATACGTTAGAGCCTAGTTTTCATGGTTTTTTTTTAACACCTGCCTTAGGTTAGGTGCCGTCCCAGTTGCCTTTAAACATGCCGTGGTCAAAGCCCTTCTTCAAAAGCCTAACCTAGACCCCTCAGTCTTATCAAATTTTAGGCCTATTTCTCATCTGCCCTTTCTTTCTAAGGTTTTAGAAAAAGTGTTTTTTTATGCAATTACAGTCCTTTCACGAAAACAACTCTGTTCTTGAGAAGTTTCAATCTGGGTTTAGGTGTCATCACAGCACTGAGTCTGCACTGTTAAAAGTGCACAATGATATTGCACTGGCTGTTGATGCCAAGTCCCCTGTAGTCCTAGTGCT
>JAPZEB010000002.1:14568732-14583953 GCA_029783705.1 Chaetodon striatus
GACATGTAATGATGGCAAATCTGGATAGCCTAGACTGTCCTGAAAAAACAATACATAGCATGTGTATGTAGCCTTTATAGTGACTGAGATATGAGCTTAAAAGTAAAGGCAGTAAAAATACCCCAAAAAAGGCCTAGGGCCCAAAAGGTTAAATATATACAACTGTATATACAAGAACTCCCTTTTATTTTTTAGGAGTATTAATATAAATGTCTACTTAATTGCACTTACATACTTCTGTAAAAGTGCTGTTGGTAAATGTGGCACATACATATGTGTGTTGTTTGAGGTTTTTGTGCAATATACCAGCTCACATGTTTGACCTGGATAACTGTTTTTAGCAGCTCACCAACATCCGTGAAATGAAATGAAATGAAATGAACAGAGGACACCTGTTGTTCATTCAGTACAAAGAATGCAAGAAGAATAGAAATGGTTAGTCTGTGGTCTGTCCCAGCATGTGAACTAGTCCGTCTATAGTGCCTGTCAGTGTATAGTGAGGTGTCTCTCTATCCCTCCACCACTATTTACCTTTAAAGACACGTACACAGGCATTGCCTAGGCACAACGTACACTGCATGTGGTGTCAACAAAAACGCTGAGTGCCCAGTGCCCTCAGACACACATCGCAGGCAACACAGTACCCTGTCCTCCTTTCTGTCTTCTAGCTGTCATATTTGGTGTAAGATGCAGTAAACAATACAGAATGTCTCCTGCTCGTAGGAACACTTTCCGTATTTGATTCAGGAGGCACACTCTTGGCTGACCCTGTGTAATCAAGCAAAGGTTGCAGAATTTTATGCTTAAAAACAGTATGCAATCAAACATCGTTATGATGTGAAACTAAGTGTGTCTTTGACTAGTGCATCAGATGTCAGCTTGTGTGCATTACTTAAGTTATAGACTGAATATGTCGCTCTACCGTGACTCTACCTGTCATTCATGTATTTGTTTCCTTCTCAGGAGTTCTACGACCATGCGAAGACACTGTGGCAGGATGAGGGGGTCAGGGCGTGCTACGAGAGATCCAATGAGTACCAGCTAATCGACTGTGCACAATAGTAAGTGGTGACATGATCTTTGAACTGAAGTATCTGTTCATTAGTTGCACCAGTACAATTACATTCAATACAACACAGCATATTTTCAAAGCTTGTAACGTTTCTGTGTCAGACGGGTGTTAGGACTGAGTTATGTAATACTAAATTTAGGGTGAAAATTAATGATTATCTTCTGAATTTGTGGATTTATTGTTTTCTCTATGCTTTTGACTTTGTTGCCTTCTTTTTATTTAGTCTGTTTTGGCTCACACTGCCAGATTACAAGTGAACCAGGGCAGGCAAAGTCACATGGGCCTGGGACATCCTGGTGGTTCTGTGATGTCAGAGTATTTACATGCCAGGAAGCAACAGAGCAGCTACCACTGTTCAGTTTTGTGTACACAGTGTGCAGACAAAGAGAAACCATTACAGCTGAGGGGAGGCACACCATCCTTCCAGTCCGTTTAACTTTTTCTGAACATAGATAGACTTAATGTCAGTTAAAGACACATATACTGCATTTTCAATCCACATGAATCGTCTTGCTGTCAAATGTCAGCATCATATTGTGTAAAATTGTACATTTTAGGGTAATTTAAGTGGATTATTAACTGTGATTTAAAGAAGAGGACAAATGAGCGCAGGATTTCCTCAGGGAAACTGGTCAGTTGAGGTGAGGTAAGAGCTGCCTGGTGATTTCAGGCTGATGTCTGACCTACAGAACAGCGGCACACCTGATTGTGATCGACTGACCGTTTGTCTCTACTTTACTTTTCCTTTTTGTAGAAACAAAGGTTTTCTTCCTTCCCAACATTGCAGTGTGTTGCTCTGATTAATCACTGTGAAGCAATTGTACAATGTGATCTATTAATGAGACAGATTGATTTTGTACTGGATGGTGTGCTTCCAATATAAGCAGTGCTGAAAACCAGATTTTTACCGTCTCTGTGCTGTTACTCGTTAATGTCGGTGCCACTTTCTTCTCTTGTGTAAACAACTTACAGGAGAACTTATCGCATAGATTGAATTAAATACCGCAAATATGTCTGATGTAAACTTGAGACAGCTTTACAGTAATGGGTTGTATATCTCACCAGATGAATTCATGAACAGTCATACAGGTGTCATAGGAGTTGGCTCTTCAGTAACATCTAGTGGCAGCTGCAGGACACCGCCACAAGCTTTGTGCCCTGTGGTTAATTTCAATACAGTGAAACTTGATTCAGGTCAGATGTTAGTTTGCATCAGCAGATGTTTTCTCAGTGGAATATGGAGAACTATCAGCAAATACTTAAAGCCGAGCACATTTGTTGAATTACTGTAATGCCACACAGGAGTCATCGGCAGTGATCTTAAACATTTGTAAATCTCAGACAGCTGTTGTGTCTCTGTTATGTGCAGGAGACACTCATTTGTTTCTGTACTGATGCACATTAAATCAGATATAGTTTCAAATATGTGTAGTTGACAGTATGATGTACCCTGCGATCATCTAGTCCCTACACTGTCACATGTCTTTAAGACTTCTGTCTGGCTTCACTTTTTCCCTAAGCATCTTAAACCCTATACAGTCTACAAAACATAATATTTTCTTAGCCACATCTATATGAAACATTAGTATTTGTTTGAAGATTGCACAAGGGAATCTTAAATGTGTTTTTTAACAGCTTAAAGTTGAACGTGCAGTTATCATCTTCAAAGCAAAGGCAGGTAAAAACACAGGGAAGAAAAAAATAATAGTGAAATAGTTTTCATGTAACAGCAGCAGTTTGTAGTGTTTGGGAGCAAACATGGCCGAGGCTGAGTCATCTACAGATCAGAGGATGGTTAAAGGAGGAGAAGGGGTGATGTGTGAGGAGGAGACCGTCACTGCTCGGCTGTGGAGGATGAGCTTGGAGCTTGAACTGATTTTTTTAACAGTCACTGACTCTTGGAGAATCTTACATGCGTTTAATTTAGCACTTCAGGTTGGTTTGTTGTTTCTGAAAGTTAACACAAGGAGAAACTCTCCCCCGTTTCCTCCTCAGGTGGTTGAGATGGTACAGTCCAATCTTTTGTTCCCTCCCTCCTCTCGCTCACACATCCAGCATAAAAACACAACCTCATCCTGCTCTTGCCGTCTTGCTCTCTTCTGTCTTCCTTTTTCTCCATCTCCATCTGTCTGTCTGTGTTCTTTCTGGACCCAGTCCAGCCGCACTAGATTGGGAGCTGATAGACTATTAATAGCGCCTGTGGTTGGGTCTCCATGGTAACCGTGCTGGAGGCCAGGGCGCTGGGGAGCTATTTTTGAAATCTGCTCTGTAATGTCAGACAGGCGCTACTACGCTTTCATTCTCTGTCCTCCTCTCCTTCTGTGTCGCCCCCCTTTTCACGTTCTCTCTCACATGCCACACTCATCTCTCTTTTTCACGTGTGTCTCCCTTCAGCAGTTTTTTTTTTTTTTTTTATGTCCATCTCTCTGTCCTCGAGTTTGTCCTTATTTTTTGAAAATACACACATAGATCCTCATACACTTGTGAGAAGAGAAGTTTCTTTCACTGACTGTTAGTTCACCTGTCATGCTTAAAGTAATTTAGGGCACATCCACACAAAGCCTTGTCAGTGTGAATTCGCTGGTTCGGTCTTTCATCCATATGAAACCGGTGTTTTCGGAGGTCGAAACCGCATCTTTTGAAGCGGAGCTCCAGAGTGCACAAATCTGAAGACGCTGCCTTCGTGTCTTCTTGTGTACAACCAATGCGCGATTTTTGGCCGACAATGATGTCATAGCCCCACCTTTCTAACCTCTGACTTAGCCCTGGCAGGGCCAAAGGGTGGCCATCATTTGTCTGCAGCAACGCCATCCTGTCACTGCCGAATCGCTGAATGAGCAGTGCCACTAGCTAGCTCCCACCAGACCCAGGTAGTGCACAGTGCAGAGCAGCCAAGGCAAACATTAGCTTCCAAGTGGAGGCAAAATGGTGGGCATGGTCACTATGTTAACGCAGTGAGCCAGCTGTCCTGGCATGAAAAAGAACACTTAAAAGGAAAGACATTTACACAAAGGCTGGGGTTTTGACTGTTTTCAAACTTTGCCTCTGTCAGCCACTGGGCACAGTGTCAGTTATGAACTGATCACACCATACTGTAGCAATCCACCAGCTTTGGATAATCCACCATCCTTGGAGATTGCTGAACTCTTACATTTCACACCGATAAATCATCTGAAGTTCAGAAAAAGTTTGAAAATGAGGATGAGTGTGTGAGACTGAAAGATTCCCCTCAAATGCTTCCACATCATATCTAGTCATTTCCAGGAGATTCAAAATCATGGCAGATGCTGTGGGTGGCCTATCTTCTCCCACTCAATAACTGCATATCAATTAAAAAAAAAAAATCATCAGTAGAAAAGGCAGCATTAAATGAATAATAGTGCCACACCCTAAGTTTGTTAGTGTAGGTCAACTGGATTTCTTTTTGTGCATGACAGACCTGAGGCTAAAACAGGGCAATACTTACACCAGTGAATAAAACTTGCTTGAATCTGGGATTTTTGAACACCTGTGACCCCTTCTTTTTTTGTCGTTCTGATCACTTGTTGTGTTTATTCCCTTTGGCACATGTGCTGATGCATTTTGACATTTTGGATCAGTGCTTTAGTGTTTTCCCTCACTACTGAATGAGCAGGGATGATGTGTCTGGTCACCTGACAAGCACATCATGATATCACTCTTGTTGGTTATAACAGAAAGTTTCAGTCACCTTGTCAAAATGATGTGTTAAAGGCCACATACAGCGCACCCTAGATGTACAATAATTATTATATTTGTACAATAATTTTGCCTTCTGTATGATCAGTAATGCCAAAAGTGCCATAATATGCAATCATTTTTCTATTTTGGGACGTGTGTGCACTGATTCATTTTAATCAAATTCCTGACATGATCAGGAGAGCAACATATGAATCCTGTGTCTGCATTTACTCACATCTTCTCATGTGGCCTCTTTCCAGGAAAATCATGCTAGCTGCAGGCTATGACGAGCATCACAAGGGTTATTTTTTTTAAACTTTATGAGCAACACAGCAATATTCAATACAAATGTCATAGCAAAAAAAGCAGAAATGGAATTGTACGGTGTGAAAAGATAGATAATAGACATTAAGACAGAAGAAAAAAGATACAACCTTAAAAAAAGTGAATAATCAATATTCAACAGGGCTAACAGACACCCCTCCCCCACACACACACACTTTTTGTGTTTTATATTTATAGAGCTTCCTTAAGAAAACGATGTGGTTAGATCTGTAGGCATGTCAAAAAGTTGTGTGTTGTATCACACATTAAGGCCTGCGCCTATTTGTTCTCATGTTTATGACTCACATTAGATCATTAAATTCAAAATACAAAGTTTTAAAGCCTCTGGTGCAATCTGGCAACGCTAGCCTTGGAGAAAACAACTGGTGTGCTACATAATATGCCAGCTAAGGTGTATATTTTTTATTTAACCTTTCACTTAAAACACATAGGATGCTTTTTAACTGTGTTAGAACAGGCTGTTAAAGAGATGATGCTGCAGGAAGGTCAGCTCTGTCATGGCGCTTAAACTGTTCCTTTAGGTTTTTATTGGTATAAGTCCTCAACAATAAAACCACAATCTGATTAGTAATATTATCCCTGTAACAGTGTTCTTACTTGTTGTTTTTTCTTGTCTCTTCAGCTTTCTAGACAAGATTGACATCGTGAAACAGAGTGACTACACTCCAACAGATCAGGTGGGTGGGTCTCTGCCACCATGAAGTGTATTTTCCTACACTTTATTATGCCTTCCTCTCCCACAGAGGTATTTCAAGAGGAAGTGGGTCTGAAAGTGCAGTATTTATCAGTCATTAATAAACTGTCTATTTCTGTCTGGCTTCCCTAATTACTCTTACTCAAATTTACTAGTACACACTCATGTTGAAGAGTAAAAAGAAGCAGTGTTGGTGTAAGATTTTGTGCTTTTGTTTACTGTTGATGTTATGGTAGAGGAGTGTAGTTTATTTATACTGTTATTTTACTTTAATTTGATATGATTATTCAAACCATCAAAGATAAATCTTGTTGTCTTTTTACCAACGTTGCCCTTTGCAAGCCCAGAAATGGGGGCAGAAAATAAAAACATCTCCTGTCCCAGTTTCTCTAAGTTTTTCACCCTGATGTAGAAAATAAGTCCAGAACACAGAAGAAGAGTGTAAAGCTTGCTTCAGATCTTCAGTGTAATCTTTCAAAAGAGATATCTTTATGATCTTAGGAACCTTTACGTTACAATTTTTGTTTGTCTGTTTTTTTACCAGGATTTGCTGCGGTGCAGAGTTCTGACTTCAGGAATCTTCGAGACAAGATTTCAAGTGGACAAAGTTAATTTCCAGTAAGTAAAAACTTAAAAATAGGGCATTTCTGTACTAAACTGAGTCAGAGCTTTAGTGTTTCACAGGCACAATGACTCAGGATATTAACAAATGCAAATCCGAGATGTACCATTTCTCCACATGATGGCAGTATTTCACCAGTGTCTCTTGTTTGATTTACACAGTATGTTTGATGTTGGCGGTCAAAGAGACGAACGTCGGAAATGGATTCAATGCTTTAACGGTAACTTGCATTTATTTCTGTCCTCTCACTTCACTCGGCTCCTATCTTTCTCTCTCACTGTATCTGATTTATCTCTGTCCCTCTGTCGTCCTCAGATGTAACAGCCATCATCTTTGTAGTGGCCAGTAGCAGTTACAACATGGTGATCAGAGAGGACAATCAGACCAACCGTTTACAGGAGGCCCTCAACCTCTTCAAGAACATCTGGAACAACAGGTGAAAAGAGATGGACACTGGATCTGTCTGCGTTTAGTTTTCTGTCACTCTGCAGAAGTAAAGATAGTGGGAAAAGTGCCTTTCTTAAAGTGTGTTTACACAGATTCTCCGTTCCAAAATGACATCTGTAGATTGAATATCGGAAAGCAATCTCTGAACATCAATTTAACTTTTTTTTGTAACTGGGCTTGATCGATAACCATCATCTGTCAGTGTTGAGGCTGGGAAACTTTATAAACTGGCCTGCTTTTTTCTCTTGAATGTTTGCATAACCAAGTGCAGGGGTTCCCTAGCAACAAACACAGCACAACACAAATCAAGGGTAGATAGCGCACTTTATTTACAAGTTCCAGCGGCGTGTAAGCAAATAAAAGTTGCAGAACGGCGGAAAATTACCAAGATCTTTGGCAGCGTCTCACATCACAGCAGACATGGTGGTCACTGAGTTTAATGCCTCAGTTAAAACATGTTTACCCCAGTACTGAAGCCAGACAGTCAAAGTGTATTCCACCGTTTGTGTTGTAGGTTTTAGTTGGGGAAATACGATAAGCTGTTAAGGTATTTCAGGAAACAGAACTAGTTTGTGCAATTGGGGATCCATGCAGACACACTTTGGGATTATTAGTATTTTCTGTCAAGTATGTATACTTTTAAGTCCCCTTTCCACTGCACAAAAAAAACACTAACACCTGCTAAAATCTGGCTTTTGTATGAAATGGGAAAGGTTACAATTAGGATTTCCACCAGGGTCAAAAGACTCTGCAGTTGTCACAGTTATTTATCAGCTCTGGGTGCCACCAGCAGATGCGCCACCACAAAATACCACCAGTCTCCATGCAAACAGTGTTCAAACATTGTTCCAAATTAGTCTGCACCAAATTTGAAAGCGAGACTCACTGGCCTCCACGCTGCTTACTACTGTTTACTTACCTGCTTTCTGGCCTGTCTGTGACATAGAATCTGACACACCAACAATGTGTAAAAAATAAATGCACAGCTTTAGTCTACTGGCTATAATAAAGGAGTCTATTGCCTATTTTTAGCAGGGTGTCCCGTGTTTAATTAACTCACGTACACATGCTAATTTTGGTGGAAAAGGGGTGTTAATGTCATCCACTGATACGGCTGTCACCCACTGACCCCTTGTTTTTATTTTTATTTTTTACCAACTCCAAGCAATGTGTGTTCTTTTTGTGTCTCTCTTCACACTCAGACACAGTTTGAGGGTTTAGTATGTGACGCTGATTCATGGTGTTTTGTCCTCTCCAGGTGGCTGCGGACCATTTCTGTCATCTTGTTCCTAAATAAACAGGACCTGCTGGCCGAGAAGGTGCTGGCAGGGAAGTCCAAAATCGAGGAATACTTTCCTGAATTTGCTCGCTACACCACACCTGATGATGGTGAGCAGTTGTACCGCAATTCATACGGCCTGTGACTTAGACAGAAAGGTGTCAGTGTATTTGAGTGGTTCACCAACAATTAAGTCTCAGCAACACTGTCCATGTTAGTAGCTGAACAAATATGGGTGGCCTTTTTTTTTTAATTTGTAAATATCTCATTTGGAAACTGCTTCTTAATTTCAGAAAATCATTTGATTATTAGAGGTCTTAAAGATCTAATTATTGTTTATAAAGTAGGGTGACCAGACTCCCCAAACTGCCTCAAAGAGTCCCAGCTGGAAACTGGTCTCTGAAAAATACCAAGATGTCCCAGTTTTTCTCCACCTGTACCAAATATGTCCCAGTTTTTAAAAATTCACTTGCTAGTCACTATAAAAGTTTCCTGAGCATGCAGAAACATCCCAAAGCTTCCACTGGGATACACCCAAACACAGTGATAGCTCTGCTCTTGGTGTTAAGTCATGGTTATCTTCCCCTATCATTGAAGCAGCTTTGAAATTACCTGCACAAACTCTTGACATGCTACTCCTCCAAAATCTTGATCTGTGAAGGACGGTGCATTTAGCATTATTGACCACCAGAGGTCATCCTTGATACACACCTGTGAGGTTGTTTTGTTCACTCACACTTAATCCCAGTGGTGTTGAAAATGACTTACTTATTGAAGTTGTTACATAATCATGTAATATGTGCTTACCAGTAAATGCCCCCCAAAAAAGCCAGTTTCCATCCTGGTTGTTGTTTGAGCCTTCGGTGTTTGAGTTGTCCCTGCCTAAAAGATTGCATGTTGTAAGAAAAGTGATTTCACTAGCCTCTCTTCCCTCTTTTAGCGACACCAGAGCCTGGAGAAGATCCACGTGTCACAAGGGCAAAGTACTTCATAAGAGATGAATTCCTGGTGAGTGCTATGGGCATAGGCAAAGCTCAAAGTCTGGTTATAGTCTGTGTTGTTCTTATTTTTAACAAATCCCATGATAAGACCAAAACCAACAATAATAGCATATTTTTCTCAGGCACTGACCTCCATTGACCTCCAATTTTGAGTTTTCTACATACACTCAGTACATTTACATGCACGCAGTAGTTGAGCTAAGCTCATAGCTCGGATAATCAGCCAAGTTGGACTTCTTATCTTGTCTGAGTATACATGCAGAGGAGAAAATTGAATTTCTGACAAAGTACGTCTGACTCCGCCTTGATAGGTGGTGCTGTGTCCTTTTAATATAGTGCGTATTGAACTTGTTTTCCAGTTGATCCGAAGAGGAAGCTAACAGTTGTTCGAAACTTTTTAAAATAAATCCACGTTTCGCGTTTTCCTACCATCCATAAACTTAAACATGTTCAGCTCCTTTAGCTGTCGGAGCATGAATGTAGTTTCCTCATCCGTCCAGAAGTGCATCTTCTGCTTCTCAGTCGCCATGGTGTTTGTTTGTTTGTTTTTCCGGGAGTTACTGCACTGCTATGGCATCTCGTTCCTCTTCTAGGTGAAAGCCCATCAAAGAAAAAGTGGTGCATGCGCGGAACGCCAAGTCCGACTCCAGCTGGACTAAGTGGATACATGCAGCAAGTTTCGATCGATCGATTTTCAATCAAATTATCTAGGTGTGTTAATCGAGCTATGGATAGTCCAATTTCAGTCGGACTAAGCTGTTAACATGCATTCAAAAGTCCGGTTTCAATCAGACTAAGCCAATAATTCGACTTTCTCAAGCTGCATGTAAACACACTGGTTGTACTGCTGCTGTAAATACTCACTGGGGCACCAAATGTATATCAATCTGTAGCTGAAAATAGTGCCTATCAAATGCTCCTATTTTGAGTAATGTCAATCTCAGAAGCCATTGGCTATCAGTCTGATGAAGATAAACAGGCTTCCCACGGTCATGAAAAACCCGGAAAAGTCACAGAGTTTCACAGTCTTATTTTCCAGGCCTGGAAAAGTCAGAATTTGTAAAAATCATTAAAAGTTTTGGAAAAGTCATGGACCTTTGTTGTGTGTAGGTAAATAACCTCTCAAATGATGTAGCACAATGTCAGATTTATTTTCCCTAGCTGGTGACGTAACTCAGCTCAAATATGCATCGATGTGTGACATTTTGTTTACCGTCATGGATGTTTCTTCATTTTCTTCCCATGTTCTGCCTCGGTTAAAGAATGCCCGCTTGCTATAGTTATGTTTGAATAGAGTTTGAATCTGATATGTTCCTGATATGTTAAAAAAAAAAAAAACACCTTGCAAGTTTACCAAGAGAAAAATATGTAATGAGTCCTTGAAAAGTCATGGAGAAGTTTTGAAATTTTTGTGGCAGCCCTGGATGAAGCCAGCAGTTATCCAAGCTAATATTTCCTCTTCTGTGCGCTGGTTGTTTTGGCTAATTTCAAAAACAAGATATCTAAATATGAATGCAGATCAATTTGAAAGCTAACATGTTGTTGGACGATAGCAGATGGGGTCTGAGATTGCATTTTGACCAGTGCATTACATCTTGCCACACAGACTGTTTAGTTTAATCGTGATTGATCAACACTAAGGTTAACTTTCACATTTGAACAGCTCCTGCCACTGGTACCTGTAATTCTGTACCAGTATGCAGTGGTACCTTTTTTCAATACTTTTTCAACAAGCTGCAGGAATGATAGAGTAGACTAAAAAGCAATTCTGCCCCTCTCTGTTATCCTGTGTGTATGTGTGTCTGCTTGTCTAGCAGTTAAATTCAGCTATAACTAAAAAAATGTGAAAATGAAATAGGCCAATAGCTAAAACTATCATGGCGGATCGCTGCTGCTGCAGCAGTAGGTTTGGCTCGCTGGAAAGCAGACAGAGGGGCCACAAAGCTCTGTGACTGTCTTCAGGGTGTGTCTGCCTTCTGTCTAATGTTGAACCTGGCAGCTCTACAGAGCTCAGTTACCAACCTTGGAGCTCCTTCCTCTTGTCTATATCTGGCATTCTAACCTAAATGTGCTCTCACATACCAAAATTTGGCACTGATTTATTTACCTTGAATCGGTACTCTGTCGTACCAGCGTAATTCATACAGTGCTCAGCTTTTTTAGGAGAGAGAGGTTTCACAGAGGGGGTCAGACATTTGGAAAGTGTTTGAGTCCATCTCATGGGATTTGTTGACAGTTAATAAATATATAGAATAATTTAAATAGTTAAATATGGCATAAGCAGCATTGTGTATGTGTACTGTGTTTGTTTGCGTTACATCGGTTCTCAGTTAAAAATAAAAGTGAGGCTGCTGCCAGAGAAAACCTCAACAGTTACTCTGCAACTGTGTTAGCTATAACAAACACAGTGAAATAGTTCCTTACATTTTCCCTTCTCCATCTACAGAGGATCAGCACAGCAAGTGGGGACGGTAGGCACTACTGTTACCCCCACTTCACCTGTGCCGTCGACACGGAAAACATCCGCCGTGTCTTCAACGACTGTCGAGACATCATCCAGCGGATGCACCTGCGGCAGTACGAGCTGTTGTGATGGGAGAAGAAAAGTGCTCGGCCAAAAACACATTGGACTATGAAAAACCCTGAAGTCTCTGAACTCCCCTCTTCCACAGAAGTGTGTGAGCTCTTGAGAAGGAACAGGGGCCAAAATGCACGCACACAGACACACATAAACACACACATACACTTACAGTAAACAGACCCTAAACCCAGAACTTCCCCTGATGCAAACTCCCTACCTGCAGTAGACAGAGCTATTTTGATGGAAGGGTTTTATGGCTATCACAAAAATGGACTCGGATCTCCACCTTCAGCCATACTCCCAGCTCCACGTCATATATCATCCCAATACACGTTACACTCACCCTCCTAGAAACTCTGAGTGGCCCAGTATGGACTGTATTTCCTGCAGTGAGGAGGGTTTGAACCGTTCAGATTGTGAGATTTCCCTCTTGTTGAGGTCGGGATGAAAACTGAGCGAGCTACTACATCAGTGCAACTGGGAAAGAGAGAACTGTTGAATTACTGCAAATAGAGAACAAACATGTTGCAACAGATCAGTTGAACACTGTATTTAACAAAAAAATGGCACTGTGCTCAGGACAGACCGTGTATACCAATCCTTCCTATCACTTACACACATCCATGAATCCAACCACAGGATCTGCTTGCACACAGAAACGTATCACACCTGCTTTTTACTGGACTGCATAACCGGGTTGGATCCGGAAACATACTGATCTGCCGATGAGCGGCAGGCTGGCTGAGCTGTCAGCTGATTTTTCCGGCACAGTGCTTTGAGATTAAACAGACTGCGCACCCGAGCCCCGAGGAGCAGCGTTAGCACAGACTAAATGGACCAGGGGTGTGTTGTAGTGAGTCGGGCCGCAGGGGGGCGGAGGCTCACCAAAACAGGACAGAGCTGACTCCGATGTGAATTTCCCTGATGGAGTCATGTTTGACAGAGACGACGATGACAGCCCCTCGACTTCTCCACACTTGACTTGCCTTGTTGGTGTTGGAGAAAAACGTGAGGAGGATACATTGAGTTTAAAACAAAAAGAAACAAAAAAAAGCCAACTTTTATGGAACTTAACTAGACGGAGGGCAAAAAGCATCCTTCTACAGAACCATATAAGTTAAAGAGAACTCTCATCTTGTCATGATTGACCCTGTTTTACTGTCTCCACAGCTGTTTTTGTCTGTGTGGACTTTTGTGCCATTGTGCCCTGTGCGCTCTCTTTCTTTATCTTTACTCTCTCTGTCTCTGTCACTCTCCTTTTTTTCCACCCCTGTTCTTTCTCCTCTGATGCTTTCTCTCTCCACCTTGACATTTCCTCCCCCCTCTCTCATTTTCTGCTCCCGACCACCTCCCTCCTTCCCATCTGCACTTTTACCTTCCTGGCGAGAGAAAATAAAATATAATACTCCTGGAATATAAAAAGATGACAACAACAAACAGGACACTAATTTTTTTTTGTTTTAAATCCATGGTCAAACAGCCCGCTCGCACCTCCCCGCCATTCCTCCTGCTGTCACTCCTCCATCTCTCCTCTTCTCCCCTCCTTCTTCCCTTACCTCTTGCTCCTTTGTATGTCTGTCTTTACATTACTGCTGAACTATTATTCTTGTACAGACTGTAAAATGTATTATTTTGTACAACTTTATTGAAAAAAATAACTTTTAGAAGATCCCTGTGCCTTGATCACGACTGTACGTGTGTAATGAGCTAAAGTGGGTGTCATACTGCGCTGTATAGCTTGGCCAATCCCCTCCTAACTCCCAGCCTCCTTTGCCACTTTCTTCTCTGTCTCTTTCTTTATCCCTCTCTCTATCTCTCACTCTCTCTTCACTGTCTTCTGTCTCTCCTCGGGGACGGGGGACAACCATTCGTAGCTTTTGTAGTTTTATTTCTCTCCCCTATCCTCCCATTCTCTCTTTATGATTTAAATGTCTATTTTTGAATCCATATACCCCAAAAAGATAAATATATGAAATGTATATGGGTTTTAAAAAAAAGTATTTTATTAGAATCAAATGAACCTTGACAAATTGTACACTTGATAGTGTGCGTATTGCTATAACTTAAATCCTTTCAACTGAAGTTGTGTTCAGGTTTCTTTTGTTTTTCCCCGTTGACATCTGCAAAGGACATTTTAAGGGTTCAAACATCGCTTGTTTCTACACAAATCTTATTCTTTTGCTAAAAAAAAGGCCAAAAAAAGACAAAAAAGAAATTAATTTCAGTTTATTTTCTGATGAGGGAGGGGGGTCCTCCTTCCTAGCCTTGCACAGCAGAGGCGGCCTGTACAGTATTAGCATCTCTCTCATTTCAGTGCCCTAGTCTTCATTTAATGTGTACATCAAATATGGGTCTCTACTTTATGAACAGAAGCTCTAAGAAATAAAGGTTTTTTTGGTGCAGACAGCAACAGGTCTGTCATTACACATATAAACTCACAGACA
Source organism: Chaetodon striatus (assembly GCA_029783705.1). Classification (NCBI taxonomy): domain Eukaryota; kingdom Metazoa; phylum Chordata; class Actinopteri; order Chaetodontiformes; family Chaetodontidae; genus Chaetodon; species Chaetodon striatus. Next base: position 14,582,917 of record JAPZEB010000002.1, read on the forward strand.
CAGGCACCATTGCTCTTTACTTTATCACATAGGCTGCATTTTTGCAGTCTTATCTCTCAGCTTTCATCTCCAGAAGGGTTGTTGTAAATCCACGCCAGAGGAAATGAAGTTTCCTGCTCGTTTACCAGTCATTTCCTCTTCAGATACACACAGCCTGTATTTATTGGGATGACGGTGAAGATTGTAAAGTCAGTCTCTAACAGGAGGGCCTCTGGTTTAGAAGCTGAGAAATGTGGAAATTCAGGTTGACAGTTTTACAATGAAAGTCACCTCATTCCCCATAAAGGTGTCCTGCAGTTGGCCCCTCAATGAGTCCCAGACAGTAAAATTCATGTTGTGTTTTGTAATGTTTTGGTTGTGTTGCCATGACCACATTCAGAAATGAAACTGTTTTAAGATCAATTTGAGCCCAGATTTTGGCAATTAGTCACTCAGCCCCTGTGATAAGTGTTAACCCAACACTACAAACACACACGGTGAGTTAGTCCCATTGTTCACTCACTTAAAATTAACTTTTCATCTTTTTAAAACCTCCAATACGAGACAAAACTTAATCCAATCCACAGGATTGTTTTGTGCCCAAGATACTCGATAAACATAGTGGATATACACAAGTCTGTAATCTCAGATTTTCTCCAAAAGTCCAAGTGTTTTATAGCCATGCAGTGAATTTACAAATACAAGTTTAACCTTATTAAAATTTGTGTGTAATGCTTTTGAGCTGTGAGATGATTGCTATGCAACCAGTGGAGTTGGGGGCACCTGAGCTTGACCAACAGGAGCTAATTCACTCTGTTGGCGGGCCAACCAACATCAGTGAGAATTGTTGCTAGTCCTTACCTCACATTAATTTTAAGAAGTTCAGTATGAGGGGATCGAAGGCAGCAGTATTTCCCCTGGGATGAAAATGGCGTAATTTTTAAAACTTAAGTTAATAAAGGTAAATCATACAGTCATACTAAATCAAATCAAGTTTATTTATATAGCACAGTTAAAAACAACCACAGTGCTGTACAGGATAAAGGAATGACACACAA
>JAPZEB010000002.1:14611881-14627130 GCA_029783705.1 Chaetodon striatus
GTCTTTGCTTCATTGGATAGTCCGTTTGCATTGCCCACTGGAAGAGAACCGCACCAGGGTTCACTTGCAAGTGAACTGAGACCCCCAGTTTTCAAGCGGACCAGGGTTCACTTGTTTGATTCGCACCAGAGTTTGAATGAGTGTTCACACCACTCCAAACGAATTGAACCATCTGTGGAAGCAGACCAGTTTTTGTTTAAAGTGGACCAAACAGAGCCAGTGTGAATGAGTCTTAAGAGTCATAATACACAAAACTAACAGTGTGAATAAAGGAGATGTATCCCTGCCTCAACTGGTATTTTTGTATATCAGGACACACCGCCCATAAATGATAATGATCACAGTGAAACGCACTGAAAATGATCTGCAGTGGCCCCATGGATGTAACTGACTTGAAGACATTTTAAGAGAAACAAAGTTGTGATACATCACCTGTCTAAAAATTAATTAATCCATTCAGTATCCATGACCACTTACATAATTCAGGGTTGCCATGAGTACCAATAATCAGAGGTTTGAAGCTAGGAAAAGATCAAACTAGTTGAGCAGCTGATTAAAACCAAATTATTTCTCAAAAGGGAAAAATGTTGTCACAAACTCGTCACAGTTGTAAAACTTCATGTTCTTTTCTTTTCTGTCAGATGATTTTCGATCCCAACATGACCAAGAAGAAGAAGAAAAAGAAGAAGCCCTTCATGCTGGACGAGGACGGAGGAGAGGGGATGGGAGGAGAAGAGGCTAAAGAGGTGGAGGCGAAGGAGGCAGAACCAGAGACTGGAGACGACAAGGAGCTGGATCTAGATGAAGATGAAGGCAGGAAGAAAGGTTAGAATGAAAATAGAGATGCTTCAGCATTGGTGAGGAATGTTACATAATACAGCTAACTGCCAGACTGCAGTAAGTCTTATTAAAGCAGTTTGTTTTGACCTCCCAGAGCCGTCCGATGATTTGAACGACTTGAACTTCTTCAACCAGAAGAAAAAAAAGAAGAAACCCAAGAAAGTATTTGATAATGATGTTGAGGAGGGACTAAAGGTCAGTCACGGCTAAACCACAACCAGTTTTTAGTCTGTCTGTCTCTCGTATTTCACTTCACATCAGCGCTTTTTGCTCCACGTTTACTGTTGCCTTCCCTTCACTCTCTTTTCTCTTGTCCCAACTACATACACACAGTCAATGCTTATCATCTCCTTGCTTAATATTTCACTTGTTAATGGTCCAAATCAGGAGCTGAAAATTGAAGGAGAGCAGGTTGAGGTGCTTGAGGAGGATAACTTGGACTTGATGCTTCCCACCAAAAAGAAAAAGTCAAAGAAAGTGGACTTTGACGAGGGAGAGCCACTGGAGAAGGATGACGGTGAGAATAAGTCAACTCATGTTTAAAAGCAGAAAACTACAGGAGGACATGTGTGTAATAAAAATGCTTGTGTGATGTGTTTCCAGCACTGGAGGATGACGAGGGGAAGAACAATGATGGGATTTCATTTAGCTCCTCCACAGGACCAGCCTGGGCCGGCACCGAAAGAGACTACACTTATGATGAGGTAGGATAGCTGTTATCACACACACACACTGCCAAGACTCGGCCATATGTAATTCATTCTATGTGAGAAAGGACAGCTTGTTTGTGTTCAGGGAAATGAAAAGATGTAAGTTTTGATAATGTTGTGACACTGCAAGTCTTTTCATCCACTCAAATGTTATATCTTGTTGTGTATGCACAAGTGGAAAAGAGATCCATCAAAGAATGTAGCGCGTGGAAAAAGAGGAAGGTACCTCAATTCTCAACATCTTTATTTCCTGTAAACTGGAACAAATACAAGAAGTGTTCTGGGAGAGTGTGTTGAAATCTGAAAACGCAAACATAATACACAAGATAAAGATGCTCTTTATAATTACAGAATGTGCCTGAAAATCATCACGTTGTAAAACTTTCTTTAGTATGAAAGTCATCCAGTGATGGCTGTCTCTACAGCCACAGGTATATTGCAAACAGGAACTGCTAATAATTAATTCAGCACACTTGATTGTGCCAAAATGTAAACAATATAGATTTAGAAATAGGGTTCAAACTGTTATAACTTTGATGGGAAGCCAGTGTAAAGACTGAAAGTGGGGTTACATGAGACCTATCGGATGACTTGCTCAGAGGCTTGGCAACAGCATTTTGGATCACTTTTAGGTGAGTTAGTGAAGTGTTGCCAAGGCAGGTGAAAACAGAATTACAATAGTCATGACTGAAAGAAATAAGCATGTGAAAATCATCTCTCACTCAGCTAGTGATACAGTGGGCCTGGCTTTAGCAACATTCCTCAGCTGGTAAAAACAGGAGTGAACCAAATAATGAACATGGTGGTCAACACTCAAAGCCTGGTCCATAGAAACGCCTAAATTGAGAGCCAAGACTATCACCTTTTGAACAACGTCAGCTGTTGAAAATATTCTTAAAGGGTTGAGGTCATTTTATGAAACAGACAGCTTTGTTACATTTCTGGGCTAAATTATGAACGTTTAGGATAAATTATGAACGTTTAGGATCTGAACCTGATGTAAACTCAGTCAGTGTTGACTACAGTTGGCATTACTCTGTGCACCTTCTCCATCTCAGCTCCTGAACCGAGTCTTCAACATCATGAGAGAGAAGAACCCTGACATGGTGGCTGGAGAGAAGAGAAAGTTTGTGATGAAGCCTCCTCAGGTGGTTCGAGTGGGAACCAAGAAAACCTCCTTCGTCAACTTCACAGATATCTGCAAACTGTAAGCCTCCCACTTTGTACTCACCTCTCACACCGTTACTGCCAGTCCCAGTCGACACTAGTGTTACATTTTAAAAGTAATAAAACCTGACCTTTAATGTTCATCACAGGTTGCATCGTCAGCCTAAACATCTCCTCGCTTTCCTGTTGGCTGAGCTGGGAACAAGGTAAGATTTTGTATTTACAATCAAGACATTTATGAATATACAATATTTGGATTTTGTGTCAGTTTTAGGCACTAGTTCCTGAAATAAAAACATTGCTGTGCACATTGTTATGTAAGTATGATTTTTTTTGTGTGTGTGTGCCTTTTTTTCTCCTCACAGTGGTTCCATAGACGGAAATAACCAGCTTGTGATCAAAGGCAGATTTCAACAGAAACAGATAGAAAATGTGTTGAGAAGATATATCAGTAAGTAACAAGCAATCAGTTATAGTAAATACAAACCCAATTTGACTGTTTTTACAGTATCACTTTGTTTTTTTTGTTGTTTTTTTTTTAGTCTTTTTCCATCACACTCACAAATACACGAATGATTTATCCCATTTACATAGAAAGGTCCCTTACAACCACTACACAAGGTTTGTTTGGTCATGATATTTCTGGAAAAGTCATGAACCTAGAAAAACTGAAGTTATTTGGAATTACAGTAATGTTTTGGAAAGGTTTTGAATATACGTTGTTTTGGCTAATGTTAAAAATTTGTTCATAAAAATCCTGAAACATGTTGTTGCAATAAATCCATTCCTTTTTATTACCAACTCAAAATTAAGTGCTGCATGACTGCTGAAACATCTTGACTTGATACACATAAACCAGACCAGCATTTTGTCATCTGAAGGCTGCAACCCTTTTTGGGAGAATGAAATGCCCTGTGACATCAGGAAAGAAACAAGAAAATGCTGAAAAGCTGTCGTTTAGCGAAATAATCAGAGCTTTCACACTTAGATTTGAGCCACGTAACATCTGTGAATATTCACTGTCATTATGGTAAATCACTAAATTATGCTGCTGACAGCTACTACTGTTGGATAGCTAACGTTAGTCTGATGCTGCTGTAATGTATGACTGTATTGTAGCAGCCTCACACTCAAGCTGTTGTCTCAAACTAAATCTCAGCCCAGCCTGCATGAACCAGTTGGCTATTAACATTCTGGTTATTTACAGACAGCATTTAGTCTTATGATGAGTGGTGGTGATTCATTCAAATACACATATTTGACTAAATCACCAGGTACGTTAAGTTAGCAAGTGCTAGTAATAAATGTATTCGCAAATACCTGGAAAGTGTGTGTTTAGTATCGTATGGCTGTCTCGCTATGAAGGCCCACCCATTTTTAAGTACTGAAACAAATTTATGGAATGGGGTGAAAAATGATGGGAAAGTTATAGAAAAATTTGGAAAATGAATTGTTGAAATGTATGAGAACCCAGACTACGGGTATCAGGTATTGTTATTTCATTTTTAATTTAAGGGAATCCTGTATAAAAATCACACAAACTGGCAACAAGGCTTAAATGATAAAATTATGCAAACATTGGGTGGCAGCTCCCAAATAGTTGAGCTAGGTGGAAGTCACAATCAGGAAATAGATATAAACAGTTGATTAGAGTCTAGTTAAAGTGATTTATTGCTTCATAAAATGTTACTTGTCCACCATGAGCCTGACAGTGGTCTCTTAATCAACTCTGTCTACAATATTTGATTCATAATTTCCACACCTTGTTTGTACTTATTTACAAAGAACAAAAAAAAAAACGTTGCTAATAAGCATCTTCTCACCCCCGCAGAGGAATACGTGACGTGTCACACCTGCCGCTCCCCAGAGACCATCCTGCAGAAGGACACTCGCCTCTATTTCCTGCAGTGTGAAACGTGCCACTCCCGCTGCTCCGTCGCCAGCATCAAGACCGGTTTCCAGGCTGTGACGGGCAAGAGGGCGCAGCTGCGCGCCAAAGCCAACTAAAGACCACCGAAACTGGGCTCCCCCTCCTCTATCGGCCTCCCCCTTTCCCCCTGAGAAGGGCCGAAGCTGGGGTCGGACGCCCCCTTGATTCGCTAAAAGGACTCTCTGAATCGAACTGCGGGAGGGTTTGGCTGTTGTTTAGTTGTGTCGTGGCCTGACCGGGCAGGGAGTGAGAGAGTATCTAAAGCTGACAGATGGGGTTCAGGCACCGCGAGCAGATGATGTGTACCACACACACACACTGTTGGATGCATTTGATTTGTTGTCTGGCTGATGAACCCTCCACCTTCTAGGTTTTTTTGTTTTTTTTCATTTGCTGTGATTCTTGATTCCTGCAAGAAAACCCTGATTTAACATGGCTTTCTCATTCTTTTCTCTCCCTCTCTACATACACCAGACATGAATATATCTTTGGATAAGGAACACACCTCTCCATGCAACCAGCCAAATTGTAGTAAAGCTATGTTGACTTGCGATAACGGAGCATAAATTCTCTGGTAATTTTAGCCGTGTGGCTCCTGTGGTCACCTGCTTATTCTTGCTTAAACTCAAGGTTGTGTTCCTGTTTCTGGTCTGGCTATACATCACGAAAACTGCCAGTCCAGGATTTTCTGTTCTCGCTTTTCAAAGATAGAAATCAACGTCACCGGGCTGGAGTCCACAGAGGAAGATTTGTCACTCTAACTAGTCTGTGAAGGGCTCAGGTACAGACCTGTTTTTGATCATCTTATAGCAGGAGATGACCATACAGTCAAACAACTAGGGGTTGGTAAAGTGAAGAGCACCTTCTCACTGAAGACTTAAATAGAGAGGTTGTGTGTGAGACAGATTGAAATTATACAGTGTGTTTATGAGTGCTTTTGTGGCATTGATGAGCAGTTGTGTACTTCATTATTTCTTCCTTTGACCTTTGAAGCAGAGTGACACATTTTATCAAACAACGGCGATTTGATGTGAAAAGGAATAAAAATAATTTTGTCAAGAAGAGCTCATGCCAGTCCCCTAACATGAACATCTAAATGCTTCCCCCTAAAAACAGCCTCTGAGCTGACACCTCAGATCAGTCTCCTCTAACAGGTCTTTATTTTCAACTGTGATTGTACAAATTTACAACACAAGCTAGCTAGACTATGACCCAGTTCAGTCCAATGATCATGGATACTACATGTTATACATAATATTGGCTCTGTTCTTGTTTGAGAAGAATGTGGATAAGAAGGTCTGGCTTAAATCGTTTTAAAAAATCTGGTTTTTACAAAAATAAAATATTCTACTCTCTCTCTCTCCATTACTGCTTTTCGCTCTGTGCTTACATCCGTGTTGACACAATTTCTAATGTACAAGAAAAGAACTACATTCCTGTGCTTATATATCACTTGCTGAATATTCATTCTTTTAAAAGTTAAATTTCCTTGAAAATCTAATCGGAGTAACTGGAGACAGTTTGTTGTTTGAGGTCCATGGTTCAGCAGCAGGTTTGTTTGTCACTTGGCAACTGTTAAACAGCACTGAGAATGGCCTGAATATAACATAGGAGTAACCTACCTGTGCAGGACAAAAGTGCTACTTGCAAATAATGTATTTATATAGCTGAGATTAGCTTTACTAGGAGTATTGTTACATCTAATGTCAGTTAGCAAAAACAAAAATCTTTTTTAACTTGGTGTTAAATGTTTACATTATTGCATAGAGGCTACAAGTGCATATTACTGTTTAATAGCTGACTTTACATGTTTGAGACACTGACATTTGAGTACTAATTCTAGATTTTACTTGACACATGGATGGATTACTGTATGGGCCTACCAGGCAGAGGCCTGGGGACTCAGAGTATTTTTGGGGGGATGCCTGGCCTTCACCTGCAAAGTAAAATTAATATGTAGGGACCAGCAAGAGATCAAAATGACCACAAAGAGACACAAGGTAACAACATGTACACAAAATGACCACACAAAATTACAATAGAGATACAAACACTAAAAGAAGCATAAAAACTACAATCAGACACAAAACAAGAACAACAAAAAAAGAAGGCAAACCCCCACTAAGTCTTGCCTTGTTCCTGTGTAGGAAAGGTGGTAGGGCCTTTTACATATCTGTGCCCAGGAGCCCATTGTCTCATAATCTGTACATGACTTAACACTTTGCTTAATCAAATTTTACAAGCAAATTACAAAGATCATACAATGTCATGTATTCAACCCTAGGCCATTTCAACAAACTAGTAGTTTGTCAGGTCTGATGAAACCACATACCAATCGCAACGATTGTACAATTTATCATTAAATTGTTTTAGTGATGTTTTTGAAACAGGATTTAAGTAAAATTTCCCCCCAGTAAGATTCTGTTGGGCTTTGCTTCATGATGAAATCAAACGGCTAGTTGAGGACAAATTCTGTCCAAATAGTAGAGTTACAGAAGTTTCCATTAAATCTTGCATCGAATATACCCAGCAAAAAAGATATTGAGGAGATTTGGACTTGATATTGAATATTCTTGTATTTTCTTTGAATTAGAAAAAGGAACCATCTGCCATTTGTTCTATCACTGTATGCATACCAGAATATTTTGACTGGGTGTTCAATTTTACATAAGGAGGAAAAACCAGAACCAGAATTATAACGTTTCTTTTAAGAACTACAACAATATGGCACCACAATGAGATGCCTTAAATATAAAAGGAAAATAAAAGAGACCTTTATGTTGGATAAATTCAATATGAACCGAAGATACATTATTGTGGATGTATCATACTTATTCATTTATTTTCTATTTTTTTTCTATTTTCTTTAATTTGTTTTTTCTCTGCTTATATGTACCCGTGGTATGGAGAATATTAATGATGCATATTTGCTCAATTAAAAAATTGCTTTAAAAAAGTAATGTATTATTCCTCCCATCAGTATCTGATACAATGATAAACGGAGGCTTTTAATTTGAAGTATGGTACCGGAAATGTCCCAGTGTTAGCCTCGCGTTGATTGGCTGGTTGGACGATTTGCTGGAGGAGAACCCGCAGCAGCCCAACGTCAGCCACTCGCTTGGTTAACGGGCAGTCGTGAAGAATAGTCGAGAACAACGTAAGGCGAGAAACCATGCCGCGTGTTTATATTGGACGACTGAGCTATCATGTCCGCGAAAAAGACATCCAGCGATTTTTCAGCGGATATGGAAAGCTCATGGAAATCGATTTGAAAAATGGGTAAGTGGTTGAAGGAAAAGCAAACACGGGTTAGCTAACATTCTTTGGCTAACGTTAACGTTAGCCTTTCGTGTTAACGACGTCAGCGCTGCTAACGGAACATTTAACACCTCACATCACGTATGTTATAGTATATACTATTAAGTAAAGTTGCGAAGTTCATCTCACGAGTTGCATTTGTTTGTATATAAGAAGAAACCTTAGCTATTGGTTTGATTCCTCAACTTCTAGTCTTTCTCGTGTGGCATATGTCGCATGGCCAACATGGCGTCTTTGTGTTTGCTCTAGCGTGGAGCTAGCGGGCCCTGCTAATCATAACTAGCTAGGTCTATTTAAGTAAACACGTCGTGTTTGAAGTGGATGTGACTTTTCTGTAAGATTTATGTTCATGATTACTCTCTTTCCCTTCCAGATATGGATTTGTGGAGTTCGAGGATAACCGGGACGCCGACGATGCAGTGTACGAGCTGAACGGGAAGGAGCTGTGCGGCGAGCGGGTGATCGTCGAACATGCCCGGGGGCCGCGGCGAGACCGAGATGGCTACGGTGGGGGTTACTGGGGTGGTGGGCGCAGTAAGTGCAGTCTATTACAAGATACCCTCTCTTCCCCTTCCCCTTGGGGTGAGGTGTCGATGTGGACTGCACAGAGAGCTGTTTTTGTTGTTTCACACTGGCGTTAATTAATATACCTTCAGTATAAGTGTACAGATATGTTACTCTTTTAGGTGGTTCTTGAATTTCAGGTACACTGTCGCGGTTTATAATAAGAAGTCATGAATCCCTCGATAGTATGTTGCGTGGCTATAATTACACGATTGCTCAGACTGCATGCACACTTGAAAAGTTGCTTTAACTTTATTCAACTTATCTGTACTATAATTTTTAATCTATGTAGCATATTTAATGTATGTACGCCCACAGGGAGAAGTTCCTGAGCTACATTCTTCTTGCTCAGGCAGTTTAATGTATGTTTTGTGTGTTCGGTTTCATCCTGCTGAACAGTTCTCATTTTCTGCCATCAAGGGTTGGTGACCTGCTGGTTTTTGCTCCTCCCTAGTGATCATGGTCCACACTTGATTTTGGTCTGTGGTTCATTATTGGGATGGAACAATAATATGCAAGTCAGAGCCCTCTATTAGCAGAATGCAGGCTGTAGTTTGAAAGCGAGACTTTCTTATTGCGGATTGCAATTTCTCTTGGATGACAATTTTGGTGTGCCAAGTTTTGAAGGCTTTCCAAATTTATTATTTGCACCATATAAGGAAGCTAATCACAAATAATCACTTCAAACGTAGCTAGTATAGTTTTAGCTTAATCATTAGGACTAGACTAACATTTTCATGTGAAATGTGTATTTTTAACTTTGGTATATATTTTTATATTCAACATTAACAAAAGTCCTTGATGTTTCAATTTGAAAGAGTCCAGTTGCGGGCTGAGGCTGAGAGTCCATTGAGGCTAAAGATGACTGGCTAAGATGACTGCCTGTCCCGTTTGGCCTTGGCTTTCACCTTACAATGTGTGTGTGACCTTTGCCCCCCCTTGATCCTTGGCTGACCTAACCGGAAGCCATGATGACAGCAGCCTTTTGCCAATAGACCAGGGGTGATGGTGAGGATTGCCATTGGTTTCTATGTTGACAGAAAACATAAGTGGAGCGGCTCAAGTAAAGAACTTACAATCAAAAGAAATGTTGTAAGTGAGAAAAGTGGTAAACAAAATTTCAGACCAACATCCGGTCCAATACAAAAAGATTGGTGTATGTGTTTCTTTACACCGTTCTTTATCAATTTGATCCAACAGTGTCCTTGACCGCAACCCATGTGGATACCTCCTTTCTGTTTGTGTTACAGGGTTCGGAGGTCTTGAAAGAACATCACTGTTAATTTGTTTATGCGGCTAAGGCATCACAGTGTGATGTACTGGAGTAAGACAGGCTTTGTATTGCCAGAAACAGATGCAGTGGTGTTCTTTGCAGCAGAGAACAACATCAAAATGCTGAACAATTCAAAGAGCCCGTGCAGTGGCCTGTAGATCACTTATCTGAAGCTTTGTTTGAAAATGGGATCAGAGGGACTCCTTCATTATTAAGTTCAAATTAAACCCCCTTGGACTTTTATCTGGCAAGTCATTGCCTTGTGTTCATTTGATTACCCAGGCCAGTAGTTCTTTGTGTCCCAGCCATTTTTGTCTTTTCTAACTTTTTACATGTGCTGTTGTTTTTAAAGGTAGCGGTTACAGCAGCCGGAGCCGCTCTGGCAGGGATAAGTATGGACCCCCAGTCCGTACTGAATACCGTCTCATCGTGGAGAACTTGTCCAGCCGCTGCAGTTGGCAGGATCTTAAGGTACATATCCAAACATTATTTTTCCTTGGTTGGGTTTACTGAGGTGAATTGTTTGATCAATTTAATTTACACCCAAACCATTATGACAGAATGAGATTGTCAGCAGGTTTGATAGTTTTTATCTTTTTATTTTTGGTGTCCTGCAGGACTTCATGCGTCAGGCAGGAGAAGTGACTTATGCAGATGCCCACAAGGAACGTACAAATGAGGGCGTGATCGAGTTTCGGTCCCACTCCGACATGAAGAGGGCCATTGACAAGCTGGACGGTACAGACATTAATGGACGGAAGATTCGTCTGGTGGAGGACCGACCTCGCAAACGAAGGTCATACTCTGGCAGCCGCTCCAGGTGGGAACATTGAATAAGCTCCTCAATACTTAAGTGTTATCTGTAAAAAAGAAAGTACGTTCTAAGCTTCTCTGCTGAGTCAGTGTTGCCAACTAACCTCAAATACTGATATCTTACAAAGGAACGTGTTGTAGTTTTTGACTTTGTGCTGTCATCCTTAGATCTCGTAGTCGTCGCCGCTCCCGCAGCAGGAGCCGCAGGAGCCACAGAAGCAGGAGCTCCAGGAGTCGCTCCAGGTCCCACTCAAGGTGAGAATGTGTCTAATGTAAAATAAAAAAAGACATTCAGATTAAAACACAGATTGAAGATGTTGTGGAAGTATTGACACAGATAAGTGAGATATAGAGATTGTGTTTCAAAATCATGCAAAGCATGAAGTATATGTTTCTTTAATTCCTTACAGGTCTCGTTCCCGTAGCAACAAGAGACGCCACCATTCCCGCTCCAGATCTGGAAGGAAGTCTCGCTCCAAGTCAGGAGAAAGCAAGTCTCGATCCCGCAACCGCAGGTCCCGTTCTCGATCCCGCAAATCTAAGTCTCGTTCACGCTCCCGCAAATCTCGGTCCCATTCAGCAGAGCGCAAATCCAAATCCCGCTCAAAGAGTCGTTCAAAGGTAAAGTCAGAGCGTGACTCTCGCAGTCGATCCAAGGAGATGTCTGGTGAGAAGAAGTCCCGCAGTCGTTCACCTTCCCCAATGGAGAACGGGAAGGAGGAGCATGCCGCCAAATTCCCCTCCCGCTCCCCATCCCCACACGAGGATGATCGCAGGTCCAAGTCGAGGGAGAAACGCTCAGCCTCCCGTTCAAGGTCTCGCTCACGGTCTAGATCAGCTTCTCAGGATTAGTGGAAAAGGGAGGTGTTGCTCTCATCGTTAAGTTTGATCCCTATGCTGTACATAACGAGCAGTGTCGTCATACCGGCTTATGTTTCCTGGCTCGTCTACTTTTCTCCCTCAAGGTAGAAACACCTTTTAGATGCAGTTTTATCAGAGGATGCACCAATATGACGGAGCTACGTTTTAGGATCATTTTGGTCTCTGAATCGTCAGCCACCGAAAAAAAATCCAATTTTCTCCCTGATTATTTCTCAGAAATTAGGTGGTAGTCTTTCAGTTTTTAGAGCTGCACTCTGAGATGGTTAATCACTTTGTCCCAAACAAATTCAACTTGATTGGTTAACTTTAGGTTTGTCACACCAGTCTGTTTTAATCAAAAACTGTTTATAGCTTAGCGGAAATTAAGTCGTCTTTATTTTACTTTATTTATCATAATTGCGCATCTTCTTTTGCCACTGATCTCCAGAACTATTTACTACATCTGTAGGTGTCTCAGTTTTGTTTCACGCTTGTTAAAACTGCATGGTTGTGGGAGAATAGTAGAACCTGCCCACGGTGTCGGAGCATGGTTTCCTTCTTTTCAGTCTCAGTAATTGCTTTTTCAAGGAATTGTCCAATCTTTGTCATCTTGCGGCACTCTAAAATGCACAACCGGGATGCAAGAACTTTCACTGCAGAACTGCATTATCTACAAGTTAATATGGGTTTGTATTTCATGTTTGAACAACTTGCATCGTAGGTGGACTATTATCCCTTTTAACCTCTTGTACATAGACCGTGTAATCAGCATTGGAAACTGATTGCGTCCTTCTTGTTGCTACAAATGTTTGGATTTTTGTTTTCTAACCGTGAGCAGGTAATCTTTGGAAGACCCTTCTACTTTTCGGATTTCTGTTTACCTAGAACCTCAAGGCCTCAAATGCAAGTCCCTGCTTTGTTCTGGATGAAGCCTTGATGAAGAACCCATCATTTTGTATTTCGTCTTTAATTTTTCTGCGAGTTTAATCCAGGGGTTAAGGGTTCTGTTAAGCTTATTTAAAATGTAGCTTGTACTGGAGTTTTTGTACTTGTCAGGTACAACATTTAAATCTCTGGAGGGTCTGTCTGTGGGACTAACTGAATGCACCCCGTCTCTCCATCTTGTGGAAATGATATTTTCTCTCCATGCGAATGAGATTTAACAGAAAAATGTCCTTTTTTTATTGTATGTTCAATTAAAGATCTTAATGAAAAATGTTGCCGTGTGATGTTGCTTTGTGTCAGGATTACAGAAACCTTGACTGCAGTATCGACATGACCTATATCCTGCTAATTATATAATAAATGCTCTTTCATTAAGGGGCGGCCCTTTCTAGAGAAATGAACAGGATCAATGTGTTGCAGATAGAAGCGGAAGCTGTGTCTTTAAAATAGGGTTTTAAAAACACCCGAGCTCCGATCTCCAGACTAATCGATAGTCCACTACATTATTTCCACATCTAAAGTGGAGCGGCAGCACTGGAAGTCTTGGCGTTACATTACAGCCAGAGAGCGGTGACTGTACTGGGAGCACACGCATGCGCAGTCGGAGCCCCGGAGCCGCAGGAGATCATAGCTGGTAAGCCAAATTTCAGTTCCGAAATGATCTGCAAACACGAAATTATTTAACATTCATCATACTCCTCCAATTATGGCAGTCAAGACTGTCTTTGATTCACAAAGGGACAAGTGTTAATGTGTTTTTCATTTGTTGAGGTGAAGCGCTTTGGCGTTGTGGTTAAAATCAACCACAAAGCTTTCCATCCCAACATATACAAATATATGATGGCACACGCTTAATTAGCCTGTCGAGTTAAATACTTTAAAATAACAGCAGCAGCCGCGCCGATGTTACTGAAATATGTAACATGCTTAACGTTGTTGTGAGGTGAAAATGTTGCTCATTCATTTGAGATGCTGTCGGAATGTGTGTCAGGGTTCATTTTTCACTAAATGGGATTTTCACAGGATTTGAGACACTGCTTTTATATATTTTCTTGCCTCAAGGATTTTTTTTGCCTCCGCCATTTTAACTGAAATGTATTTTTTTTAGTGTGTGTTGACTTGGACGCTTGTGCGTAAATATGTGTGTATGAGTGTGTGTGAGTGTGTCACCATTATTGCCTTTTATTATTGGAGGTAATGGATGGCTGTTAAAAGTCACACAGGGTCAGGGCTACTGATGGAGAAAGGCTCTGCCATTATTCTATTAATGGCACCCTCAAAAGTTACTTACTTAATCTTTTTTTTAATAATCTCGAATAAAAGGTGTTTTTTCTTGTAGTTTTATTTCATCTTAACCCATATGTCTGAGCCATTTTAAGGGAAAATGAAGGCACAAAGTATAAATGCAGAGAAAAAAGTGATTAGCAGCAGATGTTTTATTGGCATATAATCTGAAAATAGTGGTTATATAACTGTATATGTTCAAATATCCACCCAAGTGGGCTCAGTTCTTTGCATATTTTATATTGTCTTAGGTGACTCTTTTTATGGACATGCATTGTATTAATAAAATTAGAATTAATGATGAGAGAACAAGAAAAATACTGAGATAAATCAAATCCCTTCAAAAACCACTGATGGACAGCAAGTCAGTTTACTTATGTAGGTCACATTCTGTCCACACACCCTCTATTTAGACAAAGAAAAACCCAACTCTCTACTGGTATTGCCACAGATTTGTTACCCTGTTAGTCCTTTGCATCAGAGAGCATCCAGCTCCTCATACTCTTTGTTCTCCAGCGCTCCGGAGTAAGGGACAGGGACACCGTTATGAGTGCCAAAGTGAACATGGAGACTCCACCCAAAGAACCCGAATGCACCCCTTTGGACCCGTCCTCTTCGTCCCCCAGCGAGGCCGTCCTCATCTGTGGGACTGATGGTGTGGCCAAGAAGGCTCGGCCCCAAACCCACACCACCACGGCTTTCCTCCTACCAGGTGAGCGCAGGTCTGAGGGGGGCAGTGTGGTCACATGGCTTTACTGAGACCATCCTTTGACTTGGGGGTGTAAGTGCAGGCTACTGTCTCAACGAGTGTATATATAAGCTGTTAAAGACACTGACCTCTGACCTCAACATTTAAAAGAAAGTGTGAACATTGGAGCGGAGGTAGCTGAACTCTAACTGTATATCTAGATATTTACATATCAGTGATTTATTGATGTGAAAAAACAGTATGTGTGTACCATCTTCAAAATGCGATGCTTGCACAGGATCGTTCTCTTGGCTCTGACTAAGTGTGCAGTCTGTGATAATAATGATCCCTAGAGAGGGGAAACTTGGGTGTAGATTTAATGATAATTATGTTTTCTGCATATCTGCTGAGACAAACACAAAGACTGTTTTCTCAATTAACATGCTAATAAAGTCTTAAACTGTAAACTTAAAGGGGAACTCCACTGATTTTACACCTCAGAGTCCGTCCGCAGGTCTTTGGGGTGCAAGTGCACGTGTGAAAAAAGATGTATGAAGCCTTTTGTGGCTCCAGATGGAACTGAGTCTTCACCTGAGGTTACTTGAGTCAGTGTCAGGTGTGGAGACAGAAAGAATTTGAGCATACCAGCATCCCAGTGACCAGAGTAAAATGTTGGCATTGTACGTTTCTTTAAGTCATGGATATGTTATATTTGTGCATTTCATATGTCCATCCATATCTCTAACTGCTTATCCTCTTGAGGGTCCGGGTGACATTGAGCGAGAGGCAGGGTACACCCTGGACAGGTCACCAGACTATCACAGGGCTGACACATAGAGACAGACAACCATTCACA
>JAPZEB010000002.1:14664882-14678466 GCA_029783705.1 Chaetodon striatus
ATGTGAATGATATCAGCCAACAAGGGAAATATAAATAAAAAGAAGGAATGGTCATGACAGCAGTAACAGACACACTCCAGAAGCCAGAAGCCAGACTCTAAAGTCAGTTCTATTGGAGCCAATGGGTCGGGCATGGCAAATCACAGTATAAACCATCATATCTTTGTTGTTTCAACTTTGACTAAAAATACTTCCACCAGATTAAAACCACACATTACATGATGGTGACCGAGACCAATTTTTATTAGTTACTTAGATACCAATAACAAGAAAAACAAACACACATATTTAGATTGAAAAAAAATGTCAGTAAGCATCACGTAATGTGTGTTTTTCTTATATGGTGGAAGTTCTTTTCGGTCAAAGTTAAAACAACAAAGATGCGATGGATTTAAGTGTAGTATGCAACGCCTGCCCCATTGACGTCAACAGAACTGACACCAAAGTCTGGCTCCTCAAACAAGTGTTGTCGTGATTGTTCCTTCTTTTATATTTTCCTTGTCAGCTATCAGGAGGTAAATATGCACCCAAACTGTTGCTTAGCAATGTAATTCCAGTGAAACGACCTGTAATGTCTGAAACAGTGATTCATACGGGCAGATTAGACAGACAGTATGAGAAAAATGTATTTTGTTTTTTTAACATTAAAGCATGTAAACATGTTCTTGTAAAAACCCAGAATTCAAGTATAAACCTGAATATGAGCATAATATGAGCCACTTTAGACACTTAAAACAATCTGAGCATGTCTGTGGTGAAAATAACCACTTTTAATTAACATACAGTGACAGTGTTCAATTGCCCCGTGTGCTTCCATTATAGCACATTGAGCAGCTGCCGGCCGCTGCCCACTCCCTCAATACTGGACTAAAATCAAAAATTGTTGTTCACATCAGTCCATTTGACCAATGTACATGGGAAAATAGGGTCCAGGTTGAAAAATAAAAGTTACCCTTTAAGTAACTGTGAGCTGCTGTTGCTTCGCAACACTGTTGAAGACTGGAACAGGCAAGGAGGCTGTAAACTTACCGCCTAACTTTAACCTCATTAGCAATAATAAAAGTGCCCTTTGACAGAGTATTGAGGAAGACAAACCTGAAATCAAGCTGAAATAAATAAATAATGATGGATTACATTTAAGCTAACGTGACTTTTAGCCTAGCCGAAATCAGTGACCCACCAGTGAAGAGGTTAATGTAGTTAAAATGTTTCTACTGCTAGTGTTGTCCTTATACAAGAGTCATGCAACGTTTACGAATGTTTAATCGACATTTTTTAGTGTTTTGAGCAGATTTTTTTTACATAAATGTTAAATGACCAGGGTTACTCTCTGAGAAACAGCAGCCATTAGCCATTAGCGTCGGTTGAAACAGGCGCTCACGTGGACCGTTTCCGGGGGGGCGAATGTAGCTGCGTAGCCGCGGTGTTGTTCTTGAACGCATCCTTTGGCTTTCAACCCCGGGTAAATTTCTACCGATACAACGTGACGAGTCGTTTAACTGTTTCTGAATTTTAACAATTAAGACACAGTGCATGAAGCTCGCGTTGTTCGAGCTTTCATTGATCCCCCAAAAGACTGTTTATTTTAGTTACTGTTTAACTATACCTGCAGCTCCAGTCTGCATCACAGGCAGACACAGAGGAGGGATGTCGCGCGGGTAAGTGTGGGAGACCTTATCATCAACGCTCCTGTAAGCTATGTTGTAAAAAATAGTGTTTTGTACTACGTATAGGGTGTAAATGCCTCACAGCAGTAATAATATACTTGTACCCGTCGTTACAGCAGTAAATCAAGTGGCTAAACAGCTCTGTTGTGTGTATGAGACGACTGTTTGCTCGCCGTCCTTTTAAAAGCTGTTGCTCTGTTGTGTCATGATAGTGAGCTGGAAAGGCTGGACCCGGCTGTATTCCAGAGGCAGTTGCACAGTCTGAAATTTAGGTAGGCACTTCTGTGTTCCTCCCCTTATCATGTCCGCTAACTTATGGCATTAACGTTGCAGTCGCTAACGTCGAAATGATCACAAACGCCTCATATTCGCCCATAAGACTGTTGTATTTGCACAGCGCCACATGCGCCGCTAGGGGCGCTCTACTTTGTAAACTAACAGTCAACGTTTCCTCAAGCGTGCTCTTGGGACCTGTTAGCCAAGTTAGCTAGCGTTAGCTTGGAGTTACAGTCAGGTTGCAATGTAAGTTAATTAGTTTAATATTCATTTCTGACCAATTTATTGCATTCGTTTTGCCTTGAGAGTTAACCAGTATTTAGATGTATAACGCTAGCACATGAATCATATTTATGTCGTGGTAACTCTTTTGTTTTGCAGCAGCTAATGGTAGCTACTAAGCTATGTCACCTTTTCAGTGAACAGTGAAGCTAGCTCGTTGTTGTGGAGCCCAACATACATGCTTGTTGAAAAGACTGCAGGGCGGAAAAGTCAAACACAGGCTTTGCACACAAGAAAACGACGACACCTTTACAACGTAGTTAGTTGTAGTTGTAATTGTTTTTCACTGTGTCTTAAACGTGTAAGTTTGCATGTCTGTTTTCAAAATAGCTGTGGCAACTCTGTATGTCTTGGCTTCATCAAATCTAAGCACACTGAGCAGTTTATGTCAACTGTTTTCCCACTGGTAAAGAATAGGAGAGTAGAACTGGACTATGCGTTTCTAACAGGCTTCCTCTCATATTTTTAAATGGGATGCAAAACACAAACACCGTTCAGTATAAAGTAGTCCAATTCAACATCTTTGTAACCCTATTGATAAATGTGTTGTTAACTTAATACCTCTCTGTCAGTGTCAATCAAAACTGAACATTATAGAATGTATGGTTAGTGTGTCTGTCTAGTAACTTCATTGTCTTTACTATAGACTTTGACACTAACATGCAGGTTATATGAAATATTTTAAGTGACATTGTGGAGTGTACTGAGGAGAGCAACTGTTATTATGCGTCATTAACTACTTGTGGCATATAACTTATAATTCAATTTGCCTATCAGTCAGGAATGGCATTCAAAGTATGTCAATCTTGGGCACTTTAAAGGTAACATTTAAACACTTAATATAGAAACTGACATATCTTTACATCTGCAGCTGCAACATCTGCTGCTACACCATTGCAGATTGAATGGAGTCTGTTAGATGTGTTTATTAAAACTCAACAGGACCATAAAGTCTATATTGTGTTTATATCAATGTACACTCTGTATGCTGAGATGTCTAATCACTATTAGACTGTCTTCTCACTCTTAATAATCTCTATATGTTAAATCCATTATTACTGTATGTGTTTCAATTATTGGTTATCTGTGTGGTTGCAGCATGGAAGAAGAGGAGGTTAGTAATATGTGCAATGACACTGACTCAGACACAGCAGATGGTTCCAAGAACGATGGCAACGACTGTAAAGTCAAGTGGACTCAGGAAGAGGTGAGTGAAGAGAAGACTTTGATCCCTCTGTTAGCACATGTTAAAAAGTAATAAATGGTGTTAAATATAACCTGTACTTGAAAGTTGACCTTAGGTTAGATTAAATCATACTGTATCTGAACTGATTCCTTCTTGGTTGCAGGATGAAAATCTCAAAATCCTCATTAACAACTTTGGGAAAAAAAATTGGAAAACCATTGCCAGTTTTTTACCGGTAAGCAGAGAGGGAATGAATGAATCGGCAATGTAAACTTTTAAAGTAAAGTAAAACAAAGCAGTCTGCCAGGTTGAACATACAAAAAATGCAATTTTCTGAATGCTAACCAATCTATGTTGATTTATTTATTTATTTTTTCCCTTCTTGGATAATGTAACTCCTCTTAGTCTTCAAAACAACCTGTCTGTTGCTTTGTCAGGGGCGGACAGAACTCCATTGTATGCACCGCTGGAAAAAGCATCTAGATCCTGATTTAGTCAAGGGCTATTGGTCTAAAGAGGAAGATGAAAAGGTGTGCAGCTCATCTGATACAGGCTTGGCTTAAACACAGTTTGTGTTTAATGTTATCCAGTCTAACTTTGTTCTCCTGTGTTAACATATGTATTTGCTCTGGACAGATAATAGAGCTGGTGAGCAGGTACGGCACCAAACACTGGTCTTTGATTGCCAAACAGCTGAAGGGGCGGTTGGGGAAACAGTGTCGTGAGCGCTGGCACAACCACCTCGACCCACTGGTCAATAAGAGCTCCTGGACTGACGAAGAAGACCTCATCATCTACAAAGCCCACTCCATTCTGGGAAACCGATGGGCTGAGATTGCCAAGCTGCTTCCCGGGAGGTCGGTTGGTTAGCTGTGATTAATTCACTGAAATTGAACAATATGGATGGCAGGAGGCTAATTGTATTATTTGGTTTTTCTTAAAATAGGGAAACAAACATGACAGTTTATCAGCCTGTTTTAACCTGAAATGACACAGAGACTTTAATCTGAATTTTTGATTCCTTTTGCAGGACAGACAATTCAGTGAAAAATCGCTGGAACAGCGCCATCAAACGTAAAGCAGAGACAGGCTTGTACAAAAACGATGCCGACAGCATTTCCCTTGATATTCAACAATTTGTGGAAGGAGAGGTAAAGTGATTATGTTATTTATTTCAATGATTTCTCAGTGAGCAAATTTGAATATAATATAAATGAATAGAAATGGTTGATACATTAGATTATGCTAGTTGATTAATCATCATAGGCATGTAGCAGATAAAGTGATTATTGGTTACAGTCAGGGCTCTAAATTAAATTAGCACTAGCCAGTGGCAGGTAGACACAAAAGTTACTTTCCCATCGTGGTTACAGTTTCCAAAATAAGATAATGCTACTTGCATTTCATAGTATGAAATAAATACTTAAATACTGTTTCATCACTGTGTACGCTGTAGGTGTTTTTTATAAAAAAAAATTTGCTGCACTAGTGCGCATTGACACTGTTATGTTACAGGTGGACTTCAAGTGTGACGTTGTATTAGACACTGAACCAGTAACTCCTAAAGTGGTAAGTTTGCTGTGATGATTTTATTTTATGACTTAGCTGTGCTTGATTTTAAATTTTTATCTATAGAGAAACAATCAAAGTTGGCAGAGCTACATCAGCTAATAATAATAATAATAATAATAATACATATTATTTATAGAGCGCTTTTCAAGGTACTCACAGACGTTTTACATTGGTTAAAAACGATCGCACCAGTATGTACTTCCTAAACAAAGTCTATTCAGTAATCACTAGAGCTGACCTTTAAATTTTAGAGGTGGTCATGGATGTATAACCTTCGTAGAAAACTTCCTAAATGTTTATATATTTTCTAACTTGATATTCTCAGGTGGCAAGCTTGGTTTCACTCCTCTACTCTTTGTTTTACTGCAGATCCGGCTAGAAAAAGAAAAGAAGCAGGAGTGTCAGAAAGTCAAGCAGAAGACAGTTGTTCTGCTTCCACAGACTTTAGCCTCTATGAGTCCGTCCTTGCCGCGTAGTTCAAGTTCCAGTCCCAGCTCTAGCTCAGGCGCTGCACCAGTAGCTGCTCCGGTGGACCAGAAGAAGTTTGTCACAGCAGCGCTAAGGATGGTCGCTGAAGACATGCTGCCACTCAGGTGACTTGTAGCGCAAGTGGCTGTGAAAGTTGTTTTGTTGGGATGTTGTTCAAGGTTGTCAAAGTAGCCAACTTGTGTAACCCCAAGTCAAAGAAATACTCTCATGGGTCTGCCTTCTCTACAGTAATTCAATGTGTCACCACACATTGAATTACTGTAGCAGAAGGCTACTTGTCTATTCTGTATGCATACCAAATAGACATCTAGCCACCAGTCTCGATCACACATTCACACATATCATTTGAAAATGCACAATGCCAATATATCTTTACTTTGTTCCCCACAGTTTTGTTGAAGGTGCAGGCTTCAGGTCATTCATGAGTACCATCAGCCCTGAATGCAACAAGCTGTCCCAGCGTGTCATGGGTCTACAGCTCTATGATGATGTGGAGAGAACCATCAAGCCTCAGCTCATCCGTGACCTTAAAACCTGCCTTGCCAAAACCAAAGATGGTGAGAGAGCCATTCATGTTACCTTTGACCTCTGGGCAGGGGATCAGTCCCATCCAGCGGAGGAACCAATTGTCGTTGTACAGCTCCACTTTCTCAGTGATTCCTGGCAGATCCGCCGTCCCATTGTAGCCTTCCGTCACCTCAGCCACAAAAACCTCAGCACTGTTGTGGCCAGGGAGCTTGAAGGTGTGCTGCTGAGCTACGGCATCTTTCCTCAGAGCATCGGTTACGTCCTCGCCAACCAGGCCAAAGAAGCCCTAGCCGGGAACAGCTTGTTCTGTGACTACAAGATCATGTGCTCATCAAACAGGGGCGAATCAGATGGAGATGAGATGGTGGCATTTCTGTCAGACCAGATGTCTGAAACAGAGTCCCCCTTTTCAGAGCTTCAGATTGGGACCAGGACACCGTGTGTGGCCCAAACATTGCAACTTGTGATTAAGGAGGCACTTAGGAACTCCAGGGTTGTAGAAAACCTGCTCTCACAGGTCCACAATGTGGTGGCTTTTTTTAGGAGCAGCGCCTACTGGAGCGAGGTAGGAGAAATTAAAATGGATTTTGTACGTGTATTTTACACTGTATTACATTCTTTTTTACAAAAGTACGTAATCCAGTTTAAGTCAGTTTTTCAGATTTTATATTTTGCATCCAAATGAGACAGTATATCTTTACAACTTGTTCAGTTAAGGTCTGACAGTTTTTTTGTAAGTTCATGGCAACAGAGATTCAAAGAGATCAGACTATTCATTCCTGAATTGTTTTAACCTGACCATGTTGTATCATTTTATTGTTTAGGTCTTGTTGAAGGAGTGCAATGTGTCCCTGTGCCCCTCCTCCAGTAACTGTCGCTGGAACTCTATGATAATAGCTTTACGCCGTATGGTGCAGGAGTCTGCCTGGAGCACCATCATGATTCTCCTAGCCCAGGCTCGCATAGAGGCCAATGACACGGCCAGCGTCCCGCCTCTGATCATGGCCAAGAGGGAGCAAGTGATTGACATCCTGGGTCTGCTTGAGCCCTTTGAGGAGGCCTTGCAGGTAAAAAAAAAAAAAAAAAAAAAAGTTATTTTCAAGGATGTGTGGTGGATTATAATGTTTTGCAAAGGCCACAGGTAAAATTCTAAAATATCTTAAAACTTGTAAATATGTGACTTTTTTTCTAAACCCTAGTTTACCTTTTGGACACCACGCCTCTCTTATTTATACTGAAATGACCAAATTTCATGGTTTTGTTCTCTTACTTTTTTGACAGTCATCTTAAGAAGAAATATTAACAGTGTTGACATGATTCTAAGTACTAGACATTAAAATGACCATGTTTTAATATTTAGGCACATTAGCTGATGTCAGCTCAAATTTTGCCACATGCGTACACATAACTCTTTATTTTGTCATTGGTGATAAATACAGTATAGGCTGTTAACAGACATTTGTTCAGAGTTTGGCTCTTTGAATTACTTAAACAAAGCTGGCTGTAACATTGTGCAGCGTTTCCCATACAATGGTTTACTTGTAGGGACCTGCCACAATGTCAGTGCTGACTGTCACATATTGATTTTCTACATTTAAAAAAAAAAATGAAATTAATAAAATGGATTGAATCCTCATTTTATTGTAGAGTGCAGCAAATTAATTTGCCCAGCCCCTCCTTGTTCCACTTTCACTCTCTTGCTCAGTCTCTCTCACACACGCAGGCACTGACAACAGATCTCTTTGTGTTTATTGTTTTAACAACCTACATTAGATCAAATCACACTATATGATGAAAGCCTCTATGGCTGCATTCCCTTTAAACCCACTCTCACAGGTCCCACGAAATATGACAGCAACAATAGTCAGGAAAACACCAATATGGGGCACTGAATTTGATTAATTTACTGTTTATCAGACCACAAATGAGACAAGAATTAGTTAGGTAGTGCACCCCATTGTCCCTTTGCCTAATTCCCTGCCACTAGGAGACTGCTTCGCTGAGGGGGGAGCGGAGATGGACCTTTAGTTAGTGGTTCTAGCAACATGAATCCAGACAGTTCAAACCCCAGAGGCAGGCTTGTGGCCAGCCGCATCTGTGGGTCCAACCTGTGTATCGGCAGCCACAGAAAACTTGCTATGAATCCATTAATGTTACAGCACTAATGTTGTCAGTTGTACATTTAGCCTGAACTTATTTTTATTATCTTTGAAAACACTGTATACGTGTATGGAAATACAGTAATGTAGTATTGTTTTATTGTTGGTTGATGTTTATGTGAAATAATTTCTTTTTTGCCTCCTTCACCCAGGTCCTGCAGGGAAATGGAGTGACTATCTCTTTCATCACACCTTGCCTCGTTGGCCTTGATAAAACCTTGGAGAGCCTTGTCACCAACTACACCCACTTCAACAAGGCCCTGCGCACAGGCCTCCACAAACATTTCCAGTCTCTGATTCACCAGGAGGACATCATACTAGCGACTGTGCTCGACCCCAGGATCAAACTGCAGGTATGGAATTAGGACAGAAGCATTGTTGTTATGTTTTGTCACTGGAAGCTTTCATGTTGGGCTGCAAAAACTGCATTTAATATTGCTTATACTCTTTTTATATAAATTTCTATGACTTTCTGTAGAGCTGTGTTTATTTTAGGCTTTGTGTTACATCCCTGAGTGCATCAACAACAAAAATGTGTATCGTACCTGTTCACAATCAGAATCTAAGCTCTCATCCTTGCTTGCATGTTTTTTCCAGCCGTTTTCTGATGCCAAACAGGAGGACCAGACAAGTTTCCTAACTCCCCCGTCAAAATATGAGGCTCGCAATATCGTGGAAGCCACATTAAAAGGCCTGGTGGCCTCAGCATCTACCTCTGTAGAGACAGATAAAGACCAGACAAGCAAGGAGTTAATAAAGGACCAGGATGGTGCAGAGGAGAGCCAAGACAACACGCTGATGGAGACATCTGGTGGCAGCTCAGATGATAACAACTGCGAAGGAGTGAGTGGAAATGACCTCAAGCGCAAGTCCATCTTTAACTTCCTTCAGCCGCCGGCAAAGACAATGAAGATGTCAGAGCTTGATGTGTACCTTGCAGAACCACTGAGGGAAAGCAACTCCAGTGTGTCTTACTGGAAATCTGCATCAAGGTTCCCCTTGCTCCAGGGCATTGCCAAGAAGCTGCTGGCAGTTCCGGCCACCTCAGGGGGCTTTGACCGGCTGTGTCCGATGGCAGCGTGTATTGTAAAAGCCAAGAGGAACCGCCTGCCATCACACACCACAGAGAGACTGCTTCTATACAAAAACTCTTTAAAGACAAAGACTGTTAAAAAGCCTGGTGGGGCCACTAAACACTGACAAGTGGTTCTGGTTATTCTGTCCTCCATACTTGCTTTTCTGTACTCCATACTATGCTTTCATACCAAGCAAACACTATCCCTCTAAATTAAGTTTCTTCAGCTACTTGAATACAGCAATGTTTCAACCTTGTTATCGGAGTTAACAGCAGTAAAATATATTAAAAGTATATTGAAGATAAATACAATCTACCCAGAATATCTATTTTGCTGAAATAAGATGCAGCACGATGGCAACCAGAAGGCTGAGCACAAACTGTAGTCATTTCTCTGTGTGTTGTGGACTGAGAGTAAAAGGCAGCTTCTCTTTGCCTCTTCCAAAATGTAGCTGAACTTGCTATATGTGAGCATAATTCAACATTAAAAATGTAATATGAAGTGAGAATTAAAATGCCTCTAGAACAAGAAATCTCTGAAAACCTTTTGCTGCCGCTAACTTTTCAAAGACAAAGGAGAAAAAGCGTCTTATGGTCAAAGTCCTGATGTGTAGGATTTGAAATTTTCTGACTCTGTGACTCCTAATGG
Organism: Chaetodon striatus; assembly: GCA_029783705.1. NCBI lineage: Eukaryota > Metazoa > Chordata > Actinopteri > Chaetodontiformes > Chaetodontidae > Chaetodon > Chaetodon striatus. Next base: position 14,674,766 of record JAPZEB010000002.1, read on the forward strand.
TAGTATTAAAAAACATTGTGTCAGACAGCAGTACACATCCACATATACCTGTATACCTTTAACATCAGCCTGTGTTTCTCTTTATGCAGAAAGTGGATATTTATTGCTGTTCTCTTTGTCAGGTAAATCACAGTGTGAGTGCATGGCTATTCAGTACCTAAAAGTAAAAGTGGCTTTGTAAAGATTTAGGAGTGCCAGAAAGTGCTCTGTAAAGTTTTGTAATCATTGTTTGTTCTTCCTTGTAATTTATTTGTTTTGTATGTTGTACAATAAGTGCAGACAGACTGTGTATCGGGTAATTTGACAGTAAATTGAACGAGAGGCTGCACTTTTTCAGCTTTTTGTAAAAGCCATGTTTATTGTCTTAGTCCTTCACAATGTGTTTATATTTTACATCTGTTATTGGTCTGCGATGCTGCAAAGTTGCCACACTGCATTGCTTTCTCAAGAGTCTATGTATTTGCAACTATTTTGGTCTGAACTGGACTGTAATGTTTGGTGGGGGTTAATGGGAAACGTCACTGCATTTTATGTTGACATTATTAGACAGGTATGCTTTTAAACAAACTAAAGTTCACATTGAATGACAGCTAGCTGATTTTATAGCAGTGATGATTGATAATGGAGGTAATAAACATCAGAGTGAACGTAACTCCTTTGACCTCATATGTCGCCACATGGAAATATCCAGAGAATGTACCTATATTAAAGAATAAAGCTATTCTCTTTACAGTTTCCTGTACTTGAAGCCCACAGTTTTCACATCCATCTCTGTTTTCCAAGAGCACTATCTTAGTTAGAATTTCTGTAACACCGTGATCAGCTGGGAACAGTCACTCTAAAGGGTGATAGGATGACTAGTTTAGCATTTCAGAGTAATTTATGTTGTACATCCTAGATTGTAGGGTAAGGAAGAGTAAATTTACAAATAAAAGAAAACTTATTTAATACCAAAATGGCGATAGGGTATCAAGGCAAGGCAAGGCAGCTTTATTTGTATAGAACATTTCATGCACAAGGGCAATTCAAAGTGCTCTAGACAGCAATAAAACTTAAGAAATACAGAAAAGAGTACTGAGAAAAAAATACACAAATGTACAATTACCAAATGATTTACAATGTTTAAAAAAAATAAAAGCAAAAGTGCAGACAAGAGGAGCAAATATTATAAAAAATGTAATCGTAAATATTGCCCTGAAACGCAGATATTAACGTTTTACTATTTTATTTTTATTACGACTGTAAACGTTTTTTAAATGTAAGATGTGTAATATTGCCAGTTAGTATTCTCTTTAGGTTATCATCGGTGATTGGCTGGGCAGACGACTACGTCAGACGAAAACAGTCTGACGTCAGCTAGTACTTCCGGAGTCACGACCCTCTGCCTGCCATGTGCATGGTGGAAAGTAAGGGTGAAGCTGGGTTTTTAAAACGCAAATAAAGTAAACAAAGCCGCTCGTTGTATCCGTACAGAGAAGAGGAAGCCTCGGCAGGACGAGGGATGTGTCAGCCCTGTTGTCAAATGAAAAACACCACAAAGTAGCCATAAACTAGCATTAGCTTGTTAGCTAGCTAAAGTTAGGTTTCGCCATGGCTCTGTACCTGAAAGCCGCTGAGATCCTGGAGAAAGCCGAGAGGAAGCAGGGCGCTTTGAAAACTCTGGTTTACGACAGCAAGTTTTCCAACATCAAGCAATTGTTTGCTCTGGTATGTGAAACTCAGAAGTTTTCCTCCGTCCTGGAGGAGATCATCGAGTCCACCAAGCTGCTCAAACAGACCAAGCTGAGGATGCCGCTGGCCAAAGTGCTGGTGTATGACCTGCTGATGGGGCAAGTGGTGAAGTGCGGCGGCTCCTGGAAGGCCATGATGATGAAGCATCGCCCCAGACTGCAGGCGGTGCTGGCCCGCATTAAGGTGAAGCAGAAGGTCAGCAAGAATGAGGACCTGCTCCCGGCCAGCGTCCAGCAGCGTACTGGGGACCAGCTGCCCAGGTATGTGCGTGTAAACACCCTGAAGACCACCGTGGAGGATACTGTGGACTATCTGAAGAGAGAAGGCTTCACCTACAGGGGACAGGCCTCCAGGCTGGATGACTTCATCCTGAAGGGGAAAAACTTTGTGAAGGACCTGCACCTGCCAGAGCTGCTGGTCTTCTCTCCTAAAACTGACTTCCATGACCACTTCCTGTACAAGGCCGGCCACATCATTCTGCAGGACAAAGCCAGCTGCCTCCCAGCGTACCTCCTCAACCCCCCACCTGGCAGTCATGTCATTGATGCCTGTGCTGCTCCTGGCAACAAAACCAGCCACCTGGCAGCCATCATGAAGAACAAGGGCAAGCTGTTTGCCTTTGATTTGGATGCCAAGCGTCTGGCCACCATGTCCACTCTCCTGCTCCGAGCTGGGGTCACCTGTCAGCAGCTGGCCAACGAGGACTTCCTGAAGGTGGACCCTGACAGCCCGCAGTTTAAAGATGTGGAGTATATCCTGCTGGATCCATCCTGCAGTGGGTCAGGTAGAGTATCCAGTGTGTTATCCAGGTTTCTGATCACATGCCTCCGAGTCCTAGACATCCCAGTGATTCATGCATCGTACAATCATATGTATGATCACGATCTCGAGTAATCAGGCAGTTAATATAAACCATTTTAGTGCTCGTTCCCTCTGCGTCTCACTACTGCATCCCTCCTGTTACATCACTGTCAGCTTACCAGCTGTTTAATTCCCTAAATCGTCACAGCCAGGGTCACGGGGTCAAAGTCAGTTGTGTCTGGCTTGTACAGTTTAGTAAATTAAACTTTTCTGCCAGTGATGGACAGCAACCAAGGAAATTATTCTGAATTTTACTGCAGAACAAAATTTTTGAGGTACGTGTACTTTACTAGAGCACATCCAGACATTTTATGCAATGTAATACTTCAGTGCCACCACATTTAATTTCTTGCACTTTTTAAATAACTACATTTATTTTTTACAGCCATGGTTGCTGGTTATTTTACAGAGTAAGACATTACATTAAAAAACACAATCCTCTTGATACACATGATAAAAGGGGTGGCAGTAGCTCAGCCCATAGGGACTTGGGTTGTGAACTGGAAAGTCGCTGGCTCAAGTCCCCTTCCAGATCAAATATAGAAGGTGTACTGGTAGGTGGAGACGTGCCAGTTCACCTCCTGGGCAATGTTAAATGGTAAATGGACGTGCATACACTGGTGGCCAAGGCTACCATACAAGGTGCCACCTGCTACTTAGTTTTGAACACACTCACACGCCGATGGAAACATCATTGAGAGCAGTTTGGGGTTCAGTATTTTGTTCAAGGATACTTCGACATGCAGGCTGGAGGAGCTGGAGATCGAACCGTTGATCTTCCAATTGGTTGGACAGAAGGTTGGACGCCTCTGCAATGGCTACTTCTGAGCCATTGCAGAGGTGCCCCGATCAAGGCACCGAACCCCCAGTTGCTTGGGCCACCCGCCCATGAGCAGCCCCCTCGTCCTGACATCCCTCCATTTAATGCATGTATAGGTCCTGCATGTGTGTATATTGGGCCTGTGTGTATTGACAACAGAGTGAAAACATTTTGGGGCCCGTTGTCACATTTCAGATGTCTATGAGTTGTTAGCAGTGACATTTCCCCTCTAAACTTCTCACATGGTTTCACTGAAATAACCTTAATATATATCTTAGGTATAGGCATA
>JAPZEB010000002.1:14688863-14698911 GCA_029783705.1 Chaetodon striatus
CCTGCATTCTGGTGAATTTTTGTGCACTAATTTCTACACTTTCTGCATCAGTTTTGAATTTAATTGTCTTTCTATTTTGTCAGAAGCGCTCTGCTACTTTCATTTTTCATTGTGGGGGGACAAATGTGCATGTTGTAAATATTAAGGGGGATGTGTCCCCTGCATTCCCCACGAAATCTACGCTTATGTGGACACACACACAGATGTTAGGCTCCCATCATTATGCAGATTTTGCTTTTAGGATTAAATCATGGCTGCATGTTTTACGAATCTTTGAGCGAAATGGTGAAAAATGTTGATTTGTGTTTCCTAAAGGCCAAGATGACCTTTAGGGATGTGTCTTGTTTTGTCCACAACCCAAAGAAAATCAATCTACTCTCAGAGAAGTAAAGAAACTTATATATTTAAGTACTGCAATGCGCCAAAGTTGGTGGTGTTTATTGTTTAGCATAGCAGCTCAGTTCCAGGGCAAAAGAGAAAAGAGGAATTAAAAAATACAAGCAGCTAAAAAAATTCACATTAAAGAAGCTGGAATTGGAAAATTTCAACTTTTTTTCCCTTGAAAACATACCTAAACCAAATATCAAATTAGTTGGCAATGAATTAACTGGTCGACAACTAATCAATTAATTGTTGCAGCACCAATGAGTGTGTGAGTGCATAATTAGTATGTAGTGTGTGTGACGTATGGGCTGTATATCATTAATTCATGTGCTAGAGGCATGTTTTAATGAAGGGGGTTTGCATGTTCAGATGTACGGTATGTGCGTGTTGAAGGTGCTGAAGTAGCAAAAATTGAGTTTGACAGGAGGTGTGTGAGCCACTCCACATGTCGTCATATGCACTACAATGTGTGTGTGTTGGTTCGTCTGTGCATTAGTGGAGAACAATCCATACGACAGATTGACAGATATACGGACAGATGCTTAGACGACCGACATCACACAAGCGCCCCGCCTGTCTGCACTCCCAGCATTTACAGTGTGGGTACAGTAGGAACATACACACACATACTGTACATGTACACACACAATCTGTCAGTCCGCTTTACTTTCTCCCTCACACACACTCACAGCTGACACATACAGTTCACCTCAAAGACCAGACGGACTCCTGCTGCGCTATAGGAGTGAGGTCAAAGGTCGTCCCAGATATCACATCCAATCTTCTGTGGTCCTTCTCACCAGCTGAGTTCAGTCAGCACCGCATACAAAGGACTGGGAGCTACAGTATGAGGACACTGTTATTCACAGGGACAAAGAGGATTTTATTATATTCTGCATGTGGCTGCTCCACTTAAAATCCATTCACATGTTCAATCACTTAAAAACAACTGCTTACCTTTGACTGAAGCTCATGTGCAGAGCCAGTGAATTTATCTTTATACATTTAATAGAGATTTATACAAAATCACACAAATTCCTCAGATCTATGAAGAGATGGAAGTGAAGATGTCTGCTGACCTCAGCATAAACCCTTCGAAATCCAAGAATACAGACACAAGCACAAGTATTATCAGTTAAATACTAAAACTGACCTCTGCAGGATCAAATAGCGTGAAGAAGCTTGTTTGTCTTAGTTCTTGGCACACTTAGCACCACAGACACTGAGGGCATATCAGCAATTAAAAAGGAAAATTACAGTTGTCCTGTTTCATAATTCTCATGAAACATGGATTTCATGTTGATTTGCAAAAGTGCAAACAATTAAAATGCCATACAGTATATCTCACACCCTGTGCATCTAATTCACTTCTTGCTCATACACACACACATTCACATGCTGCAGTCTGCGTGAATCTTTCAATAGGCTTTTCAATTATTAACACACATTAAATATGCACACCACATGGTGGATGTGGGCTTGTATGATCCTACAGACTACAACCAGTCACAAGGGCACTTATACTCCAACTTCACTGAGACACAGACAATTAAAGGAAAGACTGAGATCTATATACAAACTGTACATGCTTACATACAAGGACATTTTAACCTGAAAGACCCACGACAAGATTGGACAGAGATTGTTAGAAAAGTCTTAAGAAAAACATTTTTAAAAGACAACCTATTCTTAGTTTGAAGCAATTATTTTATTAATATTTTAAAGTTTAGTTTAAAGCAATATGACTTCCTGAGAATTTAGGGGTGCCTACACCTCTCAAAACCATTCCTTTATCTTCATTCTGTACTACTCCAAATAAACTGAATTTTTAGACAGTATTCAGTGCGTTTAAGGGTTACAGCAACAGCATTAAGTGGCTGGGTATCATAGTTTCTGTTGGCCAGTGTTACCAAACTCTACATACATACTTCAGCGTAACACACCACACTGAGTAGTCAGCTGAAATCATGACTCTTCTCATATTTCTTTGACCATATACCGCATCATTATCCCAACATGGTCACTTGTGACCACTATTCAGCAAATGTTACATAAGCACACTTTTTAAAGGCCCTGTGAAGTTTTCTTGTAAACAAACAGAAGTTATATTTACATTCAGTGTTACTCAGCAAAACACCTCATGTGTATCCCTGAGCTCTAGCAAATGTTGAGTGTATTTACTTCCTCAGAAAACAGCAGTGGGTACTGGGTCCCCTGTGTACTCATGCATGCACACAAAACACAGCTCGTAGTGTTATTAAGGATCAAAACCTCTACAGGGATCCTTGAAGTGTTCAAAATATAAACAAATGTCTTGAACATAACCTTAAACTATAGGCCTTTGTGACAACAGATATTTTGACTTGTAGTAGTAAAAGCACAGCTGTTACTGGTAACACTGACTGTAGCTCTGTTCTATGAAATGTCCCAGTAAACCATGACAGTTAAACAGTGAGCCAAACCCTGAACCTGATGCAGCTAAATGGGATGCAGCCATCAGTTTTGTTATTTACACCTGTGCTTTTCCTACTGTCACATGTCAAAATGACTTCTGTGTAAAAGGTTAATCTTTGAATAAATGCAATCACTGCATGGCATGTTGGGAAAAGGATCTCTTATGTATGTCAAAATCAATGTTTCTGCCAGATACAGGCCACACTAGCAGCCACTGACAATACAGTGGTGCAGGAATGAGCTCTAAGACCTGGAATTTTTGGTTAGATGCCTGAATGGTCTGTGGTAAACACAAGCTTAAGAGACTTTCATGTTTTCTGCTAAGACATAAAATACATCAGTAAATACCCTGAAGCTGTTACATATTTTAAAAAACACAGTTGCTAACAAGTGGCTGAGTGAGACTGCAAAACATCATCATGCCGAACAAGATGGCAGCGACGCTGAAGTCATGTGAGTGGTGTAATTCATTTGTAGCCTAATATTAGCTTTTTTCGTGCAAGTATCATAAACATTTGTTTGCCACAGACCTTTTTTTTTTTTTTTTCAATAATCCAAAATCCAGTGGAAGAATACCATTGGCTTTTTTGTCAAAGGAATCAGGGCAATGTTAACTTCCACGCTAGCCTATAAATAAACATGATGCCTGAAGTACCCTACTCTAATGGTGTACACCAATTTAAGATGGAAATATTCAGTTATTCTTGTGAATATCTGAGAGAGTTTCAACACTCATTTTCTGGCACCTGAAGATTGCCTCTTTATACTGTTAATACTCACAACTTGGATTTACCTGTCTTGATTCTTGTGATTAGGGGACCCTTACGGACCAAAGAAATATATAAATAACTTACAAAGTAATGGAGGAATGGACACTTTTGCTGACTTTATAACCACCTCAGAGGCTGGGGTCAACCTCTTTTTTTGTTTCCCTTGTTCACTATGCCTTCTTGTATTCTTCAGTGCTCATTATTTTAGTAAAATGACCTTAATGACTGTTGTGGAGAATTTTATCAAGCTAATAATGCGTAGCATGTCCATATTAACAAAAGTTTAACATTTATATTTCTATGCACGATTGAAGCAGCTAACTAATCTTAGCTCAAGTGGGATGCCAACAACTTCGCTTTATACATCCAAAGAACTTACTTGGCAACTAGACCAGGCGTCTGATTGAGACAAGTGTGTGTTTGTCAAAATGTGAGCCACATCGGGCTAATAAGAGGGATTGGGTGTTTTTAAATTGGGGCTAGGCTTTAATTTAAGTTTTACAATACATAGTATTCGTAAAACATTCAAACATATAGCATGACACATTTTGTTGTAATGCTGATATGCTAACTCTAACATTAGTTACTGGGGAATATTGAAATTAGTCCCAGTGTGTTAGCATTATGCAGTTAGCATTGTAACATTATCAGAGTTGACCTGTTAGCTTACTTACATTAGTGCTAGTCTTTGTTAAATGCTAAAGTGAATTAGCATAGTGACGTTAATTTGGCCTTATCATTTTGAGGCATCTTGCTATGTATATAACATTTAAAGAAGCAGGAATTTAGACTTGTAGAGATAGTTAGGTGTACTGTGTAACTGTTGTCATTGCTAAAGCTACACTGCTAGCATAAATAAATATGAAGGGTCTTTATCAAAAGTTTCAGCCATGGGCTACAGAGACAATATATCATCCTAATATACTGTATGGAAATATGTGGAAGAGGCAGAATATTTTCCTTTGCTGACTGTTCACATTCTCACACCCAGCCATGAAAATCACAAGATGATGTAAAAATAAAGAAATCAATGTTTCTTTCACTGCAACAACTGACCTGTGTTTCATGAAACTACAACCTACAAGAAAGACCTCAGACACATGTGTTGTGAAGAAACCATCCCTTTATTGGTGTGATGCAGTCCCATCCAAGTCAGGGTCAAGAGGGTTAAAAACAGTCAGTGCTCAAACAGACCAAACCAGAGTTTCTCCACACCCTGCTGGATCTAGTGGGGTGGGGTTTACAGAGTTGTACTGGGTGCAGACGTACGAAACACTGCGCCGAAAAAGTGAGAGGGTTCCACAGAAAATATAAAAAGAAGACTTCACTTTACTCCAAACCACGTTCACTGCTTTTACTGAAACACTACAGCAGTACCAGAACTTTCTCTGGGAGGTAGGAAGGGGTTTGAGGGTGGAGGTGAGGATGTTTGTGAAGAGGAGGAAGGGGTGCTTTTACACAAACTGATGGGGTAAAAATCTCAGGTGTCAAAATCACATCGATGACAGTTAAAGAGAAAAACCAGGTTATCTTTTTTTATTTTTTCAAACGGATGCTTTAGATTGTTTTACGAGGAGGAGAGCGTGAGTGGGCCAGAAGTGCTCCCCCTCCTTTTGTGTTGGTTTATTTGTTTGTTGTCTCCATGGTGATCACCAGTTAACCACAGAGTCCTTTACCATATTTGTTGCCGCCGCCGCTGCAGTGTTCTTACTTGGCGTTGGCGGAGCTGCTGAGCACCTTGCGGACTGCCTGAGCGATGGCGTCGCGGTCGATGCCAAAGATTCGAAGCAGCTCGTGGGGCTTACCGCTGCGGGGCACCTGGGAAACTGCCAGGCGGTGGACGGTGAAGCCGGTCTCATTCACTACTGCCGAGCACACTGCCTCACCTAGACCACCTGAGGAATCAAAATACACAGCAGTCAGGACGACTGATTAAAGGGTCAGTTCACTCAAATTGAACACAAACAAAATATTTATTTGCTACAATTTCTCTCTTTAAGTCATCTGTTCTTCAAATCTTCTAACCCTTCTGTCATCCTAAATCTCTCGCACCTTCACGGGCGATTGAGCTCTGCAGTGATGTGATGTGGACTGACAGGACGGACAACGCCCTCCCCTTACTTTGTCACCCCTCCTGTCTCACTTTCACCCCCTTAAGACCCTCCTCTCCATCCATCCTCTCTCTTCTCTCTCTCACATTTTTTCAACTTGAAACTGTCATTCAAATATTTCTGATAGATTGAACATGAAAGCCGAGGAATGAGAAAAGAGAAAGTCATCACATGTTCTCGGTTCTTCTTTACTACGAAATGTTTCCCAGCACTTGGTTTATTTACCAGTTGGCAACTGGTGTGTGAAAAAAGACAAAGAAAACACATTTTTTAAATAAACAAACTAGCACTTCACTTTGAATAGGAGATATTACCATGTAGTCATTAATTAATTAATACATTAATTTTTATCTAAGTGTCATGCCTGTTTAAGCCTGCCTCACAAGACACTGTTATTTCACAATCCGGTTGTGCATGTACAAAACAAAACAAAATGTGGAAAAAGAAAAAAAACAAAAAAAAACAATTAAAAAAAGACATCCCAAATGAACTGCTCACAGAAGACACCACACCAGGCTTTCTCCAGATAACTGGCTACTATGTGTTTCAAATGTATATATCAGAGATATATCAGTCCTTGTGAATCTGCCATGTTTACAAAATCAATAATCTATTTTTATTCTAATACCAAGCACTGCGCAGTTGACAATAAAAAGGACAGTAAAAAACAATGGACCTCATTTTCTATATTGTTCAGACAGCACACTGGACAGATCTGCTTTCCGTCTTCTTGATTAATGTATCGTCACGTTACAACAGGCAAAGGTAAAATACCAGACTTCAGCTGAGCACATAGAGGTCTTTGCTTTTTAGTCAAATTCTATAAAACATAATGTAATCGTATTTATAATTTACGGGGAGCCAAAGTTCTAACGAGCTGAAAAATGCCAAAGATTTTTTGTTCATATTTGCCCATTATGTGGTACCTAAAGAGTAAAACCATAATCCACCAGGCTCTTTTGAAAAGACTGAAGACAGTCAAACAGGTTACAATGGGACCCCAGCTTCTACTTTCTTCATTTGACTGTGTCTCTAAAATAAAATGGAAAAACAATAATAACTAAAAATTGTTTGAGGAAACAGTTTGGAGAGCCCCTCTGTTAAGAGGGACATTGTCCTTGCAGTCTGCACGCCATTTACCCATCTGTACTCTACATCCCTCTGTTCCCTAGATACCACTTAGTTTCTACGTAAGTGCCCATACACACAAATATACACACACCAAAAATGTTCTGTTCATGAACATCTTTTCTTTATATCTGCAGCTTCCACACACAGACACATCATAACTCCTCCATGCTCCATTCTCCACATTTTCACTTGCATCTCATCAACTACTCACATTAATCTGAACATAGGTGCAAGTGTGTGTGTGTGTATATGTGACCAAACAAGTGTCGTCTCCCTTTATTTTCTTTGGCTCTACTATGGCGAACAGACAGCCTAAATCTCAACAGGCGGGGAAAGTGGCTCCATGTCGGACAACAGAAACACACCAAAATAATAGAAGACACAGAGGAAGCAAATTCTGGACACTTGTTTTTGTCATGCTGGTACTGTATGTAGGTCAGTGAGAGCCCAAAGGCCGCAGCTGAAATTAAGAAACCCTGACAGGCTCTCCCAGCTCCTCCTCCTCCTCCATCCTCCCCCTTTATATACTGTTTTTATCCATTTCACCTTTTCTATATCCTCCATCTCTTCATACCCACAACCTCCTCTGCCATGCACAGCATCCCTATACCTGTCGTGTTCCTCCCTCCTCACGCTGCTCTTCTCTCTCCTCAGACTCCAGCCTCCTCAGAGCCTCTTTATCTGCAGACAGACCTTTGTCCTTTGCTGCTGCAGGCAATCTTATTCATGAGCACAAGCACGCAAGCAGCTGCATAACAATCCCTATGCCTGCTAGTTAAAGCTGTCCTGTTAATGCCATGGACTCCACACAGATGTGACTGTCCTGATTTTAATTGGACACTACTCAGTGGATTTCTGCAGTCGGGTGGCACCTACAATGCTCGAAAAGTATAATGTTTAATGCATTACAGAACATCAATGTATGTGACATCATGCTCTATCAATGGGACAATACAAATCAACTTAAAATCAAATTGCGATTTTGGGAATATACTGCAGGAAACAAATGTGACTGTCAGCTGATATGGCCTCACTGTGGGTCTCAAATCAAGTTAAAATTCCTTTGAGGTTTTAATTTTTAGATGTTTGATTTGATGTTTTGGATAGCCTGTTGTGGAAAGAGGCAGGTCAGATCAGAGACAGATGATGAAGACACGTGTCAAAGGTTACAGGTTAGAGTTGAACCCTGGATGTCCCCGTAAGCTGAAATGCACCTTGTGTTATGGGGCATTCCAATATCCATGCTATTGTACCATTTAGTATGCTGGGAAAGATTTGTATGTCTAAATTCATAGTATATATCAGTGTGCCAAAAATACCAGGATGTCCTACTGCATCAGGTTGCATTTTGCAGTATGCAAGCCTGCATGCTTTTCTGGCTGTTCTGACCCACAATCCCCTGCACAGCGGAAGATACGTCGCATAATGAGTTGGAGACAGATGGCAGCTCATTGACAGCTGACAGAAGTCGCAATGACTATAATCAATCAATCATTCAATACAGTTATAACTTATAACTACATCGTGACAAAGTAACAACAGCAGAGCTGACCTCCGTCTTCATGTGTTCTCCGTTAATGGTATTTAGTTGTTTCCAGGGAAATGTTCAGAGATAATGTTAAGTTCAGCTGCGTTCCAAATCACACACTTTTTTTTTTTAGTTAAAATTTTGTGCAATACTATGATGGCTATATGAGAGGGTACATAGTTCAAGGTGCAGTGTTATGATGAAGTAGTGTGTCCCAGTTGTGTGCATACACAGAAAAAGTAATTGATCTGGATCACAGTCGAAATCTCAAGAAAATAATTAATCAATTTCTGTTTTTTTATTTTTTTCTCCACATTTGATTTGACTTTGTCATTTGTGACTGCTCACCTTCATAGTAGTGGTCCTCCACTGTGATGATGCGTCCTCTGGTGGCCCTGCCGTTGTCGATGATGGTCTTGGAGTCCAGGGGTTTGAGGGTGAACGGGTCAATCACGCGGATATTAATTCTTTCTGAGGGACAGAGGAAGGTGGAGGATGCACCTCAGTCCAACTGATGGTTCATACAAACACTGAATACTGTCATGCTGACATATATGTTGATGTCCTTTATTTTGTCTTTTTTTCATACCTTTCTTCAGCAGTTCAGCAGCAGCCAGAGCCTCGTGGAGGGTCACTACCGCTCCAATCACAGTCACGTGATCATCATTGGTTTTATACACAACCTGAGTGAGACGGGAAGAGATGTTTGTATGTGAACTTTGTATGGAAAAATGTGCACAGTACAGTCATTTGAGAATGTCAATAAGGGATAAAAGGAGAAAAGAGCAAGTCCAAAAACCATGAAATAGTTTGATGAATATATTTGGTAAAGGTGGTGGAAAAACGCTGCTACAAACCTTAGCCTGACCAACATGGAAGTCCTCATTGCATTTGTAGATGATGTTGTTCTCTGGGCGGCTTGTTCGGATGAAACACAAACCCTGAAACAAAGCAGAAATAATCTACATGAGTCTACTTTTTAACACAAATACTGTGTAGGACTGGATCCTACCCTCAGTATGATGGAGATTTTGCCCTGCTCTAAATATTTAGATTGACACTTCTTATTAATTTCTTACTACAGGTGACTACAGGTACCTTTGTGTTGGCAGCGAGCTCCACAGCCTTCTCAGTGGAAACACCGTCGCTAGGGTAGAAGACGGTTGCTGTGGGAATGGCTCTAAACATGGCCAGATCCTCCAGACCCATCTGAGAGGGTCCATCTTCACCTAAATATACACACACATCAGCACCAAACAGACACAAGTCAGGTGGAGCAAGGCTCACATGTTTAATATAGACTGGAAAATAAATTCTGGTAGACTGGCATGCGTTCAGTCTGGAAAGGTGTGCATGCAATGTACCTGGCGAGGTGGAGGAGAAGGAGAGAGGGGAGGAGGAGGAAGAGGTGAAAGAGAATCAGGCCACTCTGTCATCACCTCCATGACACAGAGACAGTGAGAGGGAGGAGGAGGGGGAGGAGGAGGAGGAAGAGTGCTGATACCAGGAGAGGAAGATGGACAACAGAATAACAGAGGAAGTGAGAAGATGGGGGGAAAAAAAGGTTTAGGATCAGGAAAATTAAAGCCAAGAAACACTGAGGAGCAGTTCAATCCACTGCAGGAGAAATGAAAGCAGCAACACTGTCTGATAAAAGAATTAAATATCAT
>JAPZEB010000002.1:14698932-14715369 GCA_029783705.1 Chaetodon striatus
TATCATCTGCAGACAGCTTGTTCAGCATTTAAAGATCATGTTATACTTGAAAGATATGATAAGTTTGACTTGTTTTTGTAGCTTTCAGTGGGCTGAATCACCCCAAAAGCAGAACTGTGACTGACTGGATCTAAGAAAAAGGCGCAGTGAGAGGAAAGGCGGGTCACAGTGAAAATCATAATGACTTCATATCTGCTACAGTAGCTAGCGTACAAGATCGCTCCACCTTCAAAGCACAGTCTATGACAAATGCTGAAGAACCACAAAGTGTTTAGTACCCTAGATTGTAATCATAATATCATGTATGTCTTTTAACAGTCCGTCTGATCCTTAAAAATGCCACCTACTGTTACCATACATGTACTGTGTACGTTGATATGAATAAGTCAGAGGAAGTAAGGAAGCGTTTGGTGATAACGGAAACAGGAACTGACCAATAGAGACGCCACAGTGGGAGCCGCAGAGGTTGATGTTGCTCTCAGAGATGCCAGCCATGCGGAGCTGGTCGTAAGCCCGGCTGAAGAACGTGGCGAAGGTGCTGGCAAACACCACGTTACGATCCCGCGCAGCACAACCCATCGCCACGCTCACCTGCAGGAGAGAAGAGAGAGAGAAAAAGAAGGGGTAAGGAGAAGGTTTTCACAGATATTCATGGTCCTGAGGGGATAAATCCTGCTGACCTTGGTGGTCCCCTGACTTTTTCTTCAGCGCCACCATGAGGCCGACATTTTTACTTATAATGAAATTTCTCAGCTTCACCTACTTTCAATGTGCATGGAAAAGTGAAAGGTTTGAAGAGGTCACAACTCCAACAACACATGAAGTACAAAGGGCAACTTTATTGTGAGACCAGGGTGTTTCGACTTGTGGTCATTTACTACAAGTGTTGCTGATCACATCTCCATCAGCCTCAGCTGTACTTTGTGTTTAGTGGTAATTTGCAAATGTTTGTATGCTGAACTAAGACAGAGAATATAGTGAACATTTAGCATTGTCAGCATGCTCATGTACATTAGCATTTCGCTCAAAGTATAGTCTTGTTGAAATAAGCCATCAAACAAATCATTTTACAGGTTTTACACCTGCTACGCTCAGTATGTTCAGAACCTGCAAAAATTATTTACTCATGATGTGATACATTGTCAAGAAGAATTTTAACAAAGATAAATGCAAACATCAAAACTGACAAAATCCATAATATACAACACTTTTCCGAAATAGTCATTCAAACAATCCCCATTGCAGCAGACTCTAATATTTCATGTTAAATCATGGTGATGCAGATTTTTTAAAATTAATCCAGACTAACAATGACTCACTGTGATTGTCCTGTTGTTGCTGTGTGGGAGGACTCTTTAACAATTCATAATGATACTGATCTTAGACAAACTAGAACATGAACACTATAATTAATCCGACTCAAGGGAGAGCAATAACACCTGAAGTTAACAGTGGCACTGCAGAGGACTGCTAATTTGTAGAAAAATTCCTGCACACGGTCTAACTTGCAAAAACAGCATTAATATCATGATTTTTTGAGTTAGACCGTCTGTGGGAGTTTTTCTAGTTGTGTTCGGCTTGTCCCTCTCTTATGCACCTGTTTATAAATAAATGTGCAAAGTATTCCCGTTCTGAATACTTATGACATAAAATGAACCCGATACTTCATATATTTCCAAAACTTTAGAACCAAATGCCCCTATCTTATTTATCAAATTAAAGTTTCAATAGCCTGTATAATCCAGAACATCTCCAGCCATCTAACTTGAGAGCTAACATTTCTTTCTCACCATGTTCTGCTCTGCGATGTAGCACTCCACATAGCGGTTTGGGTGTTCGTTCTTAAAGAGCTCTGAGAAGGTGGAGTTCTTGGTGTCTCCATCTAGAGCCACCACG
The DNA here is from genome assembly GCA_029783705.1 of Chaetodon striatus. Taxonomy (NCBI): domain Eukaryota; kingdom Metazoa; phylum Chordata; class Actinopteri; order Chaetodontiformes; family Chaetodontidae; genus Chaetodon; species Chaetodon striatus. Next base: position 14,700,829 of record JAPZEB010000002.1, read on the forward strand.
TGCTCATTGTAACGGCCCAGCTTGGCCAGAGCCATGCCGTACGCCTTCCTTGTAGCAATCTGGTTACATGGGGACAAACACACAACCAGTCAGTATCAGATACTCCTGCGGCTTTATTGAATTCTGTCTGAAAAGCTGTGCATTTAAGTCAAATGTATCTGTTTAGGTCAACATAACACAACATTTAAAACCAAACTGCTGAGTTTTTAAGGTTATATAAGACATCTGAGCTTGTCTGCCACCACTGATCATACCTTTTCTCCAGGTTTGTGGCTGGGTGCACTCGGCATGCGCATGTTGCGGAGGCTGACAGGTGATGTATCCTCGTTGGGCGGAGCAGGATAGAGGCGCTTGTTGCAGCTGATGATGCGGCTCTGTAGCTCCTTGATCACGCTGTCGGCCATGTCTTTGGGCAGGGGTTTACCATGCCAGCCCATCTTATCCTCGGCCGCTGAAGGACACACAAACACAAGTGAGGACTAGAGCAAACAAGCGCATCCTTCACTGTGCAGCACAATACCTGACAATAACAAATCATTACAGAGTGGAGGGGATTAAAAAAAACATACTTTTTATTCACAACATAAATAAAAATGGGGACAAACTTGGGTGGTCAAAGTTGCTGTATGTATGCTGTCATATTTTTATGAGTCCATGAGTCAGAAGTGGCAGATATAACAGAGTCGAACTGATCAAGGATAGTCCTGTGAGAATTAGGAGGTTCCTAATCGTTCAAACAATAGAACTGCCGTGCTCAAGTCATATGTTGAAAATGACAACATTAGCAAATTAAGTCATCAGCACTCCCTAATAATTATGTAACATTTTTACTGATGCACAGCAGCAGGAGACAGATGTGTATCAGCCCTGGGCTTCCCTCAGGGTTTCTGAGCCATTTGTAGGTGTGACCCGTCTTAAACAGCAGCCATGAACCTGCCAGTGATTAATCACCAGCTGATACAGATCATGAAAACATCATCATCATCAAAAACCATATACTAGTAACAAAAATAGTGGTAAGAAAATTGTGTTCTTGCAAGAAACAGTTGATTGAGATGACTTGTATGTGCTTTTGGTGTTAAGAAAGTTTAGATAATAATGTTGACACATGTGAAAACATAAAGTACATGTCCTCTTAAACCAAGCTCCTCCTAGTCCTCCATACCTCAACATTCATGCCTGTGCATAAAACAAACCACGGCCAGCTGTCACACTCACAACAACCGTCCACTTCAGTGAGTCCCAACAGGCTACTTCAAACATGTAAAGATTCAGGAGGCCACAGGCTTACTGTGTAACAACACTCACCATTTCTAATCTGACTAAATCTAATGCACACAAAGACATACCCCTCTCTTAGACACACACACGTCGCTGTTATAACAACTGTCTTTTTGCCTTTATCTCTCACAAAACACACGTGGTCACATACACTGCCCCTTACTGTTATCACAACACAAGCACAATGGGCTGTTGCTGCGAGTGTATCCTACACATTCTGAGGGATTACCAAGCTGCAGCAGCTAAAGCACTAAAGCGCTGCCTGGATTACGGCGAGTTAGGGCCCCTCTCTACTGGCGGGGGGCTCTCGGGGCAGTTAAGAAAACTTCTGACAGAAATATTATTTCCAGTCAGTTGCCACCGTTTTACTGAGTCATCACTTAGAAACATGTTTTTAGAGCATGTCATAGTTATGAAATACTTTTAATTGTTTTGCTTGGAATGTGTTACATCATTGTAAGATTGATATGAACATTTTTTAAGAGAGGCATCTAGACACAAAGAAATACAGAATTATAATGGTATACTATACATGATTTTTCTAAGAAACAATAGACTCATACAGAAGTAATCTCTCTCTCAATCATCACTTATGACCCACTAGTAGTGTGTGGTGGTGTATTTAACTGCAGAGACACTGCCCTCTGCCTGTATTTTCTTCTTCTTATTATTATTTTGCTGTGTTCAGGATGTTCCTGGGTACAGCATGCAGGTGAGGCTAGGACTATAAAAAGGAAGTAACCAGGTGCCAGACCATAAGTAGCATCCCAAAGGATGCTGGATAAATCCCAGACACAGTGCTATAAAACCCCGTTAATATAGAGAGGTGAAACGCCAAGCGGACAAAGCTCATTCCAAAACGAGTGTGACTCTAAGTTTGGCTTTAACTTTCACATTTGCTGGCGTTACTGTTTACAAACTGTAACAGACATTTCCTGCATTGTATACTTTAAAAAAAAGTGGGTCATTCTGATCCACAGTGCACACTGAACAGCTCACATCCTCTACACACTATTTAGGAGTTTTCATAAAGTAATCACAACATGTTTGTACTTTACAGATTAGAGGATAAAACCACACTGATATTTGAGCTCACATACTGTGGATCACTGTGCGTGTGCCTGATTATTGTACCTGGGATGCCCTTGCCCTTGATAGTCTTTGCGATGATGGCAAGTGGCTGGTGGCGGGGCTGACTCAGCACCTTGCACAGCTCCTCCACACTGTGGCCATCCACAATGATGGCATGCCAGCTGGGAAAACAGAGGGGATGAAACTTTAAATCCAGTCCTGCACGTATGTTTCTATGAATGAAGAGAGCTCCAGGTGGTGTTTTTTTTTTTATAGAATCATCCTATAAATTCCTACAGGCCCCTAAAATTATCACCACCTTTTTTCCTACTTGTGATGGCACTGCAGCACTTGATAAGGTAGCAGCATGTTAGCATTTTAGCTCATATCAGCGCTCTGCAAGTGTTGGATGGGAGGATGAGAAGCAGCAGGTCAGATGAGACACCAACCCAAACAAGCTCCAAAATTTCGTTAGCTTCAAACTTAAAACATATCTTTGTGCTGAGGATCAGATTTTGGTGAACAAAGTTAGACTGTTTCAAATTCACAAATGCTCACAATTTTTAAGCCTGAACCAGCAAATACTCTCAATTTTTACTCAATAAATGACAAACAATTCATAGATTATCAAATCTGTTGCTGATTATTTCCTTTGGGTAAATTACTCAAATATTTATCTAATAATTTAGCACTAAGGGACACACACTCACCACACATTTAAAGATTCAGATGCACATATACTCCTACAGCCAACCTGCGCACACCCTCTCTTGTTGACTCCCCCCACCTTACCCGAATGCCTCACAGCGTCGCTGATACTTCTCCACATGGTGCTGGAGAGGAGCTGGGTCACTCTGACCCAGGCGGTTGATGTCCAAAATGGCCACCAGGTTGTCTAGCTGGTAGTATGAGGCGAAAGCCATGGCCTCCCACACCGAGCCCTCAGACAGCTCTCCATCACCCAGCAGGCAGAACACCCGATAGCTAGAGAGAGCATACAGACAGACAGAGGAGATGAATAAATAGTTGAAAGGGGTAATTTTCCATATCAGCTCTATTTTCCCTCTTGGCACATCTACCCATCCTCTGATTCCTCCTGTAGGGCTCAATGTGACAGCTGACCCTCACACCTTAACACACACACGCAGACAGCCTCACAAACGCACATTCCCCTCCCTCCCTCCCTCCCCCACTGCGCTGTGATCGTCCTCACTAGTTGCTCCCGTGGCGTAACGACTCCTGACAGCTTTCCAGTCAAATAGACACATTCTCATTAAAGCTGGAAGATAGACCGAGACATGCTGCATTACACCGCGCATTCCAACCCAGAGAAAACACACTGCAGAAAAAGAAAGGAGACGAAGAAGGGAAGAAAGAGAGCGGACGAATTCCACAGAGGTGGAGATGGAGAGAGGGAGAGAAGAGAGGTAGAGATTTGAGACTGTAGGGGAACCATTAATAACCAGTTGGACTGATCTCTAAAGGTTGATTTCCGAAATGTGTCCACTCCTTCTCTGAAACGTCCAGTCTGATGCAGATGCATGTACAGATGCATTGAACCAAATCTGGAAAAGGTGGCAGCTTTTGTTCATCTCTGAGGGTCTTTAAAATAGGGAGAATTGAGTTATCATGGCTGATCATTTCAGCAACTCCGTTTGATGGAACCTATCATTTATTTGAGTATAGTACTAGCAGGAAGTGAGTGGATGTTGAAATCATATGGCAGGTAACTAATTTTATAGATTTTTTTTGGAGAAATTTAAATGCATAAAGTTGGAGTCAGCGATTCTAGAGAAAATTAGTTGATATTTTAACGTAACACCCAAACAAACAATCAGTGCTCTTTTAGTAGCTCTAGTAATATCTCCAATCTTTTTAATGTTTCATTACTATCATGGTGTGTCGCTTGGTCCAGGCCACTTTGTTTGTTTACCATGTACAGGGCAAGTGCTGTGTATGAACACTAGAGTTTTTTTTCAGCACACTGAAAGAAAGGACACCAAGTGGGGAGATATACACTAAATCTGACAAAAGTACAATGGATTAGAATCACAGATTCCACCTTTAATTAAGTGAGAATAATCAGGAGCATTACAAATGCAGCTAAAGAAACAGCAGGGTCAGAAAGTTAAGGTTCCTCTATATTCAGTTTGCATTCAAAGAATTATACATTCTCAGTTTACCATACCTGGGGGATAAAACAAGTAAAAAGAAATCATGATAAATGACAAAGTTCAGGTCATTATAAGGTTTTGCAGAAACTGTCTTTTTATGTCACAATTTTATTAGAATATAGACTACTTGCCCTTTTTTCCCATGTACATGTAAACATGTATAATAGAGACCTTATGTTTAAGGCACTGTATTTAATGTAGATTATAAAGTTGTCGAAAGTCTTCATCCTTATCAATTCTGAGGTTTTCAAAATTGTAAATATCAGTGGTAAAAGCTGCAGGTTGAAATAAACTGCAACACGTTCAGCCAAAAGTGATACCAACATAGAACAAGATCAAGAACACACACACACACAGTCTGAGGGGCATCAAGTACGACTACAGCAGATTGAGGCAGTGCTTCAGCTACAAGAGTAAAGGAAACTCTCAGGAGGAGCGAGGAATCTGTGTGTTATTGTGTGTGAAACCTCTCCATAAGAACAGCCTAAACTAGTCCAATTGGTACATACACACGTACACACACGTACACGCACACACACGCACAAACCCCTCACATGTTGTGTCACCCACACCGTTACACCCTGCGAACACAAAACCAATTGAGAAGAAATTTCCAGCTTATACACTCAGTGATGAGTTTCATTATCTCCTGGGTTTGTTGCAAAGCATGAACGAGCATCAAGAGGAACCCTAAACATGTTTGATACAGTTATCTCATAATTACACATTTACAACTGCAGAGTACTGAACCAGAGTCACATTAGCATAAAGCAACGACCAGTGTCAGTTATCCACTCTCTGCGAATAAGTGCATTTGACAGATTCATTCATGTATCTTATTTTAATAAACCACATCTTCAGACACTAAGGGGCCTGTTTGGTTGAGGATACATTTTCTGCTAAAGTCTGACCAGGAATAACAGATGCTACATGTTCCTGTTGCTCCACTCCAGTTAATCCTGCAGCGTAGGTTGTGTGTACTAGTGCGTGCCTCTAGGATGGGTTGCCATTCAGCATTTTTTGTCTCAGATTATATTATGAAACCAGTGATGCAGCCTTATAAAGTGAGTGCTGAGCCGTTATGATGCACCGAGTTAGCTTCACAAGCTGCTCAGAGCATCGCAGGGGAAATGCATACGCCCTTGTGTATGCACGCACAACCACACACAGCATCCACAATTACGTGCAGGGTGTATACAATATAATCTACTGGGTACTGATAGATGCAACGGGAGCACAGTGTGGGATTTTGACATTTTTTTGGTGAGAGGATGAGGGTAAGGGGTGATGCTGAGAGATGAGGGAGGAGCTGTGCTCTCGCATGTGTGATTATTAGAGCGGAAACAATCGAGAGCACACAGAATGCAGAGTGAGAGATATCAAGGGCAGCCAACTCAGACTGCAAGTACGGCATTTCATGACCGCCTGTTTCACTGCGTCCATAGCGTTTAAAAAAAAAAGTCTTTGAAATCATCTTCCTCTGTTCTGTCCACAAAGAAATGTGTTTAACTATGTTCCTGAAATGAGCTCAGCTTGGACGCTTTTGTATCATATCCATTTTCTATGAAAATGTGAATGGCAGCTGTTCTCTCTATTGTTGGACAGGACACCATGCGGCTCTTTCTAGATCACACTAGAACAAAGGAGACACACGAGAACTGATCTGCAACCCTACTAACATTCAGCTGAGTAGTAGATGACCATGGCGCATTTCAGGCCTGTTAATCTATCATGACGTAAATATTTTGGAGTGGTCAGTGTTTTTTTTTTTAATTTAAAAAATAAAAACAACTATGAATTTGATTTCCACCTTTGGCAAGAGCCAAGTTCATCTTTATTTCTTTAACCATTTGATCTTCTGCATGAGTAGTCTCTGATCTCAGATTACAGACCATATACCCTCATTCATCCTGATCTGAAGGTAAAACTGATCAGAGGTCAGATCTCCTGGCGCTCTGAGTGGCTGCCTAAATGCCAACCCAGACCAGGCCTGTCAGCTGCAGTTTGATCCAGATTAAAAGGCTGAAATGTCACATGTCAGCACGGCCCCACTGTAGCGTACATTATATCATGCATAATTTCATACTGTCTACCTTAATACGCACTGATGCAAGCTGAGCTGCTGTGCCCCTTCATTTATGTCTTCTGCATGTTGGGAGAGTCTCTGTGTTACAGTGTGTGTGTGGGTATGTTTACCTGGCCTTGTCAAAATATTTCCCAGTGTAGGCCATTCCACAGGCAGCTCCCAGCCCCTGACCCAGAGATCCAGTGGCTATATCCACAAACTGCTGCTTCTGTTAGCACAAACACAAAACATGCATCTTACTCTACAGACTGCAGGAGAGCCTAAGTTTGCAAACACAGAAAGCATGAAGCACAGTGGATGGATTATTTTAAATTTCTCTGACATGCAAGAAAAACACAGTCATGTTGTCTGGACAGCAGCTACAGTCTGTGTGTCGCAATGTGTCAGTATCTCAGTCTATGTGAACACAGTGTCTTATTAATGTCTGCAGCCGAGGAGAAAGGAGGCGAGGACGGACCATCTCTGTCATACAAGCATGTCTTTGTCACCGTGTCCCTGCCTGCATACAGTTTGTCTGTTATCTGTGCATGTGTGTTCACGTCTTTGTATGAACAGATACATGTTATGTTTTAAAGAAGTCCTTTACACAGTTTTTGGCTTGGAGACGTAAAACTATCCAGTATTTTAGAGGGAAAAAGGCAAAATTTCAAAAAGATTGGAAAACCAAAACCTAATTTTTGTGTTGTTGATTCTTTCTCACTATCCTATTTATTTTGCAGCCCCTGCCAGGTTGGGAACCACTGTTTGAAAACTTATTGACTGTTTTTGTAGTGCAGTGTAAGAAATATTCAAACCATTTCCAGCAGGAAAATTCTGAATTGCTGATAGGAGGATTTTGAAAGGCTGCATTTCAAAGTTTCAGTCTGACTACATCCAGTGATGTACATTTCCTTGATCATGTCATATTAATATTTTAAGATTCTTAGATGCAGTCAAACGTTCAAATAAGGCTCAAATAAACTCCATGCGAGCAGAACTCAAGCACAAAACATGTGCAATATGATCTCTGAACTGGTAGAGGATATCATGAAACAGCAGAAGAACATCCTCTGGTGTAGTAATGGTTAGAGTGGGCTATGAGTGTTACCTCATTGTACAGTTACTGGTATTTAAATATTGGCTTTCCCATAAACATCTATTTATTGTCAAAACACTGCAAAATACCCCAAATTTAACACACAAAACGATCATGTAAGGGTTTACTGTATTCCAAATGCATATGTGTTGTAATACATGACATCCAGACCCAGAACGTGATGCAGGTCTGGATGTCACCTCACCGGCACAGGGTGTCCCTCCAGGATGGAATCAACCTTGCGGAGGTTGAGGAGCTCGCTCTCCTTCAGGTATCCCGTCTCCGCCCACACGGCGTACAGCACGGGGGCTGCATGACCCTGAGGAGGCAAAGGTAAAAGGTTAGAGTGTAGGATCACATACTTTATACCTGATACCTGTTTTTTTTAAGAAAAATGCATCTGTCAGTCAACATGATCCACACAAGGCAGCTGACAATTGGGAGTTAAAATGTAACTTTTTCGCGTATCCCTTTCACACACCACACACGCAACAGTTTCAGTGCAGGGTTAGCCAAAATACGGTGCCCCTGGAGCAGTTTGGGGATTCAGTGGCACCTCTGTGCTCTATTCACTCCATATGGGGACTTGAACTGGTGACCCCCTGGTTCCCACTCCTTGTCTCCATAGACCGAGCTGCTGCCTCCCTTACCGATATGCTTGTGCTGGAGCTAGAACTGTATTTAAGCTTATAAAATGCTCATCAATGTTATGAGACCCTGTTTATAAGTCTCTAATTTGCATTTTTCCTCCTCAGGTACCTTCCCTACACACCTGAATGAAGACTTTCCTGCTAAAAGAAATTTGAGAAATGAAAGACTAAATTTTCATTTTGAGGTGTGTGTGTCAAAGTCAAGGTGTTAGCCACTGGCACCTTATAGACATCAAACACTATAATTAAGAAATAAGTTACTTTAAGTGTTTGTTGTGTGTGTTGTCTCTGTGCACGTATCAGAAGAACACCTGTGAGCCATATAGCTGTGAGTGTGTGTGTGTTACCTTGGAGAGGATGAAGCGGTCATTGTTAGGGTTCCGGGGATCCTCAGGTCGGTACTTCATGGTATGAAAGAACAGCACAGACATGATCTCTGCCACGCTGCAACATGATGTGGGATGACTGCAACAAAAATGATGGTAAGAGGAATTAGAAACACAGTATTCAAATGGAAAAACTCAGTGCCTCTCCTGAATCCTCTGTTTAAATCTATAAGCATGTTCAGAGCATATCGTCCACACGCAGATGCAGACGGGAGAAAAAAAGCAGAGACAAAGTGGCAATCAATCAGTGGAGTTTGACTCTTTGTCAGCTTGGACGGAGTGCGTTAATTCATGCCAGACCAACTGGAGTCAGAGAGTTATTATGTAAGACAGACAGTAGACTAGTGAGACTGACTTTGTCAGGGTCAGACAGTCAGTAACTACATATACATTATCTGCTGCTCTGAAACACACACACAAAGTGTCAATACATTTTGAGGATGCCTTTTACTTTCTCTCATACATGCGTGCACACACACACACACACACACACACACACACAATACAAAACAAAGACATAATTCAATGTGAAGTCTCAAGCCAAGACAATTTAACACAAAATAGGTTATGATGAGGATTTATGTCTTGACTGTCGTCCTTTTTATTTTCAAACCACATGCCAATAATACCTCACTCAGGCCTCCTCCATGAAGGCCTTTCCTTGCTCTCCTGAAATGGAAAATGCGATCAAATGATCAAAAATGAGTAAAAACAAAAAACAGAAAGAGATGATGAATAATCATGACCTTTATGTGGGATGAGGGGTGCTCCATAAGAGGGTGAAAAGTGGCGTTGCAATGTGAACACTAGCTTTGATCGAAGAATTGAATTAACAATAAAATTAAATTAGAAAATGAAGGCTACAGTTTATGCTGTGCATGTTTCAGTTATCAAACTGGAATAAAAAAAACCTTTGACTGACTTTGAATAGGCTCATTCTGCTCATTCATACAGTCCTTCACTCAAGCCATGTCTGACTAAAAGAAAAGTAGCCCACCTTAGTCACTATGATCTAAAACAGGCCTGTCTAATGTTAACTTCTCTACCCTGCTAAATGTTTAGACAGTGTGTAGCCTCTGACAAGCGGGATTCTCAGCTATGGATGCTGAAAAAGACTGACAGAAGTTATAGTTTCACGTATCCTGTAATTCATTATCAATTTAAGCCTTTATTTGCTGTCACTCCAAAAACGTTGTAGCGCGTTCGTCAATTCGGTTTTTATTTTGAAAATTTCTCCCGGATGTACTTTCCCTGATTAATTCGAGCTACTTGACGTGTGTGACAAGCTGCACCGGCTCACGCAAGCAGGCGCGTCCGAGCAGCAGAAGCGCGTCCGTGCGTCCCCCGGTCCCATCCTGCCGCCGCCGCACACCACGTCGGCCCACGAGATCATGCACCGACCCTGTCTCTGCTCCTCCTCCGTTACATAACCGATGCCAGAGTACAGAAGGGGTTAAGGGAGAGCGGAGCACTGGTGCACCTGCAGCAATTTATGCCGAACCTCCAAATCCAACACGTTTTAATAAATGTTTTATTATTTGAGGGGGCGGTTGCGCAAAACAAACACACCTGATAATTTCATTTATTGCTCTTAGAAACTTAATCCACTCATAATGAAATATGCAAATATGTTTAGTAATTGAACTCTGACCCTTTGCACCTAACAACTCAAATTTCTGGAGAAGTGCGTAAATTACGCACAGTGCATGTTGGCACAGGGCCGTTTAACGCGCAGTAAAAATGAGATAAAAAAATTTAAGTCCATCAGTTTTGCACGTCATACAGGGCGCAAATATTCAGATATTTTGCATCTGTAGCTGCACACCGCCGATCCTCCTGCACGCAGTCTGCAGCGGACAGTTGGTCCATCAGGGAACACTCTCCATGTTGAGTAAATTCCAGCCCGTGTTTCTACTTTTTATAATTTGCCCTTTAAACAGACAAATGCAGAATTATCAAACAACTGGCCCAGGACAGTAACCTCGTTTTGTCTTGTTATATCACACTACTATATCTCCAGCTCGGTTTAATCCTCCTCCTCTTACCCACTGCCCGCTGCAGTTGTCGCCTTGATTGAGTTGATCCGGAGCCGGGTGGCGATGTTCCTGAGCGCCTGCACCGTCTGCTGGTCCGGTTTATGGTAGTCCTCCATCTGGCCGATGCACCGAAGAAAAGCACACACACGTACACACAAGCCGGTTAAATGAAGTTAAGAGTTAAAAGTCCCCGGTCTGCCGTCCCGAGAATAAAAGGCGATGCGTGTGCAGCGGATAATGGCAGGGGTTAAAAAGAGGCAGTGGTGTTGAACCTGACAGACAGACAGGAGGGAGGGGGGCGTGTTTGCAAGCAAAGCCTATGAATATGGCTAATCTAGGGCTAAAAGCAGCCTACAGTTACTTCAAACTGGCACGCATGAGCACAGCCAATAGTAGGAGGGCTTTGGGCTGAGACCAAGGCCACACGCACACTCACACGCTCGCACACACAGTCAGCCTCACACTGGTCAGACACGCTCGTGTTTAAAGTCAGTAGATCCATATTGTATCTAATGACAATTTTTTAGAGGGAAGTTGGGGCGCTGAGAAAATTCAGGGGTGCAAATAAATAGAGAGACATCTAACAAAGCAAACAACCTCTTAAAGTTCAAGATTAATTCATTGTAAATAACCAGACATGTAAATTATAGAAATATGCAGCAGCACAGTTGAGCCAAAAATAAGTTTCTATAGTAGCAAAATTCAGCTCAGTATTACTGTATTCTGGTTCATCTTTACATTGAAGCAATGACTGCCCCTGCCTCCATCATATATAACACCTATAAATAGGCTCTAAGATGCTAATGGCCTTTTCTTGTAGCTGTACCATGTGACAGTATGGATGTGAACCTATAAGTTGTCATATACTTGCACCAGCATCACAAGGAAACCTCTTCTACTTTTAATGCATATTTTTAAACAAAATGATATTTTATGAAACAATATCCCTTTCAGCAAAGTGCAAAATGATACTGTATGTGTGGCTTGAGCATTAAATAAGAATGTATTTAAAAAGTGGATCTAAGGATGCTCGACAGGCTTCTTCTTCTAAATTTAAATGTTTTCTGGTGGGACTGACAATAAAAAGTTTGAAGAGCAAAGATCAAATGATATCAGGTACAGTTTAGTGTAATATAAGCAGTTATCTCCTTTAAACAATTAAGTGTACCTGTCCCGTGAAACTATGGCAATTACAAGTAGAGAGGAAGGAAATGTGATGTCCAACAGGAAGGCTCACAGATGACTGTAATCTTACCTTAATGACATTTCCCACTGAAGCTGACCTGATTAGCTGCAGTACAAACCAGCTACACCTGCAACATGCACTTACATGCCATTAAGATAATAACTGACATTGACAGGTTTGTAATTTCCGAGTGTTGTTTTGGTATGACACAGTCATAAAAGGTTTATCTTACAGCACTAACCTTTTCACTTACAATCTTTAGGTTTCCACAGGCCTGGTGACTCCTGCCACTGGCTGAGACTGACATCCACATTTGGCCAGCAGGGGACCTGAGGAGGGAGTTTCAAAAGGGGAAATAACATTTTCCTTGCCAATTTCGTTAATCAATTAACTCTGTACTGAGAGGGAGAGACGTGTTTTGTCACCTAAACCCTGAAAGACTCGCAGATCAAGTTCTCTGATGAAATAAACCCGTGGTGGGCCTGATACCAAGTGATTACAATTTAATGTTGACAGCGTTAAAACCAGAGATCATTGAATACAACAGATAAACAGTGAGTACCTGGTGACATCTGGTGGTACACAAGGGAAACTGCATCTTTCTCCTGTGCTTCTGAATGACACACTTTAAATATGACGGTAGATTTTCTTTTAATTCATGCTCTACAACAACACTGGCAGAAAAAGAAGTATATTAGGAACCTTCTTTAGAGGACGTTAAATCTGATTCACACAACTGTCCAGGTTAAAACATACAAAAATAAAAATCAGATTGTACATAGTGCTATTTGGATATTTTATTAGTCTCTTCTTTTCTTTATCTCTCCTCATATCTTTTATTTTACTTTTTTCCTATGTTTTTATATTTATATTTTTCATCTTTTATACTTTGTGTTTCATTTAGAGCTGAAGACAAAAAAAAGAAATTAATCATAAGGGGAAACTTGTTTTAACTGTGCGCATAATGAAAAAAAATAAAAACACCTTGACTTGATTTCTTATTTAATCTTTAAATCTTATTTTCACAGTGGCTGCTGGTAGCAGCAAACAAAAACAGACAACTCTATTTTCAATTCTTTAATATCACAAAATAGTCAAAATAAACCAAATTATGTACAGTTGCAACAATTTTGGAAAATTAATATAATTTTTGCAAAGACTTTCCCAAAATCAAATCTCTGGCCGATACGATAAATTATACCAAAGCGTAAAATAACCATAAAACCTTAAATATGTGACCGGGATTATAAAACCTCTATGTTTCAGTCATTCTGCCTGTGTGCGTTTATTTAACCAACACATGCCAACAGTGTTGGTGACATGACCTCTGAAACAAAAAAATAATAACAGGGCAAAGAAGCATACAAATTATTTGATTTGCTCCCTGGCTGTGGACATTTGCTTTCTGCATTATGAATCTGGAAAATTAAAAAGGGGAGAGACAAACATGGTTAGCAGTTGGTACTGAAAGCATGTGGATCTGAGTTCAACTTAGGGACACAGGACACAGAGGAAAACAAGACTGGCACATACATATTGCAAAGAAACAAATACATTCAAACAGCAAGACCAAATGAAAAGCTGTGTTACCACAATGAAGACAGGTGTTGATGCAGAAATTCATATCACTCGTGAGTCATTTCTATGGTAATTACAAGATTAATTTCAGCAATTCATGTTCGCAAAACCTGAAATAAAGTCTACTGGTGAGATTTCCATCTGGAATGACTTGACATATTGAACGCTTTGAGAACGAGAAATCTGACCAGTAACGTCTGAAGAAGCAGCCTGATCATCCATGAGCTGACTGACGCCAAACATCACTGTGTCATTTGTAAAAACTCTACAACTTAAATTTTCATGCTTTTACATTATTTTTAGACTGTTTTAATGGTCTTGTATGTGTTGAACATTTTGTGAAAACAGGGAAAATTAAATCTACTAGTAACCTGTTGTGTGTTGGAAAATGCACACCAGCCACATAATAAGCATTTTTTCTACTAAGTATTTGCAAACTGATTTTCTGGTGTACATGAGATCAGTTCTTTGTTCACAAACTGCATCGACAGACAGATGTGCTTTTTCCTGTTCCCTACTGCGCTCTGCAGGGTTAATGGTTCTGTACTGCAGTAGCCTTTTACTGCAAAAAAGCCTGACAAGGTGCCACAATTCATTTTGTCTTTCAAGTCCTGTGACTTGAGACTTAACTGTGGCCTGGAAAAATAAATTTAGAGACAGGAATAGAGGTAGTTCATATTTTTCATTGTTAATTTGGATCACAGGTTTAAACTCAACTGGTTTGAAACTTACTGAAGCTATAAAAAGCATATTAGTCATCAGCTCCCTATTTTACATTGAAGGTGTGAAGGTAAACATAATCAAAAATCAATAGCAATTTATGTTTTGTGTTTTTGTGATATTTAAATTCAACATTGTTGCAGAACCAGAACCCAGCGGTTCAAATAAATTTAGCTCTGCTGTACCATCTTAAAGTATCCCAAAATGCTGGTATCCCTAAAGGCATAGCGACTGTCGTCTATTGCACGTTCCCCTCCAAGAACATCAAGTACTGAGCTCAGCTGGTGGAGGAAATATG
>JAPZEB010000002.1:14721260-14732607 GCA_029783705.1 Chaetodon striatus
CTTTGTTGTATCTTCCTGGTTCACAGCAGAGGGAGGAGTCTGAGAACCATCTTGAGGATATTTCTCTCTCTCTCTCTGGATCAGACACCTGAAATCTATTCCACAACAACCCCACCCTTACAGGAGTGCAGTCACAAAGAAAGACACTACATGCTGACTGAGTGATATCTGACAACTACCAAAAAGGATCCTCGGCCAGTGAGTTGCATTACTGAAGGGCAAGAGGGGACTGACAGCTGCCAGAGGTTGGAAGTGCCTTCAACAAAACCAGAGGAATATTGTCAGTGTTCTACGTAACAACTGTACCCATTTTTGTCGGTCTGCAACTTCACCCACTCTCAGGAATTAAAATGCAAACAACAGCACTTGGACTCAAGTGAGGCTTCTGGAGAAGGTGCTCTGGCCTGAATACTAACAAGAAACTTCATCATGTCTTCCATACCATGCAGGCTGATGGGCAAACCCAGTCCAAAAGGGGAGCAGTCTACTTTGACGTTGACCCTGGCCATGTTATTTTTCCTTATAAGCAAACAGATGGGAAAACAGTCCAACTCCTTATTTGTTGCCTTGATGAAAGTCCTGTTCAGACTTCTAATAGATTACCTTGGTGGCAGCGCTGTCAGTTACTTTCTGAAGATCTGAGGAATTTCATCACTCCTTTTTTTTACCTCACTTCTTACATAACTTTTTCCATATAAAGCTAGAGGAGTTTGACTGCAGCATTGACACCTCACTGGATAACACTATCGCTAGAATTACAACTTATATAATTAAACATACATCAAGAAATTGTCAGATTTATAATCAAACAGATAGGTCCTTTTGGATGTGGTCCCAATGCAGAATGATACTGACTGTTGCCAAACCTAGCTGAGAGAGGTGCCATCTGCTAGGCCTGCGTGAGGCCATGAGTGGAAAAAACTCCCCAGAAGAGGTTTTTTTGATTGATGCGCCTCCAAGACGCCAAAATGACTTCAAGCAAAAGGGAAAAGAGATGTTCCGGAGAACGCTGGGGAGTTGTTTGTTCAGCATTTTCAGAGGTATCAATATGTTCTGTTACATTTGTGTGTTTTAATACTGACTGTCACACGCACCTACACAGCTGTCTGCTCGCTAATTATGCACAGTGCGTACATTTCTTTGACAGAAAATTTTGTGATACAGCAGTGTTTCAAAGTAGTTGAGCACAAACCTAACAGAAACAGATTATGCAGCTAAGAGCTAATACCAGATATTGCTACCGACAGTACAGGATTTTTGACATTTTGCACATCATTTTTAATGTTTTGATGACAAAGGTTTGATCAGCATTTTCGCTGAGACAATAGCTCATATTTCTCATCATGCAGATTCTTAAATTAAATGGGGCTCCTCTGCAACTCTGTATATTGGACTAGTGGGCCTTAACTACATCTAATTTTAATCCAGCCTGACACAGAATACTCCATGTCTGCACTTCTATTCTACAATATACTTACAGTTGCCGTTCCTATAGAGCAGGAAGGGATCCTGCAGCTGGAACTCCAGGTCTTTGTTGATTGGCTCCACCAGGTTCTCTGTGCTCAGTCGGTTCATAATGGTGAAGCCATGGTGAGGCGAGGCAGACCTTAGATGAATAAAGTTTGCAAACACAGTAAGATAATGACCTGGCAGTATAAAACATAACTATCACGTCCCAGATCACACTTAACAACACCCTAGGCACTCTATTTAGTAAAAGCTTAACATCTTGCTTGACTTCAATGACTTTTTTTGAAGACCAAACACTACCAACTTTTTAAAAATTATTCACATTACTTTGATATTAAGTAAATGAACATACTGACATGTAAGGTGGTCTTTAATAAATACATGCATCACTTTTAAAAAATGAAAATACATTTTCTGGTGACTGATTAGACAAAAGTGTTTTGTTGTAAAAGAAGAAGATTACCCCTCTGTAAACAGTGATGAAGAAGTGCAATTTTCTTCATTTTTCATTACTGATTAATCCATTAATTAGTTCTATAATTAGATGATGGATTGTTTTGTCTGAGAAAGTGATAAAAACCCAAACAATTACATATGGACATCATAAGTTACCAGAGCCAAGGCTGATGTCTTGAAGTTGCTATTTTAATTTAACCAAGCCAAAAAACTTGAATGTGAAGAGAGAGGTAAACAAATCTTCATACTTGAAAGACAGTACCTTGAAAATATTAATTTTGTGTAACAGTCGTGTTAAACAATTAAAACAAGTGCCTATTTTTTCTAAACAGCCTATAATTTCCTTTCAATGTCGAAACAAAGGGCATTTACAATCTTACTGAGTCTAATAAATATCCACTGTGTGCCCAAGGTTGCAATCGTAAGGAAACACACCGGAGGAAATAAGTTATACTGTATTTCTACACGAACCGTAAAAAACGTTTGTTTACAAAAACTGCGGCCTACACACGTGCGCATGATACGTCAAATGGCAGCGCCAAGAAACTCTAAACAAGTAAACAACCTTCATTGTTGTCGTGTTCACTTATGAACAATAACGACACTTTACATGCTTACCTTGCATACACAAACAGGGTGCCCTCGATTTCGGTCTTCTCCTGAAATGATAAGTGACGTAACACGTTAAAAAAACAAGCGTTAATCCAAAACGTGCTGAATAACAGAAACGGCCGCTGACTGTTGGCGTCACTAGCTAACTTATGTTAGCTCAGTTATGATAGCGCTAACTTAGGGACAAAAATGTATTGGAAACACTGATATATTGACACTGATATCAAATACGTATGTCTGTGTTCTTGTCTGGTTAAGTTACAGTTTGACAAATACTAACACTTTTCTCAGTGTTTTCCAATGTTTTTATCAAGGACCTAGCATTAGCATGCTAAGTGAATAATTAGCATAGTTTTGATGGCAATCCCGGAACTGTTTCGGGTCTTTTGACAAACGTACCCATTCGTTCGCTTTGGAGTTGAAGTTGTAGAGAGCCACTTGGCCGGTAACGTCGAGCAGTTTATTTATGTACGGGTCTTGTCTCTGTAGAGCGGCTAAGCTCATCATTTGTCCAGCATTTACGGTCTCCATCTTGGATGTGATTATTGCTCCCGCACGGACAGATTTCTGCAGACACATTTATGACTTCCGCTTTCACCGGAAATCACCGCTCTCGGAAAGTTTCCGAGAGATTTATTTATTCTGCAGAGATTAATTTGAAACGTGAAATAGGTTATTCCCAATTTGTTTGAGTGCCGCTTAAGAACTAAATGTTTGGGGGAAATGATGGGCAGCCTAATGAGCTTAGTGTTAGCCAGTGCGCTTTTTAAAATTAAACGTTTTATATTACAAATATACAATATAAATAAAATTAAAAATATTATTTGTTTTAAGGTTAATACCTAACAATGATAATTTGGCCAAATATTTTGCTTACTGGTGCAGTATGTGTGCCTTTTTAAATTACATTAAACCAAATTAAGATATATTACATTAAATTAAATTGAATTAAATTAAACAAACCTACGCCTCCACGACTAAAAAAAATGTAGGCTCATTAATTAAGGTGACAATCACGGCACTAGAGACATAGGATATAGTTGTGTTGAATACACAATATTAAAAAGTAGAGACTGACATAATTTTTCCAAGAATTTATAGGAAAAAAAACAAAAACATTGACAGTATCTTCATGTGATAAAAACACCACAGGGCTGCGCTGCAATACTTATGTTTGGGTCCAGTCACTGAGACCCTTTATGCAATTTAGGTTTTATTCACAGTGAAGCTGCTGCTTTCATTCGAAGTGAATTCCCAAAATCTCTGTAGCTACTCTAAGTCCTGACTTTTTAGTTTTACGCAGCCTAACCGAAATGCCACACAGGTTGACTTTGTGACAAAAATAATAAAAGACCTCAGTAAATCCTGGAAGTACCCCCAGTGCCGTAGCCCATACTCATTATAATTATTTGGATAGTGTACTTTGAAAACATCATATAAAAACGTTTAATGAATAAACATTCAATTCTCTGCTCGCTTATTTGGTCAAATTGAGCTGCAGCTGCCTGCATCACCTGCCTCCGTTGAGGGAACATTGGAGCAGGGATTATAATCGGAGGGATTACGCGCTACCGTGAAACTGTTATCCTCCATACAGGCACAGGTAATCCAATCACTGGTAACCTTCCAGCACAGCTCCGACAACTCATTTCCTCTCGAATCGCCGCGGAGTGAGGGCAGAAAACGGCGCTATGAGGCCCCAGAGAAGAGCCAGGTGACAGAATGCCGTTCATTATAAGGGGAAGACCCCTGAGGGGTAAGTCCAAGGACCTGGAATACACCAATGTAGGGTTTAATGAAGAAGATGAGGACACGGTCTTCGTCCTGCTAAACTACCCTGGCAGAGGAGAGTCAGAGTAATTGACAGAGACTGTTACTTTTCCAGTGACATAAATTGTTTCCTCAGCATCACAATCAGTCATGTGATATAGCTGCATGTAAAGCTTTGAACTGTAACGTGGACAGTAATGTAGATTTGGCAGATTCAACACATGTTGTTGTTTTGTGTGTTGTTTTTTGTCCTGTACATTTAATACAAATAGACCTGTCGCCTATAAGAGACAAAGCTTTGAGAGACAAGGCCTTTATTTGTTGTCTCTCACTGTGTTTGTTGTGTCACGGTGTCACATGCTGCTTAGTTTAGCCTATAGAAACACTGTTAATGAGATTTATACAAAAGCACCTAATTAGTAACAGACTTCTTGGCTTTACTGGTTGTTTGTTGTCATCTCCCTACTTTTTAAAAATTGATTTCTTGTCTCCGTCCAAGAAATGGAGACAAAAATTTCACATTTTGTTTTTGTAAACATGGAATATAACTCAAACTATATGTATTTTTTTAAAATAATAAATAATAAGCTTTGCCTGTCTGTAAACATTTGGTAATCCTGCCAGACTTCATTCTGGGGTTGAGATGTTCAAAAGGCGCGTTTCACGTTTAGTGGGCAGCAACAGGTGCACATCCAGTTTGCATGTGATTCCAGTAAAACCACTGTAGCCTGTGATTGCTCTAACTCGTATCTGTCCATCCTCAGACTCAGTGAGAATAATTGACAGCAGTGGATTGACTGCTGCTGTCAGCGCGTCCCCTCGGATCCGCCGTGAATCTGCAGGCAGGCACCCGGATGTGGCGAAAATGTTTGGCGCTCCTCTCAGGGTTTGCGGTCGGAAAACATTTTATAATTCAGGTTAACGGCTCCGTCCAGGCTCGCGCGTCGACACGTTTGGCTGTTTTTCTTCCAACGATGAGTTGGATTTAAAACGGATCTTTTCAATGTGGATTCGAGGATGCAAGAAGCAGATGAACAGTCTGAAGGTAAAAACGGTGCGTGGAGCGCAGGGGGAGAGTTGGAGCGCTGCGCGAGGGAGACAGACAAGAGAGAGGGGGCGAGAGCGCTGGTTTGGTTTATTCTCTGGATGTGTGTTTATTCTATGTCATTATGAGCTCTGAGTCGTGTCTGCGTCCAGGATTTATTCCCAACTTCATTTAGGTCACGGATTGTGTATGAACACTGTGAGCGCTTGTTTGAGGTGATTGTAATGGCAGCAATAGTCAAATCCACTGGGAAACGAGTTGCTGCTAGTTCTCCGAAAAATGGTTGACTATGTTTGGTCTCATATTATGGTCAAGTGGTCGTTCTGGAGCCATGTGACAGCTTGTGGAGGATGCTTTGGATTTGTGCGCCCTGCTCAATGAACTGAGCGACGCCAAATCAACTTTTCAAGTCGCCCTAAATCCCGTTAGTTGATAAAAGTGGTTCAACCAAACACAGCACTGTTTTCAAAAGCTGCCACAGGTCAAAGTAAAGTCGAGAACAACAGCCAGGGAGTCAACAGTTGTTATCCAGCAGCGTGTGACAGATGTGCGGCTGGGATTATTCTTGTTACATCGCAGAAATGTCAGAGAAGCTGTGATCATCATTAAAGTACAGGTTGCACTTGTTATGCGCCTGAGGTGATGTTATGTGGAGTGAGGAGGAGTTGTTATCCTTATTCAGATTAGAGACTGGGAATTTGTGTTAAAACGTCTTAATTTAATCACTTAAATTGTGGTAACAGGTCCAAGATTTGGTGCCAACTTTCTGAAAGCAATAGATTTTTAGTCTCTGCTTTGCTGTGGTGTATTGACAGTTTATACATCCATTAGAGGCTTCATTCATCTTTCTGTGTGTCTTTCTCCCTCTCATTCACTCTGAAGAGTTATGGTGCTTTTAAGATACATTTCTGATGCACAGTCAGTGTTTTGGATTTGATCATCTCAGTGTGAGAACGGTTTTGGATGACATGAAATGTTGGTTAGCCGTGACTGTAGTCTGATGGGATTCTGCTGTAGAGCTGCAGTGAACCAAAGTGACTGTGTCAAGGGCACTGTCTTTTTCACTCGTGGTTTGCATTGATTTTAATGACTCTCTCTGTCTCTCTCATTAATGCAGGCTGTCCTGCGCTCTCTCTCTTCCATGCTCTTTCAGACCATCCTTCTCCTCCTCTTCCCCCTCTTCTTCTTCTCCTCCTCACTTTCTGCCCATCTTATTTCTCTACTTTGTCTCCTTGAAATTCAAGTTCAGCTGTCATCTTCTTTTGTCCTGATACATGTTCAGCACATACAGTGTTAAAGTTGTAGAGGGTATTACTTTAATGTGAAATTACACTGCTCTTATCTGCATTAATTACAACAAAAGCACCTTCAGAATCCTAATTAGGAATCTTTTTTTTCCAGTTTGCCCGAATAAAATTCTGGCACATCTCTACTCACAGAAATTGACTTGTCATTTTGAACTGATCCCTTAACTCACAGCAAGTAACACTCTGTATACAGTCAGTGTGTAGTCAGACTCATCCACTCCTGTTTCTTTGCTTCTCTTTGTTCCCATTTGTTGTCAAAAGCTTTGGCTGTAACTACAAACAAGTGTTTGTGCTTCTGTTTCCTAATTTTACACTTGTGTTGTGTGATTTATAAATATTGTGGTTTATATTTTCTAGTCACTTGTCACTATGAAAATCAGCATAAAGAAGCAAGGCACCAATTAAAGGTGTTAGTGCAGAGTAGAGGCTGATGATGAGCGATATTGTCAGCAGATATTAGCTTATTGTTGATATGTCATTATCAGTGTATACCCTGTATAGTAATGCCAAAAATATATTTTAGGTAATGTAGAAACAGTGTCTTCATTAAATAGATTGTCCACCTGAGAGCATTTTCTCTTATTTATTTATTTTTTTATTTGCCAGATTTATAATAAAACAGAAACAATATACAGCAGCTCTGACAGGGCAAAACATAGTATAACGCATTAAAGCCCCCGCCCCTCCATTCCACTCACACACACAGAGAAAAGAAAAAAAGAAACAGACAATGGCAATGGCATGGTTTTGTGAGGCGCACACAAAGCCCCTGACCAGCTATAGGCAACAAAAGGTCAGGTGCTATGGCTTCCCTCCACCGGGACCAGGCTCAGAGTAAAGAGTGCAGGACACCTATCCTAAAGAAAGCCCCGGGTCCCTTTGAAAGCATGTCTACAAAAAAAAAACAAAAAAAAAACCCAAACCAAAAACAGTATGCGATCTTTGTTTAAAAAAACAAACAAACAAAAAACACTGTTTAGATCGTCATGCAACATTATGACTTGTAATTATTGCACTTTATTTGGGGGTGGACTGACTGCAATATATACTAGGATTGTTTAAAGGTGCAGTGTGCAGCATTCAGAGAACTAATAGAGCAGTAAACAACTATTAGCTATGTAAAAGTATAGTGCAGTAATGGCCTTCTGGGCAGAGAACAAAGTCGTGCTCACTCTGTATGTGTTACAATCCGAGTCTGTGTTCCTTGCTGTTGTAGATGGTTCGATCATGTGTGCATGTAGTTCCTGTGTGTCTATGACATATTTTAAGAATAACTAGATACTAGGCACCAAGATGGCACCTATTTATTCCAATGGAGCTGCTTGCCTGGTGCATACGCTAAGAAAGTTTTCTAGCTTCCAGGTTTACTTCCGCAGTACACAGCCCACTGACTGTGTGCAGTAGTGTTTCTCTCGCTGGCTCCGCCCGTGAGTTCCTGCTTGCCTCATAGACTTAACATTGGATGGATTTTTTTTTTTTTCCTGACCCACAGTGGCAGACCGGCACCATAAGCTTCGTCAGCACTACTGCCTTTGTTAGCACTGTTCCCACTGTTAGCACTATTAACTGCAAGCCACCAACTCAGCCACCTACATGTTGAGAGCCATGTGCAGGCAATCCCATCTCAGATTGAACAATATACTCTGAATGTGACATAGAGCTCCTTTGATTACTCTACATATAACACTTACACACACAGTCTCACATTATTATGAACATTTTGTCTCTGTTTTGTACCTTCTCCCTCCAGGGGCACAGTATGCCAGCAACAAAAGGACGACTCCCTCCGCTGACGCCTGGTCAGAAAGCCACACCCGTCTGCACCAGCTCCATCCACCTGAGCCCCTGCAGGCCCCGTCCAGCACTGGCAAACCCGTCGGCTCCTCTACCGGCCTACTCGGGGCCAACAGTGGCATCCAGAACCCCGGTGGCACTGGTACTGGTGTCAGCCCGGTCCTCGCTTGGCATGCCGCCATTAACGCTGCTCGCCAAGCGCAGGGCGATGTTGCAAAGCCCGACATGAGTTCACGGCCCTCAGTTTGCACCACTGGAACAGCTCCTGTGGGCTCACTGGCACAGAGGAAGAGGCAGCAGTACGCCAAAAGCAAAAAGCAGGGGGGATCTACCAACAGCAGGCCACCCAGAGCTCTATTCTGCCTCACCCTCAACAACCCGATCCGCAGGGCCTGCATCAGCCTGGTGGAGTGGAAGTATCCTTTAACCTCGAGACAGAGCCTCCGGTTGAATGAATGGGTGGCAGATGCTTAGGTGTCTGCATGGATTATGCTTATTTTGATAGAATACTTCACAGCTTAGGGTGGTAGGGGTTAATGAATGTACGTATCTTTAAATGAGCTCAGGCTGCCAGTGAGATAATGGACAATAACTTTATTGTTACAGTGGAAACGGCCGCAGACTGCAGGCGCTGGACTATAAGTACATAGATGGCAGCTTTGTGTAAAAGCTTAAATGAAATGTTAGATGATCAAGTGGATTAATTCATCAACTTAATCAACCTAAACATACAAAGCCCTGCTACGACCAAGGATTCACTACCTTTAAAAAACCTGATGCCAATATATATATTTTTAAATGTTTTCCTTTGAGATTGCTGTGTTCCTTAACGGTTTCTTTTCCCAGACCATTTGATATCTTTATACTGCTGTCTATTTTTGCCAACTGTGTGGCCTTAGCCATCTACATCCCTTTCCCCGGAGACGACTCCAACTCTACCAACCAAGAACTGGTGAGTGCCTGGAGAATACAGAAACAAGGCTTGGTGATGTACTGGAGGTTTGCACTGGGGCTTGCTTAAGGATATCGTACATCCCTCATTACACTGCCGCCATATACATATTCCAGTTGTTGTAAAATGACAGCAGGATATACTGTGTGATGGTACAGATCAGCATTTTAGAGAGAATTGAAAGGTTGGGTTAGGGGACAAAAATGTGTGTTTTTTTGTTGTCACAAAGTGTGTGTTTAGTTGAGTTGTGTTGGGTTGTGAAAAGAACTCGTGATAATGTATTGGAGTTTTTAATAACTTGTCAAATCTGTAAGAGGAAAAAGCAGTGGAAATAGGAAGATCAACAAGAATTGAATTGATAAAGTGCCTTTTTAGTTAACTGGTGAGAAGAAGTGAGAACATTCAGAACGAGCTTGGTGTTGCACGTTGTTGACGCCTCAGCACTTGAATTTGATTGAATAAAAAAAGTCATATTTTCTTACTTAACCCTAGTGATATCAAGCCATGCGGATAGTTTAGTTTTTTCACACATGCACTGTGCTGCTAGCTGCTTGTGCCACTATTTGTCATCAGCCAGATGACACACAAAGCCTAGACACAACACCTTTGCATGTGTGTGATCGGCTTGACGTGTGGATTGCGTCAGAGGGCTTTCCCGGCAATATTTGGATTGATGTGTCGGGTTTCATTGTTTTGTTGTTGACACACACACATGCACACACACACACACACACACACACACATACACGCACACACACACAGATATTGGTACACACGCACACACACAGCGGGTCATCCCTCTCCGTGTCTCAGCAGCTCCCCATGGCACAAGAGCGGCACTGAGGTGAAAACACAGAGAGGCATTGAGAGATGAAAACCTGCCTGTTTTGCAGCCTCTGTAATTACAGTGTGATCTGACTGTATCAAAGTATTAACAAAATAGTAATTATTACCATTCAATTCAATATAATTGTATGAACTCAACTCATGTATTACACTCAAACAATGTTCTTGTTGAAATCCACAGCATTTTTTCCCTGGGATTATTACTGTGTAACTAGCTAAGAGTAAGAAACCTGTTGTATCTGTCTGTTTGTAGCAGACCTACATTCACACAAACCATATCTGAAGCAGATTGTTTAACCTCTAGTGTTTTACTGCCGGGTGAGCACTATCAGCAAGAGGGTTCGAACCCACTGGTTGGCTTGGAGCTGACTTCTGTGTGGAGTTTGCATGTTTTCCCATGTCAGCGTGGCGTTTTCCAGGTTCTCCAGAAACGTGCAGGTTGGTTAATTGGTGACTTTAACCTGTTGAAACCTGAGCAAACTGCCCTGGTTTTCTTCAAAAACATGGGAAGAAGGCAATGAGCAACGAAAGACGAAATGACCCAAAAAATTTGCAAGAAATAAATAAAAAATTAAAAACAAGAAATTAGCAAAAAATAAATAAATAAAATAAAAACAAGAAAATTAGTAAAAAAAAAAAGAAAGAAAAGAAAGTTACAAATCAACAAACAAACAAGGGAAATGACTTGTAAAAAAGGTTGAAAATTAAAGCATAATTCTGCAACATAAATTTAAATATATGTAATAATGATAATTAGAAACATTTTTAAAGCATTTTTAAAATATTTTTCTAAATCCCTTAATTTTTTGCAATCTGTGGAGATTTTCTCACCAAGTTGCTCCTTGCCTGTGCTTTCCCATGTTATTGAAAGAAATTGCCCCAGTTTGCTCGGGGTTCAAAGGTTTGAGTACTTGCAAAAGGCGTCTGAAATGATGTCGCTCCAGGTTTCAAAGGGTTAAATTGCCCGTAGGTGTAAATGTGAGCGTGTCTGTCTCTATGTGTCAGCCCTGTGATAGTCTGGTGACCTGTCTATGGTGTACGCCGCCTCTCGCACAATGTCAGCTGGGACAGGCTCCAGCCCACCACCACCACCGC
>JAPZEB010000002.1:14773319-14783603 GCA_029783705.1 Chaetodon striatus
GTAAATATGCACAGACATACAGGACACACACACACATAAAGCATGTACATGAGCACACACCTGCACACAGGTGCATGTCACACAGAAACATAGCTTTTGTTTTGTGCTTTCAGTTTCTTGTTTTGATTTATTTTGCTCTGTTTTATGACGTCTTGGTCACTGCTCTCTTCTCCCTCTTTCTCAAACCTCTGCCACTCCTGCCCATCAGGTTGTTCAGTGTGGTTCTGGAGATGATAACCAAAGACGCTGACTCTGGTGGCCAGTCTGGAGGCAAACCTGGAGGGTTTGATGTCAAGGCCCTCCGAGCCTTTCGCGTGCTACGACCCCTTCGCCTTGTCTCTGGAGTTCCTAGTGAGTAAACACCATAGACTGTATAAAACAAGGTTAACACTGAGCTTTTTTAAGGTCTGAAGCAGTTTTAATCAAGTCTCAAGTGAAGACTTGAATCACCTGTTCTCATTTTTCGACTTTAAGGCCCTGCACAGCCGATTGATATCCATAACCTGGATATGAGACAGTTGAAATGGGACCAAACTCTGTAATACTAACAACAATAATGGTGTAAATAAAGGTGCAATACAGCTAACTGGTGAGTGAGATAGCTCTCAGTTAAGCACAGTGTGTAGCCACACACCCACACAGTCTTGAGAAAAAAGTCTAATTGGTTAACAGAAAAACACAAGTGAAAAAACCTGTGTGTGAACAACTGTTGTGCAGGGGTTTTAAGGTTGACTTCAGTCTCTACAGAGCCACAGTTAATATATTAATATATTAATATATTAATATTACTAGTAACTCCTGTGCTTCTTCTACTTAGACAAGACAAATGTGTGCTTTTAAAAAGGCCTACTATTATAGTATAATTCATTAAAAATACAAAATTGTAATAGAGGTTTTAGTTTTGTGTTTATGCTTTAATTTCTTACCAAAACAGTTAAAGTAATATTTA
The DNA here is from genome assembly GCA_029783705.1 of Chaetodon striatus. Lineage (NCBI taxonomy): Eukaryota > Metazoa > Chordata > Actinopteri > Chaetodontiformes > Chaetodontidae > Chaetodon > Chaetodon striatus. The sequence continues at coordinate 14,774,269 of JAPZEB010000002.1, forward strand.
GGTTTATTTTATTTCTTCTCGTTTATGTATTGATATTAATAGGTCACTTGTACACGAGGCGGCTTGAAGGTGACTGAATACTGCCCCCTACCGACTATTTCTAGGGAATACAGCAGTCATTGTGGTCAGGACAGGCAAATTAACTGTGAGTGACTACGACCTAAGTCTGACAACAGTTGGCGGTAACGATATTTTATTAGCATTAATACATGAACTACTATAGGAGTGTTCGCTCAGTGAAAAAAATGCAGTAGAAACAGGTTTATTTTTGTTGTTATGTACACCATTGTATGTAGCACAAGCTAACATTAGCTAACGCTGGCCAGTTAACGTTAGCTGACCATTACCCTTGAGCGTGCCATTACAAACTAACGTTACTGTTGTCTCTGTGTTGTCATCGTTTGTCCTGTCCCAAACAAAAAAGGACAGCTGCCTGAGAAGAACAAAATAAATCTCATACCTCTCAAGGACAAAACTACGTTTGTTAAAACTTGGCTAAAGACCGCAGTTGTCAATGAATAGCAGTAGTACGTTAACTAACTCCACTCATTAGCATTAGCTAGCGGTTTACTTCCGTAGCCCAAGCTAACAGTGTTACGTCACAAGTGCGCTTGTAAAAGTGTAGACTTAATTCAAATGCTATTTACGAAATAGCTATATTTTCAGTATTAAGTTAATGTTCTCCAGTGAGCAGTGTTAAGTTTGTTCGTTTACTGTGGTTAATTTATGTTAGCTGCTTTCTTAAGCTAGCATAACTTGAATGTTAGTTTATTTTTCAAACTCAGTGGCAAAAATAAAAAGTAGCTAAGTAGTAACTTAGACTGGTTGTTGTTTTAACTGTTCACTCTAAAGACAAACATGACGGGCCACACAAAACAGCCAGCATGCAAATCATGCAAGGTTGTACTGAAGCTTATACAGTACAGTAACTGCAGGGTGCTTTCAGTAATATTATTTCTTTATCTTAAGAGTCAATGGGTAATGTATGGACATTTTCAATACTTAGTGTCTTAGCTAAAGGTCCTTTTCATGGAAAGCTACACAAGTCTGGTTTGAGGAAATCTATAATGAATGCATTTGAGTGATTTCTGCTTCTGAAGACAAATATATCACTGTAGATAGTTATAACATCAAAAATATAATCAGTTTTCCTAAATAGAAATAAGAGGCTTTGATCACAATTCAAAATAAATCAATCTGTACATCTGTTATACCACTGTGATACATCTGTGATTATAAATGTGACCTGGAATATTTCAAAATAATTTTTAAAGCTCCTTTCCTGCAAAGAAAACATCTGCTTAGGCCCTAGCGTTCTGCCCAATTCTTGTCTCACCCCGGAGATACTGCTTCCTCTACTATTTCTGTTCAGTTCGTATATGACCTTACCTGAAGTTGCCCTGATGTGTCTGCATTCTTTGAGTTGCCATAGCAATGTATCATCTGCTGGTCTCAGGGAGGAAGGGACCTCTGGGAAAAATGAACTGAGCTGAGACGACATTTTCAGTTCTATTCTAGTTTAACATTTGTCTTTGTCGGATGGTGTGTGCAGTTTAATTAATCTGTGATATTTCGACATGTTTGCTAAAGCCACAGAGGCTGGTTTGTTGACTTTTTTGCTTATTCAGTGATACCACAAGGCTTTGAGGGATATAGATAATGTCATTACGATTGATAGATTTGATTGTTGCATGCATCTCTGTGAGTACATATTTGTCTCTTTGCTTTTCTGAGCACATTGCTCATCTATCTACAATTGAGTCAATAATAGGTAATGAAAATGATTTTTAGTTGCCACCCTTTCTTAGATTTAAATGACTCCAAATTTCTGAGTTATAGTGGTAGCATTCAGGCAAAGCTGTTGGCTGAATAACAAAAACAAACTTTATGTTAATTTAGGTGAACAGTCCTAGTCTTTTACTTTGAGATACTTATATTCCCCTGCTCTTATGTACACCACCCATATGTTTGAGTAGGACTACTTTTTCTTCTTTTATTCAGCTTTGGGCATACGTTCTCTTGTTGCACAAGTAACCCGTCATTGATTTTCTCATATGACAATTAAAAATTTGAAAACCCGGGGTATACATGTATACTTATGTGTGTTTCCTCTGACCTTTGCTTCTTTGTGTGTTTGCAGGTTTACAGGTGGTTTTAAACTCCATTATTAAAGCCATGGTTCCCCTGCTTCACATTGCTCTTCTGGTCCTCTTTGTCATTATCATCTACGCCATCATTGGCCTGGAGCTCTTCATTGGCAAAATGCATGCCACATGCTACGTGATACAAACAGGTATGATAGCACTGAGTTGTTTTATTTTATTTTGAATTTTTGATATCATTCTGTTGTGTCTGATTCCTCTCCCCACTGTTTCAGCCATGATGAGAATAGCCTGGTGAATTTTATGCAATTTGTTTTATTATTTACCCTTTAAACTCTTTTAAAATTGAGTCCCACATCCAGCCTACAATCTGAACAGGCATATACATCTCATGTTAGGATATTTACCGGCTTTAATCCCTGAGAATGAATGGACACATGTACCTTGTATATGAATGGTGGCAAGCTGCTGAAAACAGGACAGAACAACAGATGGTGGATTAAGTCCAGTGATTAAATGACTAATATCTGGCTATTATGTAAACAGGCTTGACCTTTACTCCAGCATTGCTTCCAACATGGCATAATTATTCAAGAAGTAAAGATAAATTGATTGAAGCATGTATATACTGTATATACATACACACACATGCATACAACCACAGTCATATTCTAAAATGGCTGACGGACAGGAGCTTAAATCACAGAGATTTGAGGGCTATCTCTCTCACACACCTTTCACCTAATCCCCCCCCCCCCTCTTTCCCCTTTTTGTCCTTTTGATCTGTTTGTTTGTGGACGCCAGGAGAAGCATTGTAGACTTAAGTTGAGAGTTCATGACAGAGCGGGATGGAAGCTCCCTTTAATCCCCCACCCTGCTCGGGTTTGCTCTGTTTGCCCTGAGAAAGGCACTCACTGTAGCTGTGTGTGGATGGAGGGGGCGTATGTCTACTACAAAACAAGATGTGTGGATTTGTGTGTGTGCGTGTGCACATTGTGGATATTTTAAGAACGAGGGAGCATCGAACATGTTGTGGGCTCATTGACTATGCATATAGACAGTATGTGTGTGCATCATTTTGTGTAATGGTTATATAACGATTGCATTATGACAGAACATCTAGTAATGAAATGTAACCCAGAGGACTGTATGAAAGGATATATGAACTGCTGATCTATGTGCATGCTGATCAGCTTAAATAACTGTGGATGATTATCTCCTTACAGAGTAATTATGAAAGTGATCATGACCATAATTAAGGACAAAAAAGGACAACTTTGACAAAAGAATACACTAGTGTTATCATTATACCGGAATTAAAAAAAAATATAAATATTTGATGCCTTGAGGAAAACTGACATAAAATTAAAACATAAATGTAACAAGGCTGTAACATGACAGCAGCAACATTTCTTTTCTTGGTTAGAAGCAGAGAACAGCAGAACCACTGTAGTAAACATAAACAAATTAACAAGAGGAGAGAGCGAGAAGGCGCAGCTGGTACTGGTGTATTAATACTGCCAAAAATGATTATTATTTGAAATCATTTTAAATATTATATAATGGCTAAGCGTTAAGAAATCAATATTTTTGACAACACGAGAATACACAGCTTTACAAGATAATGTGTTAGTGTAATAAGAGGCAAAGACAAGATGTGGAATAACCAGTGAAAGGAGATAATAACATAGTATTATTAAGACCAGTGTTTAATTCAGTTCAGTTTATTGTCTTTTTCTATATAAAGCAGTAGACAGTGAACAAAATGTCGTTACTCATGGATACAGGTGCAGTAAAGAACATGTAGCAAGCAAGACATTCAACATGGACATAACAGCATTAAAGTGTTATAATGGCAGTGCTGTAAGACGTACCGTAAGTAGTGACAGGCTATTGGTGAGAGAGAAATTCAGTATAAAGGTCTGAGGTGAGAATTAAAGGGGTATTTTACCGTTAGAAAGATGGCCTTTTAATAAAACTAGGATGTTTATGCAGTAGAAAGATGCAAGTACTTTTGACATTGGTGCCACAGAACCAGAGGGAACAGAGAAAAAGGATGCTTTTGCTCAAGAGGGAGAAACGCGCACATGTCTGTTTGAAATTATGGCGGCCAGCTGGCAAGAAATGATCTAGATCTCTTGCAGTTAAACTGTGGGCTAAAATATGTTTCCATAATCATTTGAGACAAGAAATAAGCAACTCAGTAACAGAAACGTGGTTTATATTTGATCAGTGCAGCCTAGTTTTACTGTTTGATCTGTTTTTCAGCCTCCGTTTTCACTATGCAGGAAACAGTATGGTGCCTGCTTCCTGTTTACAGACTCGCGATTACTGCCAAACATGGCACTAAAATATGTTTCTGAAAACATTACAGACACATAATGTTGATATATGTTCAAACAGCACCGCCTGGTTTTAGGTTCAGGATTTTGGTTTGAGTTTGAGAGAATGAGAGAGACAGAGTGGTGGGTCTGTCTCTTGATCAGCTTCTATGCTTTTTGTGTCTGCGGTGGTGGCATGGGTGGTGGGCAATATGAAAATGTGGAAGTACGGCCTGTAGATCAAGCAACAGTCTGAAAGCCAACGAAACTCCGCTGGATGATGTGAATTATGTCATCTGTTGGAGATTCGCTGGGGGCCGAGGAGGAATATCTAGACACTGGTTAGATGTTGGGAAGTTTACCACAGTTTATTCACATACACACTGCCCAATATTGCTTTGATTCAAAGCTGGTTGAAAATCGGTGAAGTTCCCTATTAAGGACTGACCAAAGTGTTATTTTAAACTGAAGTGGAGGCATCAGTTCAGTGAGCTTGTGAAGTGTTTTAAACCTTGGGAATATTAGTGTCACTGGTTTTAATTCAATTTAATCCTTTGGTTAGCCTTTATTATATACCAGTAAAATACTGTAGGTAAATCGATTCATTTGTCTAACTCTGTGTCCCCCCAGGTGCCCTCGCGGAAGAAGAGCCCACGCCATGTGCAGTATCAGGGCATGGCCGTCATTGCCTGCTCAATGGTACACTTTGCAAAGAGGGCTGGCAAGGCCCCAACAACGGCATCACCAATTTTGACAATTTTTTGTTTGCCATGCTCACTGTGTTCCAGTGCATCACCATGGAGGGCTGGACTGACGTTCTCTACTGGGTAATCTGCCACTCTGCATCAAAATGACTCTGATAAAGCCCAAATGGGGCATTGAATATTTGGTTTATTATTCCACATGCATCACTTTTGATATTTTTGATTTTGACAGAACCTTGTAAAATACTGTGTTATCTCCTTTCCTTGTTTGCTAGGAAGGGAATTAAATGCTTCCTTATTTTAGATTATGTAAGACAAAATTTAGCATATTTAAAGTATGGTAGTATTTCAGTTTGTGGAAAGTATTGTCTAAAAAACAAATGACTTAAACTTGACACGATTAAGGTAATGTGCATTATACAGGCAAGGCAACGCAATTATCATTATATTTTTATATTTACATTTCAAATTACTTTAACGTGGACAAAATTTACCAGATGATATACAAGTGTTTAATACAATCACAGTTTTCTAAAGATAAATTAGGTTTCACTGAAAATATGCTGACCATGAGAAATATACTAACCCATACTAACGTACTACCGTCAATATATGAAATCTCAAATGACGTTCTGTTTCTGTCTTTCCTACAAATTTAAGCTATATCACCACTTTGTTACAGAGTAGTCCTTATTGAGAGCTGTAGCCTGAGTCTGAACTATCACCCTTCGTTCAGTTGATAACAAGTATTTTAAACTAAAAACGCCAGGCTCACTTCAAAACCCTCTGCTTCTCATTAGCAAAAAATCACCAACAGCTTTTAATTAGCCAAAACACTCTGCATTGAAGCTCAACTCAGAATGAGTTTTCATCACAATCCACCCACATCCTTTTTTTGATGGAGACCCTCATCTATGAAATAATGAACCTCTCTCTCTCCTTCTCTGTCGTCCTTTCTCTCTCTCCCTCACACACTCTTTACTTCTCTTATGCATGTATGTGTTACCATGGCAATCCCATGCTAATGCTGCTGTTAAAACGGCAAAGAAAGGAGACTTGACAAACCTTAAAGACGGATAGATAGCTAGATAGATAGACAGATGGATAGATTAAATCTAACCTTTGACCTTTCCTGCTGATATCGCTGCAGGGTGGGCGGCAGTGTGTTGTGCTGTGGCTGGAGGCAGAGTCGGGGCGTTGTGTTTTTTCTTTTTTTTGTTTTTTTCCAGAGAGAATATGAGTGTCTAAGCAGATTTGTATGCATGCACATGGGGTGAAGAAAAGTTAAGTGTTAAGTGTGTAGAGGTTATTTGGACTGTGTAAAAAGCCAGTTGTGGTTTTAAATGGACAAACTTCAGCTATCAGCTCCTGGTGTCTCTTTGCCAAACGGCTCTATTAAAAGGCACTTAAGCACTGTAGTGTAGTCATTTGCCATATCCCCATTACTAATAGATATCTTCTAATACCTCCTCCACTAATTACTAATGCAGTTGTCTCTCACATGGTGCCCTCTAGTGGTCACAGTTACTGCTTCAGTTTTAGTTGTAGCTCTGACAGTCTCTTTCCCCCTGTCAGTTACTGTTATTTCAAATCCAGGACTGGTGTAGTGACACTCTTAAGCTAAGTGAGGTGGGCTTGTACCCCTAAAACAACTTTAGTTTTAGTTTAGTTTAGATAATTTGTTTATACATATGCAAAAAAACAAACAAAAACAAAATGAAACTTAGTATATACATTAACAACAGAAAATAGTAGTAGTAGGAGTAATTTATTTCAGTCCTTGTTTACAATTTTTCAATAAAAATGTACATAATAATAAATAAATAACATCAAAGCACTGAATTAAAAGCAAAAACCAAAAATATAAACCAAAAAGGTATAGGCTGAGGCATAAAGTTATTATACCTACTCTACTCTACTCTTTTTACTTATAGTCTCATAAGTAACTTGTTCACCACTACTACTTGGTTTAGATTAAAAAACAAGCAAAACAGAAACAACAACGAAAAACAACTTAAAAACAATACATAAGTTCAAAAAGTTTCATACACAACAATAATCATACCTCAGTTTTATATTATATATAAAATTATAAAAAAAATAAACTTACAAAATGAGCTACACATTTTAATTTCCATGTCACACATGTGACAAAGTGACAAAATAAAGTTAAAATGACTCTCTATTATTATTATTATGGGTAGTTTACACAAGGAATTAAAAGGAAAACACTGGGGAGATGATAACAAAGCTTTCTTGAATTGTGCAGGAGCTCATTTATATAATATAGCAGAGCATTTCACATTACTGACTCTCCACAAATTAAACCACACTATAATTGAGATGTTTGACAGATAGGGGGACTGAGTTCATGGTTATTTCCAGTCGAACAATCGTGAATTGACGATTAAAATTCATGACAATTTAAGGGAAGGGTTCTGCTCAGGGAACTGTAAACACAGAGCAATCTGTAATCTGTAAAAGTATAAACCTGCACAATTACACTAATGACAATACATGTGATTACTTACTTAAAAAATGTAAATTATTAAGCTGTGCCTGAAAGTGAACTCTAAATACCTGGAACGTGTAGAGGCATTCAAGCATTCAGTCATTTTTCTTTTACTGATTGAGCTCAGAGGTTATAATGTATGTGGTGTAATAAAGTGCAAATGAGTAGATGTGGTTTTTACTGGCAGAAGCTATGAAAGATAGCCAGCATGCACCATCATCTCTGCACATTAGTCAGTCATTAATACTTGAATGGCTGCCACTGTTAACCAGCTGTGAAACTGCACTACATACTGCCAATTATACATATTACACTGGTCTTTGTAAATGTATGAGAATTTTAATACCTTCTCTTTCTTGTTAAGAAAGAGAAAATATTTGTATGCATATGTGACACTGATCAAATTTAGAATTTAAAAATATAAAAGAAAAGAGGATATGAGCACAGTTATGAAACACAAAATATGAATATATCATGTCTCATATGTCTCCTTCTCTACCTGTGTTTCTATTTAGATGAATGATGCAATGGGCTTTGAGCTGCCGTGGGTCTACTTCGTCAGTCTGGTCATCTTTGGATCCTTCTTTGTTCTCAACCTGGTTTTGGGTGTGTTGAGCGGGTAGGTGTAGAGTGTGTCTATGTTTGTTTGGTGCTGTGTTTCTAACTATATGTTGTCATTTTTTGTTTTCACTAACGGATGGATTTTATGACTTGTTTTGATAAGCTAAATGCCACCAATTTATTTCGAACACTAAGAAAAACTTTATTTCAAAAATGGTTTGATACATTTAATTTTTCAAATATAAGTTGCCGTATGATTATTAGTTCTTTGACCCTCAACAGGATAAGCTGATTTAGGAAATGGATAAATTGATTGTTTGGTGGTTCCTCTGATCCTGTAGAGTACTAATTGACTTGGATTTGACCTTCATTATGCTTTGTCCTGTCCAGAGAGTTTTCCAAAGAGCGAGAGAAGGCCAAGGCGCGGGGAGATTTCCAGAAGCTACGTGAGAAGCAGCAGTTAGAGGAAGACCTGAAAGGCTACTTGGACTGGATTACCCAGGCCGAGGACATCGACCCCGAGAACGAGGAGGAGGGAGACGAGGAGGGCAAACGTAACCGTGAGTTTCCTGGATTCAATTCAGTTTGTCCCTCTCTTTCCTTGTCTAAAGCAGGGATATGAAGAATGCAAGCATAACTGTGAGCTACCAAGCCTTAAGTTCCTCTGCCTATAAATAATGTTGCACATCTCTTTGTCTCATTCATGGTGAAAGGAGGCAGGTGAGGAGGGCAAACCATTACTCATCTATCTGTTGTTATTCCACTCAGAGCTCAAGCTCACTGATGCCTTTAATGTATCATAAAGGAAATGTTTTATGTATCTGGGACACGCTGCCCTGGCTCAGCTAATAATACATGGCTTTTTCCCACAATTAGATGTTGACTGAGTCTTTACAGTAGAGCCCGTCCAATACTGAATTTTCGGGGCTGATGCTGATACCAGTGTTAGAAAGTAAAAATTCCACTATCGATATATCAGCCCATTTTCTTATATTATATTTGTACATTGTGCTTTTATACATAAGCTGGACTGAGTAGTTTGTTAAGTTTGTGTGTTTGTGGGGCGTCGGTGGCTTAGTGGTAGAGCAGGCGCCCCATGTACGAAGGCTATCGCCGCAGCGGCCCGGGTTCGAGT
>JAPZEB010000002.1:14783703-14798997 GCA_029783705.1 Chaetodon striatus
CGCACCCGGGATCGAACCAGGAACCCTCTTGCTGTGAGGCGAGAGTGCTAACCACCACACCACCGTGCCGCCCCCTCTCATGAACATTATCAACACAAAAAGTACTTTCTGTAATAATTTTTCCTACTGCACTTGCAAAGAAAGCCAACCTAAATCTAATAATGGAGTCATTATAATATTCACTCACCACGACTGTAGCAAATAAAAGCCATGGTCTCACTGCAAAGCCAGTCCTCCCATGCACCGTACTGGCCGAAGTTTGCTGCCGCACAAGTCTCTTTCTTATTTCTGTTATCAGGTTCCCATTGATTCCAGTGCGTAAATGAGTTGTCACTTCCATCTGACCACTTCCAGGAGTCTCTGAAAAGGCCGATCCAGACTGTTTGTCCTGGGAGTATCAGCTTATGTATCTCCTGGTTGTCTGCCTCATTTCTCACACTGGCCAGGTCTGTGTGATGGGCTCTGCAGTAGCTCTGAGCTGCAGTCCATGTCATGGAGTTGTTGATGAGGACATATGTTTCATTTGGGCCTGAAAATAAAGCATAGTGAAATGTTGTCAGTAGTATCATATGTATACAGTTTGCCGTCCAGTCCACATCTCTGGCAGTGTACATGCCAGATAAATCCACTGAGATATAAAGAACTGTGTCTATAAACCAATGCATTTGTGCAGATAATGACTGATATCATAGTAAATGTTAATAAAAGTATTCTGTTGCAGCCACAACTAAAAATATCCTTAGTATACACACTGAGTAAATGTACACACATATCTTAGTTCATTTAACACTTGTTTCCACTATGGGCCTCATAGTAATTCTCAACATGAAGGTGAAATCACCCAGACCTCTGAATCACCACCCACATCTTAGATTTGTATAGTGATTCAGGTATCTAGCTTGCTGCCATCTACGGCTGTTTCCACCAGTCGTCAGTCAGAAATCAACCAACTAATCAGAGCTTAGTAGGCAGGAATAAGACCTGGAACGTCATTTGAATACTGATCAGTTAGGGCAACAAAGAACAAAATACCACAATGGCAAAGAGCAGCAGAGAAAAAGAGCGTACACTTTGATGAGTGAAAGAGAGATACTACTAAAATTACAACAGAAACTCAACTTTCAAAGCATGTAACAATTGATCAGTAGTTTATATTCTCACCTCTGGCATTAAAGCAGACTGATGGAAATGTTTCGTCACAGTGTTCATCATTCCAATATCCATTGTTGAACATCTGTGCGCAGTGTTCTCCACTATGCAGATTGTTCGGTTCTTCAGTAAACCATTTCCTGAACTCAGTCTCCTGGTCTTTGTAGAAACTTCTGTCTGCCAGCGACCATCTCCAGCTGTTCACATCATCGCACATGCCTATCCAGGCTCGCTAAAAGTGAGAGATTGTGTCTTTAGGATTTTATTTTGTTTATTTAGCCACTTGTAATATAAAGCATTTTACCTCACTAAACTTAAAGCTGCTCAAGGCAAAATTTAACAGATTCCAATTACACCCTTGATCGTTGTTTGATTTGTGCTCAGCAAAATCTAAACTCACTAACTTAAAAGAATATAAAATATAGTACATTAAACCATTTATCAGCATCAGAATGTAAACAGAATAAGCAACATTGACACTGACTTGAGCAACTGTGGCTCAAGTCCCATAAAGTACCATATCACCTAAGAGTTTTCATCCAGTTTGCACTGGCAGTCTGTTTTTTTATCAAAAGCTGATGTGTGGTGGACTGACCCTCTGGTGCGAGTTCATAAGAAGGCAGCAGTGAAGTTCAAATAATGTTGTTCTTTCTTTCAGTTTTCCTATCACTGATAATTACGTTACCAATTTGTCAAAATGGCTTTGATATGATGGATAGACAAAATGATGGAGAAAAGTGGAGAATTTACATAGCTGCCTTGCAAGATGATCATTTTGGTTAAATTGACCATGTCGTTCAGGGTCTTCACATCCTCCATGCTGTCGATAGTGGCCAGGTCTGTGTATTTTTCTTTGCAGTATTTCAGTGCTTCAGTCATGTTCTTTCGGTCATAGACAAAATGATACTGATGGTCAATGTGTGAGAAGACCATACACAGCACTGTAATGACAGACATGCATGCTGATTAGATTATGGATAAAAATGACTTCATTAAAAATGAATTTGTTTGAATTTGTATCATTCATGATACATATATATTCATGATATTCTGGGGAATAAAAGCACTTCACACATGATCATGATTCATGAACATAAAATAACAATAACATTGTCTAGACATCAATTAATAGAAAGGTACTGTATAGTAAAGTAAACAGAAGTGTTTGAAGGCATCACAAGGACAACATGCACAAAATTATCAATAACTTGTATATGATATTTATTTCCATACATAAAATATATGAAATACTTGCCTGCTGCAGTCATGATGCAAAGAAAAACTTCTCCAATCATTGTGTCCTCTCTTTCTCTGTCTTGCAGTCTGTGTCTAGGTTTGCAGCTGCTGGAATGACTTATACATTTATCTATTACCTCATGTTCATTGAATCCATGCAAAGTGGTGACGGCAATTATTATTTGCCTATCAGGCATTTCAGTCCCATATTGATTGGTGTAAAAGTTTGCGGACACTGTGTGTCACAGGTCAAGAATTACACATTTTTTTTAATTACAGATACTGAATATTTGACATTGGTTTGTTTGTTCAATATGATGGGGGTTTCTTAGCCACAAAAAGTTATGAAAATCTACCAGGAGTCTCAGCAGGACTGTCTCCATCATTGCCGTTTCTTTAGCTTTACTGCTGTTTAAGAAGTGTATATCCAATCGTACTTCACTTTGATGTGGCTTTAAAACAGGGGAAACAATATGCAAATTACATATTGTCTGTTTCTTTTTAGCATTGTGGTATTTTGATGCTGCTGATGTATCAAGTTAAAAAAAACCTTCAGATCATGTCCTACAATACAAGGGGAGTTACTTCCTAAAAGCATCTACTTTAAAACAATCGACAATTTAACAATGACACTCTATTTTCACACCACATATTGTTTATTCACTGATTATTGGTTTCAAGGCAGTTACTTGAGTTTTCTCTACCATTAAAAGATGTAATTAGTCATTGCGCCTGAAAGAACCACAGATAAAACAGTGTCAGTCAGGGGTTCATGTGTGAGTTCTGTGTCCTGTGATCTATTTGCATTTTTCAATTTAGTAAACCAATGACAGAATGGGTGTTTACAGGTCTTTGGGAGTATTACTGCATCATGTGAAAAAAGTTTCATGAAGCCTTTTGTGGCTCCAGAGCGAGCTGTGAAAAGTCGGATAAAAGTCCTCAAGTGATGTCACTTGAGTCAGCCTTGGTTGTCTCCTAAGACTGCAAGTTTGAAAATGACAAAAATCTAAAGGTGTGGACTTAAGAGATGTGATCTTACTGGATCTCGGCAGCCCGCTCCTCATCTCTGCTTGAGGCTAGTGGCTTGAGACGATATTAGAAGCTAGTAGCATAACACACCGGAATCTTCAACCCAATTATGGGCAGTAGATTTGCATCATGAGTAATGTGGGTGGCAGGTTTTGACGTACAGTGCCTTAAAACCATTCACAATGCAGCCAGCGTGTATGCACCTCAGTTTTTTGTATCCTCCACTGATCTCCCTGCTTTTACCTCTGCTGCTGCTGTTGTTGTAGACTAGACACCCGAGACAACACACTAACTTTCTCTCCTTGATTCCTGCAGTGACTGTGTGCCTTGTAAAATAACTGTCTGTAGACTGCTGCTAACATTAGTTTTTCCCTCTTTCTCCCTTTTCCTCCTTTTGTTTCTTCATATCTTCTTCTCTTGTTCCCTACAGTTGTTCTCTTGTCTGCCTCCAATCTTCTTTTTTCTCTCTGAAGTCTTAATAACAAATCCTCTCCAGTCTTATATTGCAATAATAGTTACTCTGTCCAGAAGCTGATACCAATACTGGATTTTTGATTTTGATTTTATTTGCAGACATAAATAACTGTATTAAGCTAATATATATATGGGCCTGATTGATATACATGTAATGAAACAATTATTTTCTACCACACACTACTATCAGATAGGGCTGAACGATATACAGTAAGAAACTTCTGTAATTACAATTTTTTAAAGACAAATGTTGTGATTCTTAAAATATGAACCTTATCTTCTGTATTATTCACAATACAAAAGCAATAAATCATTTTAGTATATTGAAAACACACCATTGGATACAGTCAGTATATACACTGCTCTTTCATGTAGGCCTGGCCTATGTGTTTTGATGAAATGAGATGAATATATGCATTAATTAATATGAATAATATATGTGTTTTTGCTATTTAATGTAAAAAACCTTTAATCACAGTAGAATATTATTACTTTTGTAAACATTTTTGTCAACTGCCCCTGCTTCAGCTTCTAGACCATGGTCAGGAACATGGACTCTCTGCTCCGATCGCCAACATACTACACTGTACATACTACTACATACTATATGTAAACATTTTGATTGCACTTACACCCAGCCTTTGCAATTTTCACACAGTAATACTGCGAGAATCAAAGCTTGTGTGTGGCATTTCACAAGTTGTTTTCTTCATCTACTGTCATTGGCATATGCCAAAAGGAAGAAAGGGCAGTGTGTGTGTGCACCTGAAGCTCGTGTTTCCAGCCTAAATTCTATAGCATTAAAAAAAACTGCTGCCTTTGCGATTTGAAAATTGTTCTGTTGCATCTGATAGCAAATAATCGTTCAGCCCTACTTGAGTTAGCAAGTATCTCATGTGAAACGTCAGTAAACTGTGCTGCAAGTTTTTATTCTCATTTCAGCACTTGTGCAACATGTAGGCTACAAATAATTGTGAATATGAAAAAATAGGTTCCTTTATTCTTCATTCTCAAGGCCCTTTAACCTTTGTCTTTTCTGTTATGTGTCAGTTTCCTTCATGGTAGAAGTGAATAATTTACAGTGTACAACAAATTAGTCGGCAAGAGGATATTACTGTATTACTGTATGTCCTGTACACTTGTTTTGTAGCTTTTCTGGACATGGTAGCTGTGTCTGTATTGTAGTTTGTATTGCAGCTGTCTTTTGCCGTACATTCCTCTCTCTCTTGTTCTGCTGTGTACTGACTCACTGCTTCCTCTGCTGTCTGGCTGTGTGAACTGCATGTTGGTAACACCAAGGGGTCACGCTCGCTGACCTCACTGAGAAGAAGAAAGGAAAGTTTGGCTGGTTCACTCAGTCCACAGAGACACAGGGTAAATGCGGGAGTGTGTGTATTTCTGCGCATGTTCATAAGGACAGGTCATCTTTGTCCTGGAGGGCGCCTCTGCTTGCATGTGCTTTGCTTATGCTTTTGTCTGTGCTTTTGTGTTTGCATGCCCTTCGTTTTAATGACCGGTGTTTGATCCTTATCATTACCATCATAAGCAAATCCATTTCATCCAGCACATACACCTTATCATTCATTTTCAATGAACTCCTTTAAACTTTGCATCACAATGTTCCCCTCCAGCCAACATAGCTCTGAGTCAACACTTTGCACATTAGAACAGATGGCTGATGGAGGGAAATTACCCTCCAACCTCTATGTCACAGTGGAGTGGGATGTGTGCTGACTACAGTTCATGAGAAATGTGGCTTTCAATTTAAGGAACAATAACGCTAAAGTTACACATAACACACACACACACACACAAGATGATTTAACATTTAGCATATTTATGACACAGAAACACATGCACAGTAGCACCTTGCAAATGTATAAGTGTGTTACTGACCAATTCTTTATTTCTGAAACCTTTTGCCTACATCATTTTTATTTTAGTATCAGTTTAGCCCCCCTTATAATGTACAGAAATACATAGTAATGTTTTCGTTGATTTCATGAGTGTCTTCACTATATTTTGGATCAGAAGTGAGAAGAAGTACAATATTGTAAAAGTATTTGTGTTCAGATCCCTCATTCAGTCATCATCATTTTCTTTTCATTTGTCATTTATAAAGAAAATAATTTCTGCATGTACAGTATATATGATTTCCAATATACTGTATGCTGTAACCCCGTGACTATGTAACTAATACCTGTTGCAGCATACAGACCTGGACCAAATAGTGCGATCAAATATTTCAATGGATAAAGCAGTCAGTACTGAAAAGATTCAACATTCAACAAGTAAACTCTTTTATCTGAGTAACATTTGTGTTCTGATGTTTCCAATTGGTAAATGGTTTTATAAATTGACTAATTTACAAAGTCCAATTTGACTCAGGTCTGGCAGCATGTACTCATTGTGACTTGATCTATGCAGAAACCTTTAAATACCTCATTCTTTCATTTTTCCAGCCTCTTTCTTTAAGAACAAAAAATATTCTGTTCTAAGGAAAACCTGGCTGAATTTCCTTTTCATTAATGTCAGATTTTGAGAAGGATTCACCCAGCATTTTGGTGGTTTGGATCGACCTGTAAACTATGAAAAAATAAGAAAGAAAGATAAAATTGCAGCTGACAAATCTGAAGTAGAAAAGGTAAAATTAGAGACCCATTGCTTACAATCGACAGCCAGGACCTAAAAATATCAGTTACTGTGTAGTGAAGCTAACAAGAACTCCATTTGTTTATTTTGCAGCCTGATGTGTGATTCTCTGTGTAGTAGATTAGAGGATTGTTCTTTTCAAGATGAAACCAAGCCAAACCAAAAATGCCTGCGTGTCAATAGAAAAATCTTTTATAATGAGATTTTTGTAGGTGAAACCTGTTTCCTTCAGGACACAGTTTTTACAGTAAATCCTACCCTCTTTTTTAACTTGGTACTTTGTCATCTCATGTTACTTCTTTTTGTTTGTTTGTATGTGTGTGGTATCACAGCGAGCATGCCCAGTGAGACAGAGTCGGCGAACACAGAGAATCACAATGGAGAGGAGGACAAATCCCGCTGCTGTGGGCCTCTGTGGTGAGTGCGACATATTGTTATTATGATGAGCCAATAAAAACAGGTTCATAAAGGACAGTCGATGGACCCAGTGGGGCTGTTGTACATGTTACACAATGTCACTCAAACACAGAGTGCACAATCGCACATGTTGTTACTCTTTATTTAAAGTCGCCTCATCTTTTATTCTCCCCAGTCAAAAAATTACTAAGTCAAAGTGCAGGTTAGTACCTTGGTACTGTATGACACTGCATGGCAGATGCCTTCCTCATTCATTTATTTGATTCAACTCATCTTGCATGGCTCATTCTTACCTCGTATTTAAATTGCTCAGATCCCTCATGTTTTGATCCAATGTCTGTCATGTTTTATATCTGACCAATCAGTCTCTCTCCTGATATGGCTACAGTTTCATCATTGTGTTTTGTTCCTTCCAGTTTTACACAGTCATATTGTGCTTTCATGTCATATCACCGCATGACTGTATATGTGAGAAAATGTTGTAATCAAATACATGTACTTGACTTCCAAAGTCAGAAGAGTTTGTTTCAAAATGTGTTAAGTTCAGTAAAATTCTTCACTAAAACTAAACTCTTCAGACTACAGCTATATGTATCCTGACCACTGATCTTAAAGAAATATTTGTTTATCAGTCGTCAGTGGCGACGGTGGAACCGTTTCTGCCGCAGGAAGTGTCGTGCAGCCGTGAAGTCTGTGACATTTTATTGGCTGGTCATCATCCTGGTGTTCCTCAACACTCTCACCATCGCCTCTGAGCACTACAACCAACCAGACTGGCTGACGGAAGTACAAGGTATCTTTTTCTTCTCTGTTTGGTTGTAAAACTTGTATGCAGGTCAGTTTTCTTGATTTTGCTCAATTATGAGAAGTTTAATAAAGTAAGTCTTCTCCTCTCTGCTCCTCTCCAGACGCAGCCAACAAAGTCCTCCTGGCGATGTTCACCTTGGAGATGCTAGTGAAGATGTACAGTTTGGGACTGCAGGCGTACTTTGTGTCCCTGTTTAACCGCTTTGACTGTTTTGTAGTGTGTGGAGGCATCGTAGAGACCATCCTGGTGGAGCTGGCCATCATGTCTCCACTGGGCATCTCTGTTTTCCGTTGCGTACGACTCCTTAGGATCTTCAAAGTTACACGGTGAGCAACAGAAAGTACAGAAAAGGTTTAGGCCGTATTCTTTCACCCATGTGTGTGTGCCATTGTGTTTGGTTTTCTGTGTCTGTACTCATGTTAACTTGTTATATATTTCTTCTTCACAGTCATTGGGCATCTCTCAGTAACCTGGTGGCCTCTCTGCTCAACTCCATGAAGTCCATCGCCTCCCTGTTGCTGCTGCTCTTCCTCTTCATCATAATTTTCTCCCTGCTTGGCATGCAGCTCTTTGGGGGCAAGTTCAACTTTGATGAGACTGTGACCAAAAGGAGCACGTTTGATAATTTACCCCAGGCCCTACTCACTGTGTTCCAGGTGAGTGTTTGTTTTCATTCAGTTTATTCGATGTAAATTGCAAGAAATTATAACATATGAAGACAGTGGTTGTGTGTCCATTAAGATGTGAAGCAAAAACTTTTGAAATGTCGCATAAAAGAATGCAAATTTCCATCAACTGGTTTGGAGGGAATAAAGTAGGCTTCATAAAGTGTGGTCTCTCAGAAGCTGGTGGTATAGGCTATGCCTTACACATGACTGTAATCTGCCAGTCAACAGAGAGGAAGAAGCAGAGAAAACAACTCACCCTTGCCATTTAACCCAACTACAAGAGAAAAATGGAGAGAGGTCTTCTGGAATTTGTTTCAGCTGGGCAAGATTTGCTTGTTCTTTCATATCAGTATTATATCAGTGAATCAGTTGTTCTTTTATACTAGTATTGGCACTGATTCTAATTCACAGGAAGACACCGTCAACGGAAACAGCTGATCAATCATGTCAGTTAAATGTTCCCTACGTCAAAACTTATTCACTAAAGATGTTCCTATATCTCATTTTTCCCATCAACTCTTTTTCGACAAAGGCAAAAACCACCTCAAGTGAGCCTTAAAACTTTTAGCGCAGTTTAGAAATGTTATCAAAGTTTGTTGTGTCCATTCAGCTTTTCCAAAGAGATACTTAAGTATGCGCATAAAAATAAGTTTTTGGAAACGCTGCGAATGACGGAGACACTTCTTTAGGAAATCATATTGTGTTGGGGTCGGGCAGAGTGGCACGACATGAAAACAAAGAATCATATGCTGTTTTAGTCTCAGTCGTACTCTATCTAACATAAATTGTTGCATCATGGTAGACATTTCCTGGATCAGTCATAGAATAAATGAAACGGAATCCACTGTATATTGTGTTCGGCAGATCTTGACAGGAGAAGACTGGAATACTGTGATGTATGATGGTATCATGGCGTACGGTGGTCCAGCCTCCTCTGGAATGGTGGTCTGCATTTACTTCATCATCCTCTTCATCTGTGGAAACTGTATCCCTCTGGCCGAAAACACACACACACATGCACATGACACCTAACAAACACACAATTAAAAACATCCACATTTTCTCGCTTGCTTGTGTGAAAAAGTTCTGTTACAATACTGAGCCAGTTGATATGGTTCCATATCCTTAAAGCCAGGGTGCGTCTTTCATTATGGTCAGTGTTTCCTCCTTAAGTCACATGACCAGACATTCTGCTGAATGTCTTCTTGGCCATCGCTGTCGACAACCTGGCAGACGCAGAGAGCCTCAACACAGCACAGAAGGAGGAAGAGGAGGCCAAGAAGAGGAAGAATAGTGCCAAGTACAGCTTAGAACACCTCAATATTTCACATTTGAATTTCTGTTCAAAATTTCTGTTTGACTGTTTCTCTAGACATTTGTCACATTTGTTACAAGCACTTTATCTGTCTCTAACAGGGATGCAATCACAGATAAGAGAGTTGAAACAATAGACATCAAGGATGGAGAGACCAAGGTAAAAGACAAGGACTAGCTCTAGATTTCATAAATCTGGCAAATTTTGTTATAAACAGACCTCCTGTCTCAAAGTGCATTTTATATTGTTTATATTTGTCACTGTGTGCAGGTTCCAGCAGAGGTCTTGCTGGAGGAAGACAAGGAGTCGTACCCTGCCATCGACTCTCCAGGTAAAAGTGACATGTCCTGAGTGAGGGGGACCCAAACTGGTTGGTGTTGTGACTGACTAGAAGTTTGAACAATGAGAAAAAAATCAGAGCTAGAGGTCTCAAGTGTTATTTCACCAGCTACTGTCAAGTTGAGTTAGCACTGTGGCACAAATATCAGCTTTACCTACAGGCAAGATGGAGGAAGGAGGAAGGCTATAGTGATGATCGAACTCAGCTCAGCAGCTCTATTGAACATAATATAAAGTTCTTAATACAACTAATGCTGTTGAAGTTCTCAATTTCAAAACCACATGTAGTATTTGGATAGGCAACAAAACATTTTTAGGTGGAAATTTATGCAGGGAAAAAATAATTATTAATTATTATAATTATTGTTGTTATTGTTATTGTTTTCTAAAGAAAAAACAAACAAAAAAAAACACTGGTTTACACAGAAAGTTGATCAAGGGAAAGATATGAAATGATGTTTTGATATTAGAAACACCACACAGCAGTCACACAGCAGTGGTGATAGCTGATAGGGCACAGCGTGCAGGTGAGATCGGGACTTTAGTAAAAAGGTAGCGACTAGGTGCCAGGCTGTAAGCAGATCTGAGAGAAAGCCATGAAAATCGCAGACATAGTGCCAAACCCCACCCCCCACAAATTTAGCATGGCAAAACACCAAGGAGACAAACCTTGTTCTAAAAGGAGAGTGAATCCTTTTTCACTTTTGCTGGCGACACTGTTTACAAACAGTAATAGTAAAACAGCTGAGAGTAAACCACTATGTAGAGTTTATGTAAAAGTTAGATACACTGAATCTGGTTTCTACATTTTCAGGTGCCATAAGCATCAGTAATGAAACTACAAATACAAACTCTGTTTCCTAGCCTGTGACGATGACGACGATAATGGCGTTCTCCCAGAAGTCCCGGTAGGGCCTCGCCCTCAGAGGCTGTCTGACCTCACCATCAAAGAGAAGACTCCACCCATCCCAGTGGGCAGCGCCTTTTTCATCTTCAGCAGCACTAACCCGTGAGTCTCAGACACGCTGGCACAGGGACCAGTCTACCTGTTCAGTGTAACAGGAATAACAGAAACAACTCTGAAATCAGTAATAGGTGAAGCAAAAGGCTGAAATTAAAGATGTTGCACAAACTTTGCCATATCTGCCTCTGTGCCTCATCCTGTCTCCACTTCTCTGTCTTTCTTTGTTTTTCTGCCGTAGATTTCGTGTATTCTGCCATAAGCTGATTAACCATCAGATCTTCACCAACCTCATCCTGGTCTTCATCATGCTCAGCTCTGTCTCTCTGGCTGCTGAGGACCCAATACGCAACTTCTCTGCTCGCAATATCGTACGTTACCGACCACTGGGACTGTAGTCTTAAACTGTCCTAAAGGGCTACCCCACATTTTTACACGATATTTCGAGGGTTTATTTGTCTCACTGTAACTGACAGCTGACCTCCATCACAGCAGACATTTTGAGGTCACAGTAGGAAAAGCACAGGTGTAAATAATAAAATCAGTGATGGCTAAATTTTATTATGCTGCTTCAGTGTCAGGGCCCTGGTATTATGCAGTCTGTCATACTGTCACACTGTCGTGGCTCACTGGGTCAGAGCCATCGTTAGTGTCATCACTAACACCTGTGTTTTAACAAGTCAAATTGTCTGCTGTGAAAAAGGCCTAGGGAAACACAGTTTGGTAAATGACACTCAAATAACATGAAATTTTACTACCTGCCTTGGCTAAATAGAAGAAGAACATGAGCAGTGTTTTCATGCTGGCAAGTTAGGTATATGAGCAAATTAACCCTGTCTCCTAGACATTACGTTTGTATTTTATTAACATAATTGCTGCCTGGATTATGTTCAGAGACAACATTACCTTGACTTAAGCAGCGTTATGTGATGCACCAGAGCGAGAAAGTCTGTATATAGTGGGTAGGAGTGGAGGTGGATGTGTAAAACAAACTGCGGAGACTGCAGCTGTTCATGTCCCATGTAAAACCAGAAGTCAAATGAGTTATTTTGATAACAACATAGTGTGCTAGTTTGTATAGCATATTATGCTAGTGACGTATGTCATGTGACATATGTTACGTGATGTTACAGTTACACTAACAGTAACAAACATACTTACTCTAAGCAAAATCATCAGGGTTTTTTGTAAACCTAACAACATACTTTTGTTGCCTTTAGAAAGTAAACCTAAAAATGAAGGTTTTACCAATGTTGTAAGTTTATTTTAGGAAACTGTACTTTTCCTGTGAGTTTATTTTGAAAAGACACAAAGCATGTGTTGACTGTAAATTGACACACCGTCCTTTAAGGTCCAAAACTGACACTGGATGGGTGCCTAGAGTGTCCTAGTTTTATGTGTAGTTCCACAGATGAAGCATCTGTACTAAAGAGTTTGGAGTGAGAATGTGTTAAATACGTTCAGTATAAACATTTTTGCGACTTGCCAAGGGCATAATTATTTACGTTTCTCTATTATGTTAATATAGAACACAATTCGCTTAGTATTTCATTTCCCTCAAAAACGTATTTGCTGTTTCAAATTAATAAACGTAATTTCTAGGAGACAGGACTGATCAATGCGTGTGACCAAAGGTAGTTGTTTTGGTTTGTTTTTTTTCCTTGAAGACACAACACACTTGTTGCTCTCCTGCTTACCAATTACTGCCACACTATACTGCATCAGAATCTTGCCTGGTAGTTAGTTCATATCTGTGTTAGACTCTGTCTGTATACATATAAACTGCATCTTATTGTGCTGTTATCCTGGAATGACTTGATGACTTGAACTTGTGCATTGCCTCTTGCAGATACTTGGTTATTTTGACTATGCTTTCACCGCAATCTTTACTGTTGAGATCCTGTTGAAGGTAAATGACCTTTGTGCTGTGTCGTGCTGTGCTGGGTAGAGCTTCAGTAACCCTGCGTGCTTATGTCACTCTGATTGCCTCCTCAGATCCTAGGCTATGCAGACTATGTCTTCACTAGTATGTTTACATTTGAGATCCTTATTAAGGTAAACTATAAAAACTGTTCTGCCTCAGCAACAACCCACCACTTCCAAGCTTGCTGCACACGTCCTCCTTCCCCTCATTTTTGTATGAAATTTTTGGTCAAAATGGCCGCCTGCTTGTCCTTGTTGTCATGGCGCCAGTACGTTAACGTGGAGATCATGCGTTTACGTCAGATTTTTTTTTTATGTCTGTCAGTCACTTTTCCATCACGGCCCACTTCCCCTCTTCATCCTCGACCACTTTATAGACCAGTGGCTCTCCAGAGTACAACAATTTGTTTGGCTGTCCTCAAATTTTACAGTTCTGCTGTGCTTTTTCTGTCTTTTTTTAAACTTTCTGAAGATTAAAAAATATATATACTTGATTGGCACTGGTGGCATTTTGAAACCTTTCATCAACCATTATCATTTTTTGAATCTTTGTCAGCATCATTGACTGATAGATTCTCATATTTTGAATTACAAACATTTTGGATTTTTTAATTAGAATTATGTTTGTTTCAAATATTCTGGACTGTGGAGAGATGAACTTGAACTAACATCAAGCTTTATATCCTACTGCCTGATTGCATACTGTACACACAGATGTGCCCCCTTTTTTCATGTCTTTTTTTGACTAATGCACTCCCAAAATAATGTGCTTGAAGAAATCCACAAAAATCAGGAACAATTTTATCATTTTTGCTGCTAGAATAAAATCCTCTGCCCTACCCCATTGCTCGCTGCATGCCTGCACCAGGTAAATCTCATGTATTATGGCTTAAGCCTAAAATTCGATCAGTAGTGGATTAACGGCCCTGTCCCTGGCTTAATCTGCTGCACCGGAAATGAGTGTAGTGGCTTTTGAGTAATGTTCCCCATGTCTCCTCTCTGAACATTTTGCATTGTTTATGATCTGTCTAGTTGTGTGTGTGTGTGTGTGTGTGTGTGCGCAGTATTGCACATGTATGCATCTCTGACCACAGTATTTTATTAGTGAAGTGCTTTGAAGTGTTTGTGAGTGTGTTTCCTGGCTTACATAACATAATTAAGACAACAGTTAAATTTTGATGCACAACCTTGTTGCCAGAATAAATGTTGGCATTGTATGTGTCTGTAAACCATGGATACGTTACATCTGTAGGTTTTCAATTTTATGTTGTCACAATGCTGTGGTTAGCGTGTGGTTAGCGTGTGGTTACCTTGGGCACAAAAAATGGTTAGGAAAACATGTCTTTGCAACAACTAACACTGGAAATGTGTCAGTGTTTCCTAAAAAAAAAAAAGTCCTAGTTGTTGCCACCAGTACTGCTGGCAAGGTCACACCAAGTCATTAGAAAACAGGCAGTGTACTGCTGCTTGGTGGTTGTCTCGCCTAAGTCTTACACTGTCTACCATCCTCTCCTCCTGAAAGGGAACACAGCTCTGATATGATATATATGAAATGTACAAATGTAATTAATCCATGGTTTACAGAAATGTACAATGCCAGCATTCATTTGACAAATGGGCTGTCAGTGCAGGGTCATCAACTGAGAAAAAATCAAATTATGTTGCATATTGTTGTCATGTCATGTTTGAAATTTAAAATTAATGCGTATGTAATGGAATATACAAGAAGAACATGCAAAATTCAACATAACTTTTTTTGGTGCTCTAATTGAAGTAGTTATAACTGTCATGTAAATCCTACTTCAGAATGACTCGAAGCTGTTCCTTGTATGAGTTTGTGTGTTTGATGGCAGATCTGTCTTCTTTAGTCCTGACTGTTGTCTCTCTCCTCTGTCCAGATGACAGCGTTCGGAGCGTTCCTTCATAAAGGGGCGTTCTGTAGAAACTACTTCAACCTTTTAGACCTGCTGGTCGTTGGTGTGTCTCTGGTCTCCTTTGGCATTCAGTATGTATTGTTCAGTCATTTTTGTTAATGTTGAAATATATATCATTAAGCAACTGTGTGATGTTTTTGCTATATCATATAAACACTGCTGAAAGGAAATTACTCAGCTGAATCAAGTGTTTTTGTCTTCCACAGGTCCTCTGCTATCTCAGTGGTGAAGATTCTCCGTGTCTTGAGAGTCCTCCGTCCACTCAGGGCCATCAACAGAGCCAAGGGACTGAAGGTCAGAATGACAAAAAAAAAAACATGGTGCATTGTGTATCGTATGAGTGTGCATGCAGGCACCTTTGCTTATGGTGCAGTGCTGTGTATTACTAC
>JAPZEB010000002.1:14817565-14828776 GCA_029783705.1 Chaetodon striatus
AGTGTTGAGGTGTTTTGGTATTTTGGTGTTGATTTGGAAGGCTTTGGTGTGTCTGGTATGCTCACTCAGATGACGAGGTAACAGTGGGGAAGTTCTATGCCACCTTC
This sequence comes from Chaetodon striatus, assembly GCA_029783705.1. Lineage (NCBI taxonomy): Eukaryota > Metazoa > Chordata > Actinopteri > Chaetodontiformes > Chaetodontidae > Chaetodon > Chaetodon striatus. The sequence continues at coordinate 14,817,673 of JAPZEB010000002.1, forward strand.
CTGATACAGGACTACTTCAGGAAGTTCAAGAGGCGCAAAGAGCAAGGGCTTGTAGGAAGGCGCTCGTGGGAGAGACTGAACACAACCATGGCTCTACAGGTGAGTAGAGTACAATCTTTTAGTGTTGTCAAAAATATCGATATATCGATGAATATCGATTCTGAAAATGTTAAATGGTTTCAATGCTCATTCTCCATAGTATTGATACACTGATACCAGCTGCGCTTTCTCACTGTCTCTTATTGTTAATGTGTACAACAGTCATTCTGCTGTTCTCTGCTACCAACCAAGAAAAGAAAAGTCTCTGTTGTCATGTTATGGCCTTTCTATATTAATCTTTCGATGAAAATTCCAACTTCTTTTTCTTTTTTCTTTTTCTTTTCTGGATACAGTCCCATAGATTCCTTCCACCAGTGCATTGACCAAATCAGTGATTGAATTTTACTAAATGCCCCAACCACCACACTGTGCACTTAGTAGATACTTTTCTGTTACTTCCTTATGGGGGATGCATCAGGATGCATAAGCGGTTGAACTACAAAAAACAGGAGGTCAGTTGGGTCCAGGACCACCTTAAGTAATTGGATCACCATGAGTCTTGGTGGTCGTTTACACTTTTATTTAGGGCTGTCCACTTGTGATCTGATCGTCCAAGACAGATTTCAAAACCAAGTCAAAACAGCAATTCTCACATCAACTCTGTCTCTGAAAACCAAAAATCAACTTAGAAATTTAAACTTAGAAACTTAGTTTAAGAAAAGACTCATGTCTAGACCTTAATAAGCACAGCACACAAAGTCAGCCCAGTATCACCAGTCACTATCAGAGGATTCACATCCAGGCGCAACTTACAGATGCAGATTGGCACATTGTCTTATCTGTGTTGTCTTTAGGCCTTTTCTCGCGTCTTCCCAAAAAGCCCCTCAGGCGTCCTAAACTCGTAAAACTAAACTATCTGCATGATTGATTTTACAGGGAAATGAAGAAGCGTTACACTCTGCTTGTCATACTTTTATGCTCCACAGAGCAGACAACCACCATCAGATATGAGATCTGCTCTGTCAACTTTTAAAACCATGTCAGCATTTTCAAATTACTCTGTTATGGATCTGTCTGGACACCTGAAACACAGTGGAATGTTTGACAACATTATTACTCAGTTTCTCTCAACCAGATAGATAGAAATGTTGATTAAAAGCCTGTTATGGCCAGAGGCTTTGGTGTTATGGTTGCTATCTTTGCAGGCTGGCCTGCGCACGCTGCATGACATTGGACCAGAGATCCGTCGAGCCATATCATGTGACCTGCAAGAGGGGGGCCTAGTCGATGCTAATGGGGATGAAGAAGAAGAAATCTACAGGGTAAACATCCTTAAAGATTCCCTTTTTGCTCTTTTTTTTTTTTTTTTAATGTTTTACTGTTATTGAGGAGGTACTTTTCTTAATTATAGCCAATAAAAACAGACCAGCTTCTTTTTTTTAATTGAACACTTCAAAGAGAGGTTACTGCTGACAGTCTCTACTTGCCTCTTCAGAACCAAGGAGTTATGCTCTGACATGATTTACTGTGATACTGAGCTGTTGTCTCACATATGACATCACATTTTGTTATGAGTGTTATTTATCATGTGCTGTCATGGAGAGATAAGAACTGAAAGAATGAAACTCATTGTAAGGCTTCAAGTGGTACCCTGCATATTAGAAATACAATACAGAGAAGAACCTGATACACATTCAAGTGTGAAATAGATCTTAGCTAATCACAGTAATGTACTGTTCACTATTTTCTGTTTTAACACTCAACAACAAGGTCTGATGTTCAGTATGAAAAACTTAAGGACAACATGCAGAGCTGGATGATTGACTGACCATTAAATCAGTGTACTTGATTTAAACATTAAAATGTTGTGTAGTGATACAGTATATTTTGTTTTTAGTTTTGGCCAGCATCTTTGTGAGTTGTTCTTTTAAGGTCCCCCTCTACTTAAAAATTTTCCTCTGTGTGTCTTGTGTCTCCTTAAATGTCTGACCTTGACTATGCTGACGTGTATCTGTGCGTAGTTTGTGTCTAAACATGTGTTATCGCGTACCTCTGCTGAAAGGGGGTGATGTTTCTGCATTTCTCCAAAATCTGAGATTCAAACGTACGCTGGGCAAGATAGGTTAGATACGTCACTAATATGAAAGCCAGTCGCTGTCTAATACAAGAAATACATATTGACAGGAGAACAGACTTTGACGCAACAACGAAACTTGAACCCTGTAATATGGACAGAGAACAGTGTTTGCATTAGCATAATGAAGGTTTGGACAGGAAACATGGTCGAGTGTGCAGTTTTTGGCTGTAAACAAGACCAGTGTGAACACAATGTGACATCGTAGCAGATATTTTTATATGTTTCACAAGCACAAATGCTGTTTCAGCCACTGCCAGTTACAAGCTAACAAGCTAACAAAATACATATACAAAATGATGCTAACTACACTTCCAATTCTGATACATGCTGCTGGTTTCCTGACTGAGGCTCAAATGTGTGGCTGAACCTCTCTGATGTTTCCTTTGAGGCAAATGCTAGCCGTCTTGATGCACGCTGCTCTTTCACCAGTCTCACATAGCTCACAGACCTATCTTTACACTTCGTTTTAATGCTGCAAGCAGAAGTGACGAGCAGGGCGGAGGCCAGATCTAGAATTTCTCAATGAGGGAAAAAGTGTGAATCTGTTCTCAGCCTCTGTTTATAGTGTTTTTATTCTACTTTTTATGTGTGTCTGGAGAGGGACTTTAAACAGCTTGCTGTGTTTATTACGCTGTTTTGTCTTAGTCCTGATTGGTTTCTGGTGTGTTTCCAGCGTAACGGCGGTCTTTTTGGAAACCACGTCAACCATGTCACTACTGATCAGCAAGGCTACTCTCACCCGACCACTGTCACCCAACGGCCGCTACAGATCCTGCCCTTCTCCTGTAGTGCCTCAACTGAACCCGTCCAAACAGGCAGGAGAGCCAGCGACGCTGACCGGGGAGGGGAGACAGAGATGAACTCTTCGCCCATCCAGTATAACCATCATTATCACACCCCTCATCCGTATAATTATCCTCACTGTATTCCCACCTACCATCAGTCGCCAATACCATCCAATGCCAACCTCAACAATGCCAATGTGCCCTCACTTCTCTCCATGACCAATGGGAGGCAGCAGAAGTGTTTGTTAAGGCAAGACCGCCCATCCTCCACCAAAAATAGATCATCAGTGTCCACTTACAGCAAAGGAGTGCACGACAAGCTCTGGAAGTCACACTCCATAAGGTCAGTGAAAAAAGGATTTGACTTTTTTCACACATGTGATAGTACTTGCCAAGAACCTGTTTAGAATAGGTAGAGTTCCCCTTTAATGAGAGCCAAAGCAGCCTCAGGAGAATCTTAATAGTCACAGATGTATAATCTATGTTTTGTTGTTTTTTGTTTCACATTTTTTACATGATTGAAAACTGACACCAAGAAACAAAGTATATTTGGTAAGCGTTTAGCTGTTCAAGAGCAGCCAAGCTGATATACTGCTCTGAAAGGCTGGCTGATAATTAATTCAATTAATTCCATTATGAATGAATCATCACAGAGCCCTGACATGAAAGTAATTAGTTGAAAATAATCCTAGTGATGATTATTATTGGAGCCGGCCCCTCTGCACTCACTGGACTAGAGGTGTCTAACAAACAGTCTGCCAGCCAAAGTGTTCAATTCAGCCCACTGGATGACTTTGCACACCCAACAGTGATGCACTTGTAAACGTAGGTGCCAGGTTTCAGGAGCAGGTTAAACCGTGGGTAGCCTACTTCATGTAAGATTCTGCTTCAGAGGCTTTCCACCTGACAAGTGAAATTTAAAGATAGTAAAAATTGTGCAGAAGTTGGTACAAAAGATTCAGTTACCAGGCTTCTATGTTAAAACAATATTGGTGGAACCCTGTGGCTAAAGCACTGCCAAAACCTTGTAAACGTTTTTTTAGGCAGGGGATAACTTCACCTGCTTCCTCAATAGCTTCCAGTTTAGTTTAGTGTGATGCCAGCATTACTGCGGATTGTAAATGTATGTGAAGATGAACACGTAATGCACACATCTGAGGCTGTTTATTGCCTGTTTTGTAAATCAGAATTATTTTACTTTTTCACACTAAAAGAAAGGGAAACATTTGAAGGTGTTTCCATTTACGGGTTACTGTGCAGTGGTTTTACTGGTTCAGACCACTTAAGATCAAAGTGGCCTGTTTGTGGCTCCCTGAACTAACACAAGTTTGACACCCATGCGCTAGACTTTTCTTTGAAACTCTCAGCAGATGAGGGCAGACTACATGGGAAAAAAAAGGGCATGCAACCCTGAAACTTCCCCTGAGCAGCATTGCTACAAAGTTGCATTTTCTAATATTTCTTAATGTCAGCCCTCATGGGGGATTGCAAAAGAGCATCTTCATGGGTGTTATTTTCCATCCCAAAGATTGCAGTATCGCTTCACTGTAAACATTCCCAGGAAATGATGAATGACTAGCATGACTAGAGCAAACAGCTTTTGTATAAAAACATCACCAGTCCGCCCTCCCCTAACTCCTGACAGTGTATACCCATGTTTCCACTGTGTGTGTTACTGTAGAGGACAAGTACTGCCTCAACATGTCAATGTTCATATTTAATTTCAATATAATTTCAATAGTAGAACTGTTAGCAAGCAGACATGAGTTCAAGAAAAAATGATTTTTAGCTGGTACTTTAAAGACTTACTGTCCTTAAACTGATATAGAATAATTATGTACCAATACAACTGGTACAACTAATCTTATTATAGGGCTGTTTTCAGATATTCTATAAGTGTATGTTTGGAGTTTTTTTGTCCTGTTTTACCTCCAGCTGAAGGAAGCTTTTCCTAAGATTTAGGCTTTTGGGCTCTACAAATAAACTTCACTTAACATAATAAATCAAATGCTTGGCTTTGGGATACATTTTGATACATATTGAAATGTTAATATTGTTAAATAAAGTATTTTCCTCTGTATGCTTTGGGACAGTAAGCTTGTGAAGTGGTGAAATCATTCATGTGCTATTCAGCCTGTACGAACGTCTGATTTTGAAAGAGCTTTAATGTATGTCCTCTTGTCTTTTGTCATTGCATGCATCCTCTCTTCCTCGTCCTTTCCTGCTGTCCTGCTGCAAATAATATCCTCTGTCTGACCACCCATTTCCTTTCCTTGGAGCAGGACACGATACTATGAGACCTACATTAGGTACGTGCATGATGTGAGCCGCATTTCACAACATGCTGTTTTTGCCGGCGGCCACAAGCTGTCAGTTTGAAAATTGTGATAGTAAATGAGAACTGTGGGAGAATCAACTTTGAGAACGTGTGTAATGTTGCAGTAAAATCAACAGTATTTATGTGTGTGATATATATTTCACTGAATCTCCATAAAGCCTCTAACAAACAGAAAAAATGGACATGTAATATCTAAGTACGTATATTTGTCAAATTTGCACTGTTTAAAATGTGACTGATTGTATCTGATGTTTTCGATGACAGGTCAGAAAGTGGCGGTGTGCTCTACCCCACCATTCGGCGAGAGGAGCCAGGGGGAGGGGACAGCGATGACGAGCGGGGCTCGGGAGAGTACTACAGTGGGGAGGAGTTTCATGACGACGACATCATGCTCACAAAGGACAGGTACTGTGATGGCAACAACAGGTAGCAGTTTGGGCATTGTCTGGTTTTTGTACCCTCTGTACCTTTATGTGCGTCATTAATAACCGTCCTGTAATGTTATCCCAAGACTGTCTGCTTAGCTGTCTGTTCCACCTGTAGATACTGATCTTTGGTGATGCACAACGTGCATTACGTACAGTACACTCTCAATACAACACCTCTGTGTGAGTGGGAGAGTCTGTATTTTTGACAGTATTGAAAATCATACCGTCTGGATTTCAAAATACCTTTGTATACTGTAATACTGTTATGCCGCCCAAGCCTAGCTGCCAGTGTGACTTAACACCTAAAACGAAAGTGTCTGACACAGTCTCTCTGCGTCTGTGTGGCAGAGAATACATGTAGATTTTATCTAGAATGAGCTCTTATGTTTCATGATGCATCACCAGTGGCCACATAACAACAGTGAGTTCATTTTGCTACCTGTTCCTAACTGTTTCCCTCTTTACTCTTTTTTTTTTTTACAACAACACTGAAATAATTTGTTAGGCTACATCGCTTCAATAAAAAAGCTCCTCTTAAGATGTAGATTTTTCTTTTTCACAGGTTGTCCAAAAAGGACCACCATGACGCAGAGGGAGACTCTGAACTCGAGGTTTCCAAGGGCGATCCCCAGCATGATGGTTTCTATGACGATGACCAACAGCCAATCTGCCAAGATGGCAGGCGGTCACCTAGGAGATGGCTTTTACCCTCACCTCAACGTAATACATCACAGCACAGCAACTTCTATTGTTGTCTGAATTTTTTTTGCGTGATGAGAAGTGATTGAGATTCCCTTTCTGTATTGTCAGATTTGATGTATGACAACATTGTTACTTATTCAGATGAAGAGCTTCTTCATGACTTGTATCTTAATTATAAAGATTTATTCACATATCAGTTAAGTAGGCTGATTCATTCACTATCTAAGTAAAAAATTTGTGTAACAGCCATTCAGGTTCAGTTCATTGTATTAAATGAGTGTTAATGTAACGAAAAGTGAATTAGATGTTAGTCAGTCCCTCCAGGATCTCGCAGCAAAAAAAGACTTCAATTTGCAGCCAATTTTGTCAAAAAAATCACATAAAAATTGCAGCATTTTCATGTGATTTTTTTGCGGGAAATTGTGGCTAATGACAAAAAATTTTAAGTCAGGAGAAAAAAAAATGTGATTTTTTTTTCTTTAAAGTACTGCCTCCAAAAAATAAGTAATGTAATCACTTGCTATAATAATCATAGTGAATGTTACAAAAACAGCTGCAAAGGTTTCAGTTCTCTTCTTTAGTTTTATTTAATTAGTTTCAAAACATGGACTTTGGACCAAGCCCCCGCAAATATTGCGGACTTTGCGTTAATTATTGCGATCGCAAGATCATGATTTTCTGGATGGACTGGTTAATACTATATCATATTGATTTTATAACTGTTCCTTAATTTTGTGAGTGTGTTTTACCAAACTGTTCTTGAATACTACACAGCATTTAAAGTTCGAAGAGTGATAGTTGTGTGTCCTCATTTGTTCTCTCAGCCTCCAGCAGACCAACATTTAGTTTTGAGTGTCTTCGCAGAAGAAGTAGTCAGGATGATGCTCCTCCCTCTCCAACCTGCACAGCTCTTCCACTACACCTGGTGCAGCAACAGGTACACACACACACACACACACACACACTTATGATGAATTGATATACAATATTGTCACAAAGTGGTAGTAATATCCCTTGTAAGAGGTTTGTTTTGTCTCCTCTCTCTGCCCCAAAATGTCGGCCATAATTGATTGAACCTCAGGTGATGGCGGTGGCCGGTCTCGATGCCAGCAGAATTCACCGCCTGTCTCCCACACGGTCGCTTCGCTCCTGGGTCACGCCTCCTGCTTCACCCATCAGCCGCGACTGCTCACCCTGCTACACACCACTCATACAGGTCTGGTTTACTGTGTGGTAAAAGACCATGTTTAGATAAACCACAAGTCGTCTAGCGTTTCTCCAAGATGAGGAAAATGTTGCCTAAGATGTGAAAGTAAAGACTGGGACAGCATTGATGAGATGATCATTTTTCTTTTTCACTGTTGATGACACTTTGACAGCTAATATCAATCAACCAATCTGATACCAGCGCTTTATTAGAGACACATCTCAATCAGTGTCATGTAACAAAACACGTAGTTTAAAAATGTGCACCTGTGTGTGTGTGTGCGTGTACATGTTCATTCTCAGGTGGACTGGCGCAGTCCTGGCAGCGTTAGCAGCATCCCCGGAGCAGTGAAGAGGAGTTCGTGGTATACAGACAGCCCGGACGGTCCTCCCAGCCGCAGCCACTCTCCGTCACGTCTGCAGTTACCTGCAGAGAGCTGCTCACACTTCCTGCAGAAGAGAGGCAGCGCCAACAGTGTGGTGGAGGCTGTGAGTTTATTTCTTTGTGAACTAGAGTGGGGATGCAAAGACGACTTTTTAATACCAAAGAAGATCTTGACATCTGTTGTTTAATCTTTGAAATTAAAAAAAAAAAAAAAATACCAGTGCCCAGCTATCAACGTCCACATTTTCTTAAAACAGCTTAGCATTGATGTGAAGCCAAAAAACCCAAAGTATTACGTGCATGATGATCTCAAACCAGAGATCAACAAGCTAATGTTAGCACAAACTAAATGTCCTGTCACCTCCTGTCAGCTATACAGACATTACAGTGAAATTGAAGTATTTATAGATTTTCCTGGGACCCCATCAGGACTCTTGGAGGTTCTTGGACACCACTGTGAAAGCCACCTGTGTGCACACACTGGCTCAAGCGCCACACACATACGTACACAGAGACACACACATTTCAACCAGCCACAAATCTCACATTTAGGTGACTTCTGATGTCAACGTATTAATAAAAAATTTTCAGCTTTGATTGTGTTTCTCGTGTCATCCTCAGGTCCTGATCTGTGAGGGTCTGGGGAAATTTGCCAGGGACCCTAACTTTGTGTCAGCGACCACACACGAAATCGCAGACGCCTGTGAGATGACCATCGATGAGATGGAGAGCGCAGCCAGTAACCTGCTGAATGGGAGCATGGGTAACGGCAACAGTGGGGGACCGGGGAGCACCAGCTCGGACCCACATGCCAACGCGCATCTTAGAGACCGCAGTATCCGCGACTACAGCGACGAGGAGCCGTATGTGGCTGTGAAATGCGAGGAGGACCTAACAGACGAGATGATATGCATCACGTCGCTATAGCAGCGGCTCACATGGGATTATTTAGGTTTTTTCAATTGAATTTCTACGACTATTCTGCAGTGAGGGGACGTCTCTGTTCAGCAGCGTCCTGCAGTAGACAGAAGATGTAAAACATGGATGGATAAGAGAACAAAGTGCCTTGTTTTCTCTTTCTGTGGAGTGGAGAATGGAAACATAGGAAAGTTGAGAGAAAAACAGATGGCTTCTTGAAAGAGCTGAGATAAATTAAAACCAGAGGGAATCAGTCCACTCGCCAGCTGCCTGTCATTTAGCAGGAATTCAGGGTACAGCTGAATAACCTGCCAGCCTCGCACAGCCACAGAGCACATCATTTTTATTGTTTGTGCAATGTACTGCATAACTTAAGGTTTGAAATTAAACTGCAACATTGGTGGCTTTAATTTGAGTGCTTGTATCCATATTGAGTAAACAATGTCGTGATTGTGGGCCTGTCATTGTTCTACTGCACTGCCCGAAAATCATGTGACTTTGTAAAAACAAGGCCACGAATTGCACACTGTTTACTCAATATGAACAGAAAACATGTCACTGTTTTAAACTCATTGATAAGTGACTGAAAGAGTAAAGCTGGCTTTGCAAAGCTGCATTTGTCCTGCTGCAAAATGTCTTTGGCTTTTCAACAACTCCAACATTCCCTGTTGAGTTTCGTCATGTATATATAATGTGTGATTTTAACCTTTAGAGGTCATGAGACACTGGTTATTTACATATTTACATTACATTTTGGCCTCCATGACTCAAATAACACTAAAAAGGGTGATAAAAACATTTATATTACATTATTTTTTTGTTAATTTATTTCAGCTAATCTCAGTGCAGAGTGACGATCAGGCTGATCTGGGTTCAGGGTTGAACATCGCTCGTCTCAGTACTTGACTTGAAAAGGAAATCACATATCAATGAAAAAAGACTTTGTCCTCAGGCATATCCTTCTCTTTAACATGCACACTGATGTGACACACAGAAACATACCTTCCTTAACACCAACAACTGACACTAACTTTACTCCCATTTTACTGACTTTAAATACCCTGAAAAGAGAGGAAAATTTAAGATAATCTTACAGTGTCCATAGTGAATTATCAAAGCCCCTTCATTACTGTGAGGAGAGACATTTCATTGTTACAGACTCACTCAGAATATGCAAAGATTCACTTCACTCAGACCTGCTTTAGACTATTAGAGGTTATTAAGACAAGACAAACTTCCTGAGTGTTTATTCCTCTGTATAACACACACAGCGTAATGTCATAACACATTAGCCTGGCTTTTTTAAGCGCTGCAGGGCGTCTGTTAGTAATATGTTGTAAATTACTCACCAACATGAAAAAATAAACTGGAGCCAGATTCCTGCCTGATTGTGTAAGCAAGACTGATACGATCACCTGACATCATTCCCAAGTCATGTGCGGCTTTAATTACCTGTAAATACCACATCACCACATTTGATTGGTTTCACCTGCCGAGCAGCAAAAAAAAAAAACACTACCTGGAATTCCCCTTCAGGCATCTGAATTCTTTTTTTTAAATTTTTTATCACGAGTCTCGTTACGTAGAGAGATTTGTAATGCATAGATCTGACAGATAATTGCTGTTTGTCACCGTCTCCGTATTGTATATTTAAAACGCCACAACAGAGAAGGAAATTTTCATTTAATTTGTGTTTTTGGAGTGAAATGATGGATGTCAGCTGTTGCCTCATGTTTAAAGGCCTGTAAAAGTAGAACAACACAACCTGACAACACTGCAGAGCAGCAACACTTCTCACCTGCTGCTCTTCAAGTTTGCGCCACCACTAACCGGTGTACGTCTACCACTGCCAACTGTAATAATGTCTTCAGGTAAACTTTTACAAACCAACACTGGATCGTGGCGGGGCAGGCTTTGTTTTTCTTTTTCTTTCCTCAATCTAAATACCGTTGTCAGGGCAACATGTTTGATCTGTGCAATCAAAGGGCTCCTTCAAATATAAAACCAAAACAAGTAGTGCATTTACACACACATCAATATTCAAATATTATTCCAGATATGCCTATTTTATTCCATTTTTAAGCTGTTGTTTTAGAGTACACTCTTTATTGTGTACAATGACAAAAGGTTAATGCCAATAGTTTTTGATTTTTGTTGAGTACAAAT
>JAPZEB010000002.1:14905048-14916665 GCA_029783705.1 Chaetodon striatus
TTTTTTTGTTCTTATGTTAATCAAGCCAGATTAATTCATACATGTGTGTGTGCCACTGGCTGAGAGAAAGGCAGGAAGGATTTGGGAAGAGAAAAGGGAGTCGGCTAAGAGGGGGATGGATGAAAACATGGGGGAGAGGAGAAGAAGAGGAGGAGTGGAATGAGAGAAAAGTGGGACGCTCTCCTGGAGGCCCCATGTCATGAGATTCTCATTATTTACCTCCATGGATACCAAGAGCCCTCCCACTGTCTTTATATTCTCCTTTCTCATCCGTCTTTTCTCTTCTGTCATTATTCTTCTTCCTTCACTTTCTTGCCTCCGCGGTTGGATCCCAAACCTTCCCCATACACTCCCACTATTTTCTAACTTATTTTTTACACTCCTCTTTCCTCCTTTTCTCTTTTCTTTCTGGATGGGTTACTGTAAAAAGGCTGGTTTCCTCCACTATCATCTCGATGCAGAATGGTAATCACTCATTGCGAATGGTGGTTATGTTAACCTTTTAAAGTGGTATTGCTCCTTGCTGTCAGTAGGGTGTAGAGTTTTTTAAAAAGTAGAACCACACTAGAGTCTAGTATGTGTTTATGGGCCAGTGTTAATCAAATAAAAACAAAATGTATATCAGCTGCTGGACTGAACAGAATCCAAAGTCACAACAGTAAAGTTGTTCACAGAAAGCTACCGCTGAGCCATGTTTCAAGCGAAGTGCTCCTTATCAGACTAATCATGACACAAAGGCAGACCAGCCGTTAGGAAATACAGGCAGGGGGACAACATTTCAGAAAGTGGGCCCCTCATCCACACCCAACGGGGGAGGGGGTCCCTATACATTTGTATACTTCCTGCGAATATAATCCAATTAATCATATTTCCACATGTATTTTTTAATCTACTTGTTCTGCTATCTACTGTTAAGACCTCGTTTTCTTAATTTGAAAAGCAGAGGTATTCACATGTGTGTCCTGGGCTGAAAAAAAGGCCTTCAGTAAATGATTAGAGCAAAGTACAATCAAACACTGATTTAGGAAATTACTGCAAGGTATTAAATCATAAGATGAAATCAGGAGTGCAGTATTATTCTTTTCTTCATTTATTCATTCAATCTTGAGGGCTACTTAATTAAATATTGTAAATATTAAATAAAACTGTGTGCAGAACTGAATTGTGTAAAGAATATACGGCTGATTATAAGATAACATTTAAATGTGTTTTACTTCTGACATTAAATTTATTTATCATGTAAATACTTATATCTTGTATTGTCAGTGATTTAAGTCAGAAAGTGAATTGTTGTACTTGATCCCATTTAAGGGTCAATCATGGACCTTTTCAAAGCCCCCCCTTTGGCCTTGGGCCTGCGTGATCTGTACCATGGTGGGCCTGCACAAAGGGCCGCTTGAGTAGCCACCACGGACTGTATAAATGTAATGGAGGTAGCCACTGTGATGTCACTAATTGATTTGTGGACTCCTGTTTTGAGGCCTTGGGTTCAGCATTTTTGGCTGCCGCCATCTTGATTTTTTGGAGCAGAGGTGACCATATTTGGAGGGTGGAGCTGTGGAGGAGTGAGGGGTGGATCTGACTCATAGACTGCAATGATGCCTTGCAGTCAATCTGCCATTCAAAGTGGCCACCCTTAATAATGCGTTGCTTTAGGCCTTCATTTAATGTCTGAATGGTTAAAAAATATGAAAATTCACCCCTGTACAGTTGTCATGAATGTTGAAATTAACTGTAGAGAGCAAACCATTCTTTGTATGAGCTTGTGAACATGTTTACCTCTGCTGTAAAGTTGAACATTTTAGCATGGAGGTCTATGGAGATTGACTCACTTCTGGAGCCAGCCTCAAGTGGCCATTTAAGGAACTGCAACTTTTGGCACTTCTACACTGGCTTCATTTTTCAGTCCTGGAGGTTGCCCTTGGTAGCCACAGATGTACTGTAGCATGACTTTGTCAACAGGCAGCGATAGATCAACATCTGCTGAAATCTCTAATGCATTTAATGTAGTACCTTCTATCAGAGGAATAGTTTGACATTTTTAGGAAATACAGTTAATAACTGTCTTGCTGAGAGTTAGAGATCGATATCACTCTCATGTCTGTGCAGTAAATATGGACATACAATCAGAGGCCAGACAAGACACTAGAATCAGGGGGAAACAATTAGCCTGGCTTTGTCTTCCTGGAGTCTTGCTGTTGCCACAAGGTTTCCAGAAAGTCACCACTGCATCTAACCCCCTGTAAAAACCACAACTTTATGGCTGCTATCTATAACTTCATATTTGTCACACAGCATCATACTTTAGGTGTCCAGTCATATTGCTGTCTGATTGCTCAACGTTAATCCACAGCTTCAGAACTGATTCAGTGGCCATAGCATAATAACAGATATATCACACAAGTATGGATGTTGCATGAAAGGTACACAAGGTTAGACAGTTCATTTTTTGTCCTAGCATATAATGGAAAATTAGTGATTCCTTGCTGTTAATAATCTCCTCCTCTGCTCTGATGACTTGTTGCAAAGTCCTCTTCTCAGACTGGAACAAAATGTAATGTAGCCAGTTTTTAACTTTCAGTTTCTGTGTGTGAGTGAGATACACCGGCAGGGTGTATTTGTTCTGGACCCTTAGTGTTGAAATGAAAGATTCCTGAGAATTTTGGTCAGCCTCACAGACAGAAAAATTACAGGATTCAGATTTCCAAAATGATGCACATTCCAGACATGACCATTTCGGGAGGATCTACAGTATCTGTGAAAGGGAATTATTCTATATATATTTTATGTAGTGAAACATTTTTAATGTGGGTTTGTTCAGCATTATAAACTATATTTGTATATACATATTTTAAATGTACATATAAAATGAATATAGTTAAATTTTAATGACCTTTCCACTTAAAACAAGCCGATTATTGAGTAATTTGAAATGAAATGGTAAGAGTGTGATGGTGTTGGGCTCAGGTTTTAAAGCAGACCACCAACAGGTCACTGGAGAGCTGTAATGCAACGATAATCCTGAAACAAAATGCGTAGATTCTTGTTAGTAAACTCTAACCCACAGGGCAGAATTTTTTCTTCTTCTTCTTGGGCTTTGTCCACTTTCCAAGGCACAAAGGTAATCCTGTAAAATTGGAGAGGTATCCCTTTCTTTCTTCAGGGACTAAAACCAGTAATCCTTTAAAAGTGGACCGGCTCTTGTTCTCGCTCTCTTCATCTTCCCATTTTAAGAAGGAAGTGTAATCTGCTTTTAGTTTGGTGCTGGATTTTTCCCTCAATAGGCATCTGGGGATCTGAGAACAGGTCTAGATGATGGATTGAGTGCGTAAGTGGACGAAGTGAAAAGCCTATTGTAAAAGAAAAGAAAGTGACAGAGAGAAGGAGAGAGCAAAAAAGAAACATGAATCTAAGGACAGGAAGGAATAACAAGAGATGATTAAAGATTGAAAGTAACAAGAGACGAGTGAAAGAATGACGAAGTACATAAAGACGGAGAAGAAAAGAAGCAAACATCTCTGAACCAACATACCGAACCACACAGGATATTGAGTTGGTGGTCAGCGGGAGGAGAGTGATTGTTACGGTGTGTTGAAGTGGCTAAACAAGGCACACACACACACACACACACCTTAGGAAACTGAATCTCCCAGTAGGAGCCAGTGTAGTTTTAACCTTTGAACTCGTGACCTCGTCTTAGTTACGGCACGGTTAGTTTAGCTGCTGTGAAACCATCAGATACTTGTGGTAAAGTTGTAGCCGGGGAGTGATTACATGTTTGTTAAACCACCTACCTGATCGAGGTGGGTAACACAATGTGTTGCATGTCGACATACAGTGTATTTCTTAATATCGTAACTCGTTTGGAAATAATGATTTCTGCAGACACTCATCAAACTTTTGATTTGTTAAAAACAAATCTCTTAAACTGAAGGCGAATGGGTTTGATTTTTGTGTTATGTGGAGAATGCACATGAGGCAGATAAACCTGGCATCACCCAAGATATGTGATTTATTTATTTATTTTATTTTTTGAACATTCCTGTGCTGTTGCTATCAAACTTGCGACTACATACTATTCTGGCAACTTCAGACTTAAACTCTTACAGCCGGCCAAATCTTCCCCTCCCATGCATTCCTTCAGAGCCTTGAGAGGACATTAAAATATGGATCATTGATTCTGCTGGTGCGTCAGAGCCTCACAAAACTCAGTAAGCATTTTAAGGTTTTCTTCTCTTCTTCACATGCGTTCCTTCAGATGGCAGAGGGAACACAGAGGTTAAAGGTAGAGCAGAATGGTTTCAGTAAACCCTCTGGAGACAAACCCCCTCACCTCTCTCTCTCTCTCTGTTTCCATCCCTCATTTCTTCTGTGTGTGTTTGTGTGTATGTGTGTGTTTGCAGAAGACCTCTCTAAAGTAGGTCCCCCTCGCCTTTCAGTGACTCGTTGAATGAGACTGCATGTGGCCAGCACAGGGCAGAGGTACTGACTGAGGCCGGGCTTGGTTCACTTTATGTGTGCGTAGGTATGTGTAGGATTAGTGGCTTTGGCCGCGGCTAATCTGCAAGTCCCCAGGGAGTCTGCAGAGCCCACCGCTGGACTGAGTTTGCGGAATGAATTGAATGAATTATATGTGTGCGTATGTGTGTGTCAGACCTACTACCGTGCACACCGAGCCGCTTCTCTCACCCTGACTGCTCCATTGAGTTGTGATTAAGACTTATCACATCAGGAAGTGAAATACCAACTCAATGTGTGCGCGTGCTGTGTGTTTATGTGTATACAGCATGTGTGTGTTTTTGTATCCATGGTCTCTATTTCGGGGTCATCAGCAGTGTCTCGCTTAGCAACAGACCGCATTTTGCTCTTTGATGTTTTGGAACGAATCAAATTCGTTCGAATGTGTTTCATAAATGATGGGATTTTTTTTCTTTCTCTAGCTGTTGAATGTGCAGAGTGGGCGATGTCACACTGAGGAGCTGTTCACCCTTCTGCTGCGGCAAGCAGTTCATTTCTGTGGAAACACAGAGGTAAAAGGGAAAAATGCCAGGTTAGTATCTCATTTAAACCATCTGTATTCTGTAAATGATAACCTTTGGTGCTTTTACACTGAGCTACCCAGATTAACCTGTCCATTAAATCCTCTGTGGATTATATCTTCTTCCTCGGTGTATTTTTGTTAATGATGTGAATGATTGCATTGTTCAGTCATGGTTACTGTTGTTGCTCATGCAAACTACCAGTAGTATTTGTTCAAAAAAATTGTGTTGTTGCTACTGAAAAACATTTATTATCTCCTTTTCATTAGATGATTTGTCTAAGAAAAGACCAGGGGCCATATTCACAAAGTATAAAGATAAAAGTTTTTCACAGAGCATCTTAGACCTTAAAAGAGCTCCTAAGGTGAAAAACTGTTAGGAGCAGGAAGGACGACTATTAAGAGGATTAAGAGTTTCTTAAATAGAGGAGGAAATGATAGAAACACAAAGAGTTCAGAGAAATATTCTCCAAAAACTGGCTGACAGTGAGTGAATCAAATGCTACAGATTAGATCATGCAGAGGTAATATATATGGTTGATGTAATTAGGGATGTGCACACATTTCCTACCCAGGACAATAACACTATTTTGGCGCTGTTTGCAACAACACACTGTCTGCTTTGGCACTCAATAAGAAGTTGCCATTGCACGACCAAGCGCAGAGTGAGTCTGGTTTTCATCCAAACATGAATAAAAAGAAGAGTGTGTCAACATCCATGGATAATTTGAGCCTGGCATCAGACATGTGCGCGTAATTCATGATGACTGAAACGTCTCATATGGAATCACACATGTGCAGGGGTTTATACATCTGACGCAAATATTTTTGTTTATGTGCATGCCCTTTTTATCCTCTGAATCCACGTACACGTTTCTGTCTTACCCCAGATGTTTAGTACAGCAACTGTTAAAGCCTCCCACACAGGCAGTCCCATGTGGGATATGGTATGTATACATTTAATCTTCTTTTTTCTTTTATGGCACTGCACCCTGGATGGCTTTTGACTTCATTTGCTCTTACTCTAATACCCTCCACATACACTTCACTCCACCACACCCATGAATGCTCCAGGATGTTCTGACTGTGATGATCGCTCACTGATGAACACATTAAGGTGAACTGCAATGCCAGACTAGAGGTCATACCCTTACTACAGACCAACTGTAAGCATTAGGGCTCTGACACAAAGCTGGTGGTCGGCTGTCAGTCATTGCTGGACTGTTGGTGAGTGTCTGTCATCCTTTGTTTTTAACAGTGTGTTCCGCACTGTTCGTACAACTTGGCCAGTGTTGGCCTGTCAGCTTTTTTTGGGCTGATTCTGCATGTTGCCATTGAGCTCTCTCGCAGAAATGGTTTGTAATTGTTTGTGTTTTTATTTGCTAGTGCACAGTGAATATTGGGTCATGTTGTTATTGTGCTAATTAGCTAACTAGTGCCTTGAATCAGTCCTGTCGGTCTTCTGGTTTCCCTTTTTGAATCACGAGTACAGGCTACCGCCCTCTGCTGGTATGGCAAGTTGTTTCCTTTCACGCAAGTGTGGCACGTACGTACTAGTTGGCTGTTGGCTGTTGGCTGCAGTCTTTGCGGTGTGTTCAAGTTCAACTTTTTGGCCGAGACACAGGTGATGTAAAGTTACGCAGCAGCCAATCTCCACTGCTACTAGTTCTCTGATGTCGATTTGGTGTGTCTTGGCCTTTAGGTCTTCCGATAATTTTTCCCTCATTCCCTTAGGATTTTGGCACCCCCTCTTCTGGTTGGTGCCCTAGGCAGCTGCCTATGTCACCTATAGGAAGATTCTCCACTGCACACAGGCTCAAAGTTAAATCAGTGTCGTGTGATTTCACTGTGAAAAAAAAAAAAGCTGTAATAAGATGTTGTGGATTCTTTTTTCCTCATGATAAAGTTTAAAAAGAGTATCTGATCATTAATCAGTAACTTTCAAAGCAAAGTCAGTGATGATATATACCTACATGACCTCACAACCCGAGCACATCTGCATCTGTGAGCGGAGGTCGAACAGGCATCCAGGACTTCCTCAGGGCTGCTGGTGGGAAGGTTGCAGTCTTTGTGTGTGTAAGAGAGTGTTTATGTGTGTATGGTATAACTTCAGGAGTCAGAGGCAAACCAAGGATTAGGACAAGGCGCCGTGTGGAAATAGGAAATTAGCCTGAGGGCTGAAGAGGTTTGTGTGTGTGTTTAAGCTTGTGCATTCACAGAAATTGAGTGTGTGGGCTGAAATGTGTGTGTGTATGTGCATGTGTGTGAACAGAAGCCAAAATATATGTTGCCTCATAAAAAATTAAATAAAATTAAAAATGCTTTCTTGCCAGCTCTCGACTACAGTCAAAGACAGTGTGTGTAAATCATCACACAGGTTTTACTGAGGGGCTGCAGACCTCTGACACTGCTGATGTTTGTTCAGTGTCCAGAGTTACTGTTCGTTCTGCATCAAAGACAGACCTGGAGCCACTTTTACAGCGGCGGTTTTCTACATCTAATTTATCATTAGTGACCACCAGCATGTTTTCAGCTGTGTGCTGTTACAGTGTCGAGGTCCGACCACGGACGTCTAATCATACAATTAAAAGATGCTCAAAGACGCTGAACTGTAGACACCTTGTTATAATTGGCCTACATAATGAGGAGAAATGCAGTTCTTTTACAGTATCAGAATACATTCAAACCAACATGACAACATTTTTCTTCAGCCATTGAATATTGATAAAAACAAATACGTAAACTCGCTCACATCCCCACATCTCTGATATTTTTTTACAGATGTAACAAAGCATCTACCTAAGTTTAAAGCATAATCTGTCATCTTATGATACTAATGTATCAAATGACAATGTGAAATCTGCAGCTGTCCTCATCTTCATGGGGCCTTATAGTAACTTGCAGCTCATAGTTCAGCTGTTTGGCCACAGTTTTTCAGCTTTTGTTCATTCCCACCACTCTCACAGCATCTCTGTCAGCTGCAGCAGGGAGTCTTGCTCATAAAAACCTTTTAAAACTCACTGTACACTACCTGCTCAACAACTACCACCAGACAGGCACAGTTAGTAAGCGGTGAGCATAGTGGAGCACTTAGCAGCAAGGGCCCGATATTTCCCTCGGGAGTTGGTAGAGACCAAAACAGAGCTAAAAGAGAGTAAATCTGTTGCTCTGTAACTGCTCGATGCATAAATAAGCATCTGTTTGCTCAAAGTAAAAAGGAGATAATATGTTGTGTTGTGTTGTGTTTGTAACATCCTTCTGATGCCCTAAACTGCCCAAAAAATGAGTTGATACAGGTTTAAGACCTGTCAGAATGTCCTACAGTGTATCGCACCATGCAAACTGTACTGCACAGGATGTGATGCATTATTTTTTTTTCCAACTGTCTTTACTAGCTTTTACACAGAAGTAAACAGTATTCACGAAAACAGTGAAACAAACGGGGTTCTGTGATGCCTATAACAACCACCATCTCACTCCTATTCACTCCCCACTCCCAGGTTGGACCCCCTCCCCCCCACTCATAACACTCACACACAGGCATACCAGGACAAAGACAAAATGAAACCATGCCAAGTGACCACAACAGACAGAACAAACTAACACAAATTTGAAAGAAAATAAAAAGTTATTCAGTTAGTTCACTGATAGTAAAAAAGACAATATATATTGTAAGGGTTACCAAATTTTGTAGATCATCTTAAGGGATCCCCTCAGAGAAAACCTCATCTTCTCGAGCCTGATGTACTGCAGTACTTTGTGAATCCATCTATTATGGATAGGAGGTGAGAAGTGCATCCCTTTAAGGAGAATGAGTCTCCTAGCAAGCAGGGTGGTAAAAGCAAGGATTTGTTGTGCAGTCTTGGGTATACTGGGCGCAGAGGAGATTCACAGGACAGCAAGGGGGTCACAGCCAACTGTTTTACCCAGTACATTACTAACTGTCTCAGATACAGCAGCCCAAAAGTCTGATAATTGAGTGCATGACAGGAACATGTGTACATAGTCAGTGGGTGAACTTTTACACCTTTTGCAAGACTCAGACTTCTCTGGGTATATTTTGGCCAGCCTCTTCTAAACTGGTTCCAGATTCTCAGAGTATTTGTTACGATTGGATTTATAGTGATTTGTTTAATTGAAAGAGGTAGTTGGGAACCATTATTTTTTTTATTCTACATGTTTCTATAATTTCAGTCTAATGATAGCCCACTTACCAGAATAAAATGTTGGCATTGGTCCTTTTCTGCAAACCACACATATGTTATATTTGTACATTTCATAAATGCATAGTTTATAAAGTGACATAGTTCGTGATACATGTATATTAACTGAGTTTCCCATCAGGAGGAGGGGTTGACGGATGGTGTGACACCTAGATTTTCCCAATCCTAACCAAGTGGTGTTTGCGCCTAAACATTACCGCATGTTAACTTGTGTTGTTAAAACATCAAATTGAGAATTGAAATGTAAAGAAACATAAAGTTCTGCTACATATGAAACACGCAAATTTAACATACCAGTGGTTTGCAGAAACATACAATGCCAATATTTATTTGGCAACTGGGTTGCTAATACTGTAGCATGAATTTGAAAAGGTCAGCAAAAATGTAAATCACACATAACTGTAATTATAAGTGCTTAAACTCACACACATCACCTGTTTTCATGGCTTCATATAAACATCACACCACCTTTATCCTGAATCACTAATGCAGAATAGTTGCATATAAAAATTCTTTGTAGCAGACAGCGTTGGCTGTGGGTGTTTTTGTTGTGCATATGGAGAGGGTTTGGGTCTGCATGTATGTTTGATGTGTATGTTTGTGCGAGTGCTCCACAACATTAACTTCAGCATGTGATCTTCTAATGAGGATAGAATGGGCTTCATTCATAGAAAAAAAAACCAAAACGTTAAGGGTCCATGCTGTGAGTTATGTTTACTATAAAAACCAGACTTAAAGGTGAGGTGGTGGGGGCTGTGAGGGATTAAAGAGGCGGTCTGTGCTTCATCAGGAGTGTTAAGATCAGAAGAAGTGTCAGAACCGCAAAAAAAAACAAACGCATATTTTTACAGTTAAAACCTGCCATTAAAAACACATTTATGTTTATGTGGGTAATGCTGCTCATTAAATCCTACACTTATGTTTAGATGGGTAAATCCATCACCATTAAATACAACAGTAAAGCTCATTTCTTTCAAAACACTCATTAAAACACATTTATCTGTGTTAATGGAGTTTAAAACCACCAATTAGGATTATAAACTGATTGTTATCAGAGCCTGCCATCAAAAGGATCAGCGCCCATTTTTTTGTCAGGTTTTTTTTTTTTTGCATAGTTTAAATAACAAGTTCCAGTCACAGTATAGCATTCCAGTAAAGACTGATGTAACAGACCACAGTTTTGATTTCAACATACAGTAAAGTGCAGCAGCTGTCGTTCAGAGATGACTCAACCATCTCTTCGGCATCCATCATTCCCTCTAGAAATAAAAACAAAGATTACAAAGTATCTGAGGATTTTCTCATCAGTCTAGCAGAGGGATCAAAATCTACAGGAAGAGCAGGTACAGTGGATGTATCCTCTTAACTTAAATTGCATTCTTTAAAAGAGGTATAACCAAATATTTAACAGGAATTCTTTCACACTTACTCATACCCAGATCTGTTTGCCTCTTTCCATCCAAATGTACAAGCGGAAAAGACAATGGTTTCAAATATTTGGCGTATTTCAGCTTTGCTTGATTTATGTTGCTACACATTTTGTTACTGCCAAACTTTGGCAGCAGGAGCCCTCTGGGATGCAGAAAGTTGAAAAACAGAAAACTCTGAAGCAGCTGCAGAAAGGTGTAGGTGGGAATAACGCTCTCGACAACCAACTTTTGCAGTGCCCTTGAGCAAGACACTCGACTCCCGAAATCTGAGATGTGGGAGTACTGGAAGTATGAGCATGAAAAGATGACGGATAATAAAACATACATTAGTATTCAGTCCTGTGCTATCACTTGTGCACAGAAACAGAAGCCCTCCGCTCAGTTGGGATTGAAAATATCAAGGTGAAAGTTTTCCATCAAGTTTCTGTTTTCTTATTCTAAACTTAAAGATTATTTTCATATGTTTAACTAAATGCAGAGTCGTACAAAAAAAATCTACAGCAGCATTGCCACTAAGAGTATTTCCATGTGTCTTGGAAAGCAGCAGAAAAATCACACTACATGGTGCTGGTTATATGCATCCCTCCTCAGTCCCTCACTGGTCCATCCCTCCATCACACTTTTTCAACGTTTTCTCCATCTCCATTTTTCATCATTACCTCAGTTCCTTATTTCAGTCGTCTTTCTCTTAAACACATCCCTTTTCCATTTTCGCACCTCCTCTCTGGCTCGATTTCTCTGCTCCTCCGTCAACCTTTTTCTACCTCCTATGTCGAGTCCCAGTTTTTACCTCCATTCCCTTTTTTTTCTGTTCCTGTTTTCTGCCAATCCTCTCACCGTCCTTCTTTACCTCAAGCCATAAACCTTGTGACCTAGGTCTCTCAGGTGTAGTGAGAGGTGCAGTAAAGTCTGAGGAGGCTGTGTGT
>JAPZEB010000002.1:14969209-14980088 GCA_029783705.1 Chaetodon striatus
ATTACAGAATCTGACTTCTATCCACTGAACATTGGCTGTTTATACTGGAAACTGTTCTCCATGTCCAAACTTGCCTCTCCCTGCCCGGGTCACTCATCATAGAACATGTTTGGCTGCTGGAGCTCTCTTTGCTATAGCTCCACCTTAGTTCTACCACAGTACTCCATGGACTTTGGTAATAAACTGGCTATGACCACGAATTAAGTAAAATTATCCAAGCAGCAGCTCACTTTTGGCCCAAACTTCCTTCTTTCCTCTTTAGTGTTTAAAACATGCTACGTTCGCCCAAAAACAACAGTGACAACACCAGTTAGCTGTTAATGTTGACTCGTGGCATGCAGACCAGAATTGGTCTTAAGCAAAATGTAACAGGAGTAGATAAGACTCTGCCGGTTAGTTAATTGTTTCTTACATTGCACATCAGTAGCAATGCCATCTCTCCCTTTAAGTCCTGTTAGGGCTCACTGGAATTCATCAATGCCCTCTTTTGGCAAGCCCCTTAAATCCCCTAAAATATCAGCAACATGCATTCGACAATGTGCAAAAGAGGTTGAGAGTTCAGATTTGTCAGCCCGCCAAGGACAAACTTGGAGAAGAAATAGTATGAGAAACATTTTCCTGGTCCTTGAACAAATTTCTTGACTGCATCTACATGTAGCATATTTGAAAATGAATGTGTCATTGCCAAATTGTGATGCTGTGTAATACTTACCGTAAACAAATCAGACCATAATTAAAATGATTTGCAGCCTGTGGCAGTGTGTCGCTGCTCATATTTCTCAAAAATAAAGACCGCATTCAAACACTGTTTCTTTATGTCATGAAGAAGACATTTGTCTCCACTCCCGCTCTCTGGAGTCACCTCCTCTGTTTCTTCAGCCCAAGTTTTTCTTTTTTTAATGTGTACTTAATAAACAAATGTTGGATAAGTCTCTAGTCAGATGTCAATTATGCTTTTAGTTAATCCACTGGACTGGATATGGTCCGTTAACCATTTGTACAGTGGTTTGATCATTGCTGGACATGTGGGAAGTGATTTTGCTGTTGTTTTTTTTGACCCCTTCATCTCTGGTGGTACCAATGCTCCCAGATTTCAGCTGGTTGGGAGGAAGCCAGGGAACCACCTCCTAACCACATAATGCAAAAAATATTCACTTAGAAAAACAGATCTGAAGGGAGCCTTCACAATAAAAAAGAAGCCTCCTTAATAATGATAAACAAATGCATCATCGATAAACAAAGTGGGAATAGGGTTTATATTGGGTTTCAATGAAAATAACAAACTGAAATATAATAATAAACTATTGTTGGGCAAGTAAAATTCTTGCATGAAAGACACAAAGAACTGCCCTGATGCAGGTAACCTAGTGGAAAGGTATTCCTTAATATTCCCTCCACCACCTTCAACCAGAACAGCAAAGGACAGCAAAGACATCTCAAAAGGGCTTGGAGACCAGACTTTCTGGCAGACAATATCTGCTAAATGAGGTCTTCAGTAGGCTGAGGAAGGATCAGAATGCCTTTTAAGTCCTAAGAAAAGGAGTCGTCACACTCTGATTGGCCCAGAACAGATATGCACCAGGCTGCTCTCATTTTTCACGTAGGAGTCAGTCCCCATACCCGTGTGCAACAGATGATCTGACTATAACCCTCCAATCAGCTCAGCGGAAACTTGACATTCAGCTCAAACACACTGGGAAAAGGGAAATGGCAGCAAGTACCGAAAATGAGGAACTGCTACATATCTGCTTTTGAACCTTGAAATCTTTGGCTTCAATGGAAGCACGGTGTCCTGCTGTTGTATGCCCTAAAATCACCATGCTCCATGGGAAATCAGGCTTGCTGTGAAGGCTGAGAGAGGCTGCCGGAGGTCTTGGCAGTGTTCTTGTTTGTTTATGTTAATGATACTTATGTCTCAGAGCAAATGTAGTGATAATTTGATGTTTGAAACTCTATACATACCTTTTTTTTTTTAAACCTCCAAGACACAAAACTGCGGTTTCTGTGGTCAGTTTAAAAGTTTGGATAGTGTGAAGCAGCAGCTTGGTATTGCTGGGAAGGAGAATTTGTGGTCAGCCAACCTTCCCTTGATAATCAAAGGTTAATAATTGAACATTGTGAGCTTTTGTTTCAACCAAATAACCTGACCTTGGATATTTGTGCAGTGATTGAATATCACCATTTTGAATTCTGGCTACATGTGAAGACTACTCCCTGAAATCTCCCAGTGAGACTAAACCAGAGTTAGTAATCAAACCACTTCATTTTCTGTTTAACACCACTCCCTTTATTGCCACTTAATCTCAGTAAGACCACACAGATACTGTATGTAAAACCCCAAATCCCAGGGCGGGAGAGCGGAGACATATTTCCTCTTTTCAACATTTCATTCCACTCTTTGCTCTCCTGGCCACACAGATCTCTGAGATGACTCACTTAGTAGTAGAATGGAAACATAGGAGAGACAGTGCTCTATTCATTTTCAGCCCACTTGGTAGGCTCTGCTGGAACTCATATATCTTCTGTAACGATATAGACTTAATGTAAAGACCAGCCTTTATTTTTTCCCCCCAGCAGATGATTTCAGTGGACTTCTATATTTCACACTGGTTTGTCGTAAATAAAACCACACTATACTAATTTGGAATAAATAATTAGAGGGAACATGTCAGATTTAATTTATGATATTCCTTCTTCCTCAACAGAAACATATGTGAAACCCAGATGCTCCTTTTTTGTATAGATACTTAATACATAGCAGCAAATTCAGATTTACTGTAAGACTTCTTAATACAAACGTGTTTCTGCTTAGTTTATTACTGCTCTGGTTTTGTTTGGGTAGAGAAATGAGCCAGCGGGAAGGGGCATTATGATGATGTAAACTGCAGTGACATGGTTTACATCAGGTCTGCAGCACCGCAAAGCACTCGAGGAAATGTTTGAGCGTCTGACTGCGAGTTTGAGAGGGACATGGGCCACACACAACATGACAGATTTACTAGACTCATTCACACACAACACATGTAAAAACATAGAGACCAGCACACATGCACAAGTTCATGCGTTGAAATCACTGTTGAACTTGGACTGCATTAAACTCATCTTACATGATATTTAGACATGAACAAACACTATGCTTTATCACATTTTGAGCAGAGACACAGCAGATTCTCACTGTGCAGATATGAGTTTGACCTTGTCAACTTGAGAGAGTGACACCCGGCTGATCCTTTCCTTACACCCCTTTTGTCAGCTGCTGCTGTTACAGACAGGAAGAAGGAAGCGGTCTTGCCCTTTGCTTCCTGGACCTCAGTGTCGTACAGAAACGTCTCTATACTTGTTTCCTCAGTTACCACTTCTTTTGTTCTCACTGTGATGTGTATTTGAGTGTCTGGCCTTTTGACACTATCCACTGAAATATCTTTGTTTCCATTTCAGGGCCTTTTGTCTCCAGTTTTAGCTCAGCATTCACAGCAACTGAGTGCATGATGAAGTTTATCACAGTTAGGAAAGTTTAATTCAGAGTTATTGTTGCTGTCTTCATATCCCTCATGACTCGAAACTCACATTTCACATCAAATCATCCCTTTTAATATCATTTTGGCACCCAGGCATTTGCGATGCTTCACAAATCTTTACAAAGTTCCTTTGACCCGAATGTGATGAAAATTGTTCTACAACATCAGCGTGTCACCTTGGCTGAAATCCAAAAATCAGAGATACAAGTCCTGTGCGGGACACTGAGAATATCACATTTCATCTAATAAAGCTCTTTTCTTGGCCTTCATTGCAAACATGTGGGATCAATAAGCTTGGTTAAGAAATCATTTTCATTCTCTTCAATACCCTGAAAATCAACTTATCTGCCTTTGGATAACAGTTGCCATTGCACTGTGTGATTTGATTTATTTATGGGCGCTTCCCTGGTGTGTCTGTGTGTGTGTGTGTGTGTGTGTGTGTGTGTGTGTGTGTGTGTGTGTACTGTACAGTATGTGCGTGTAACATGCGTGCAAAAGTGAATGTTTACATCCTTTACCTGGGCAGAGATATCCTGCGTTACCATGAAAATGTTTTTAGTTAAATGGAAAGTTATTCATGGTTCTTTCTCTGCAGGGTCAGGACCCAAATTGAGAACTAAAAGCACTTTATTCACAAAATAGTGCCAGGAGTTTACCTTGGCACTCTTCGACTGAACTTTGTGTTCAAATGGACATTGCAAAACATTTTAGACATATATATTACATTATGCCTTTACCTGTGTTTGGTTGAGATACAAAGTTTAAATCTATGTGTATCTATATGCGTTTTACAGACGGAGTGTGCAAACTTCGTTCGCCTCCTGCAGCCCTACAATCGCACTCACCTCCTGGCCTGTGGCACCGGTGCCTTCCAGCCCATGTGTGCCTTCATCTACGTGGGACACAGAGGCGAGGTAAGCTGGGGTGAAGATAGGCACTGTGTGTGTATTGGGCATGTGTGTGTGTGGGGGGCCTGCTGCTAAAGAGAACTGGGTTGCTTACAAAGTATCGTGGGAGAGGGAATGTC
Organism: Chaetodon striatus; assembly: GCA_029783705.1. NCBI lineage: Eukaryota > Metazoa > Chordata > Actinopteri > Chaetodontiformes > Chaetodontidae > Chaetodon > Chaetodon striatus. The sequence goes on from JAPZEB010000002.1 coordinate 14,973,755, forward strand.
CTAGCACATCACTCATACACAAACCCACACACACATACAGCCACAAAGGAATTAGATGGAAAAAAATAACAGTGAGTTGGTGTTTTTGAGGAAAACTCTAATATACAGCTATCACAGTTGTGTAGGACTTAATTTTACTGTGTGCATGCTGAAGTAGCACCGCAGTCTGTCTCCATTACCCAAAGGAAATGTTTGGAAACTGTAAATTATGTTCACTTTTTATGCACTGAGTAGCCATTAGAAAGACTTCAATTTAGACTATGCAATTTACTTTGCTGTCAACTGACTTTACTGTAGTTTTTACTATGGAGTCACTCCATAGCATGAACTTTTTCCAGTTTTATTGCTCTATATTGTCAGCCACAAACTGCCTTTGGCAACTGTGAATATAAATCTCAACTTACAGTGTGATGATGTTTCCATCCAACTGATGAGAGTAACATAAAACTTTGATTAAAGGTCGAGCCCCAGCTAAATGCTTTGTCCCTTTTACTAGCCGAGTGTGGCTACACATTTTGACAAATTAATGCTGGTGTCAATCAGAGATTGGTTTTGGTTGCCACTGAAGCAATTTATTTTCATTAAGTTCTTTGGATGTGTAAAAGCTCTCAAAGCCAGCTGTGTTGTCGGCTACCCACTTAGGCTAATGTCAGTAAGCTGCTGGGATCGCCCATACAAACATAAATGGTTTAACTTTTGTCAATATGGACATGCTACACATTGTTAGCTTAGATACTTATCTATTAGATAGATTCTCCACAGTTCAATAATTCAGTTCATACTGAGGACATAAGCACCAAAGAATAATTTCTTCAGATTTACTAGCACAGTAAACAAGAGAGACAAAAAAAAAGTGGCAACTCCCTACCTCTGAAGCATTCCTAAAGTCCGAACATGTCCATTCTTGGTTATTTACATTCCTTTAGTCCATAAGGGTTCACTGAGTAAAAGAGTCACAACAGTTTTTCATTAAAATGAATCCAAGTTGTGAATATTGTTTTTAGAATGCTTTAATTCTTGCGTGCTGTAAAACAAGCATCTTCAGCATCTCAGCATCTCTCTTTATTCAAGTAATACCCATACTTGTTTAAATAAACAACATATCCTATTTTTTCTGAGCAACAGTTTTGTCTGAAAAGATTTAGGCCCTTTCCATATAGACGTCTGTCCCAGATATACACCTGTTGAGTTCAGTGATTGCAGCAAACAAAAGTCCAGGCTATTAATTGAAGTTTTACAGTAAGTCCAATAGTCTGTTTCATTTACGCTCTGGTTTGGCCTCCACCAACTCCTGAGAAAACAACATTTTAGCTGCTAAGTGCTCCACTATGTTCACCAGCTATTTGCTATCTTTGTCTCTGTGCCTTTTGCTGTTGGGTATGTAAAGTGCACAGTTAACTTGTGTTTGCAGAAAACAGCTGCCGACATGAATTTATGGTTTAATGGGGGATTGGTGAAAGCTTGGAGTCAGGACTTCACAGCAAATGTGCAGACCACAAAATCTAAACAATGAGCAGAAAAAGTTTAAAAACTAAGTTTGGGTTCAGCATTGCAAGAAATCATTTAACTTTACACAGAGACAAGTTTTATGTGAAAGATAGAGGAGCTTTGCGCAAGGCATGCACTTCAGAGCTGGACCACCACCACAGACACTTGTGGTTAAGTTTTTATGATTACATTTAGTTTTATGAATCAAATATATTGCCCAATTATGTTTGAAGTGTTGCTGTAAGACCAGTTAAGTCGGTAAAGTAAATTAATGCTGACTGAGAACTAATCCACAGTTGATACAATCTGGTTTTCTAACTAGTTCACAGTTTGAACAAGCCATACAGAAATGTCTGCTTTATTATTGCAGTATGACGACAGGATGCTACTGTATCATAATACATAGGAAGTACTGTGCATATGAGATGATAAGGGATCTATAGGTGGCCTCTAAGCAAACCTGCAGAGGAAACCAGAGTAATGGAACAAATATGGTTGGTGCCAAAACACAGCTCAGACTGGCCCTGCTCTGAGCTTAGATACCCGGGGCTCAAGGTTAAGCCTCAGCAGGCAGCTCTGCCATGAGTCTTTCTGTAGGGCTACTCAGCCACAGCATCAGCCCTTCTATACATCCTTTCAACCGCACAGGCTGGCTCCCTACACAGCCACTTAGTTCACTGGGACCCTCTGCAGAGTCTCACACTTGGAGCCATTTGAGGAACAAGAATCAATGAATGGAGCTTTTAAGGCGGACTCCTAACTTGCTGTTTCACGGCGGTCCTCCACATCGCAGCCCAGTGTGCTGCCCTGCATGGCCCAGCAGGAGGGGGTCAGACTGGGCATGAGGAGAGAGGAAAGCTGGATGTTGGCAAAGAGCGGAGAAAGGGAAGTGAGACATTGGGGAAGGAGAGTGCCAACGTTTTAAGAGTGTGTGTGTGTGTGTGGTGGACATAAAGTACAGAAGGTGCATTGCAGCATTTTTTTCCTCGTGGATTTAGCTGCTGGCCGCTGTGTGTGTGCCTTGCTGCCATTTTCTGCCTTCCTCTCAATCTGTCATCCTCAGTGTAGGTTTTGGACCTCGAGATTTATTACACATCATGAAAGAGAAACAGCGCAAATCTTCCTCTGTTCATGCTCATGCTAAATAACTTTAAGCCCAGTGACAATATACAGCGGTTGGCACGGTTAAGAACAAAGAAAACAGAAATTAAAGATACAAAAATAAGTCAGTGGAATCTTTAAAGGGTGGTGCTGGGCTAAAGGACTGAGCAGCCATGTTATGAAATGTGAGTCACCTGCATGTATCCTCAGAGCTGCTAGAAACACAGGAGATGCTGTCCGGGAACTTTTCAGCCAAGCGCTTGACCTCATCAGTTGCTGGCAACCAATCAAATCATATGTGCATTTGTGTTGTGTTGCAGTGATTCAGCAAGCCAAGCACAAAACAAGCCAGAGTTTTGAAATTCGGGTGTAACATAGAGATGATATAACACTTTAACTTGAGGCTTGCAGAGCACGAATGACATGCACCATTTGAAGCAACCCATACTCTCATGAGCATGTAAAGCCTTCTGCAACGTGGTCTCACTCCCAACTCAACCCAACACTTGGTCACTGGCCCATCGGCATTATACACAGAAGCACAGAGGCACCCTTAAGCGGCAGTATGAGACAACCTGAGCAGTGGCATTTGTCTGGGCAACTACAGTAGCAAACAGAGCGATAATGTCTGCACTGAGCCAGTGGGAGGGGAGGTGATTGGGTCGAACAAACTCCATTCTTTTACCTGCTTTTTATTTCCCATGTAATACCAAAAGTCAGTCAAATTGTTTTAATATAGAAGTAGTTTACTAATATGTTTAGCATGCTATGCTAGTGACATATGTCACGTGGCGTTAATTTTATGTAAGTCAAATAGGTACTTATTTTTAGCCAAACCATGATATTTTTTTCTTAATCATGTTTTTGCTGCCTAAATTTGAGGAAATAAACCTAAAAAAGTTTTTTACCTATGTTCTAAAATTATTTTAAAAAGACTATATACATTTAATGAGCAGAAACTCTACATTACCTGTGAAAAATTAAGGGTTATTTTGAAAAGGCATGATGCCTGCAACAAGCACAAATTGACATGCTGTCTCTGAACATCCAAAACTGATGCAGTAGGGGTACCTAGCACATCATATTTTGACAAGACGGCTGACTGACTGACCAAACATCAGTACTTGAGTTGGGAGTGAGAACATACTTTCTGTTGTCGACTAGTTTACAATGGTGAGTAAATGCTGCTCTCTTCACAGACATTGTTGCATTTTTTTTTATTGACCTCAGGGAACATGTGTATGCGCTTGTGTATAGTGTGTGTTTGTATGTGTGCATACCCAGGTGTGGAACTGTTGTCCTGACTGACATCAAGATACCAGTTGTCTTCCCACTTGTGTGTGTATTTCTGTGCATGTGTCCCTTCATCACTTCGATCACAGCCGCATCCTTGCAGCTGTAGTCAGAGTGTATGTGTGAATGGACGACACCACAGGGAGCCTGTCCATTTATTTAACCAATCGTTAACTGGTGGAGAACACACACCCATCTGTTTGTCTGACCTCTCGCGGGAACCAAGGCTGCGAGCCCTCTGACTGGACTCTGGGTGGGATGATCTCTGACCTTGTAGGTGTTTCATCTCAGTTAGGGGCAGACAGACACAAGCTCTATCACTCTCATGCCACCTCTCTCTGTCTCGGTCTTGTGTTGCTGCCTGTTACACAAATTTTACACCAAACTTACGAATGTAGCAAGAAATACGATGAGAGCTAGGCTCATTTTACATCAGCTGCATTGGCTCTCTTACTGTCAGACAATGAATAAATATAGTATTTAAGCAGTTTCTGTCCTTAACTAAATTTCATGCTTTCATCCAAAGATAAACACCAAGAAATTAATTTAGCAATATTCTAGTATTGCAACCAATTGATGTACAATCATGATGGAAGGGGACGTCTGGGAGGTCGTGAAGTACATTTCAAAATCGCCAAGAGTATTTTGAAATCGTTGTGCAACACTGAATTTTATCTGGCCAATTGAGAAAAACTTTCTCTACGGTCTTTCTTTGAGTGTGAAAACAATGTTTAAATTAATTCTCACCACATGGTGTTCATCTTAATTACGAAAGCATATGAAACTTTAATCCATGCGTTTCTGCCTCGCTCTTTTCTCATACACACACAGACTGGAATCCCCATGGTGAGTGACACAGCTGCCCGAGCGCTGTCATAGATGTGAAAATAAACCACCACATTACAGTGACGACATACAGAGGACTAGACCCCACACGCGCACACAAACATGAATACACACACACACAGTCAAACAAAACAAATGACACAAACTTGAGCATATAAATACGCAGAGATACAGACAGAAACACACACAAACATGATGAAAGACACGCACAGTCAAGCATAAATCTAAATACATGGAAGCAAATGTAGAAAGACACAGAAGTTAAAACACACACATACAGAGGGAGGCACATATTTATGTGCACCTAACAACAACTGACAGATTGATAAAAAAAGAAATTGAAAGTTGAACACACACATTAAAGCACACAAATACCCGTCTGGCCTCCTCAGCAGAGCCGTATTGTAAACTGAAGCAGTTCAGATGTTCCATTTTCAGTAAAAGCCCACTTTTACTTCCCAGATCTGCTTTTTGGCACTCAGTTTGTAACTTGCTGAGTAACTCACTTCCTCTCACTATAATGGCAGACTTCCATGACAACCTCTGTAAGTGCTACACACGGGGCACTTTTAAATCCTGTGGGAAAAAAAGCTCTTCAGCAGGGCCAATAGCACAGCATTAAGGTGCATAAAAAAGTGGACTAAAAAGATTTAAAGCATAATAATAAAAAGTATTGCTTATAAATCACCCATTTATTTTCCCGTGTATGTTGCCTTTGGACCAAAGCCCTACAAACTAGAGATCATTTTGCTGTCATTATTACTCCATATCTAGTCCCTTTACTCAATTTCATATATTTTTTACTGTGTTATTACCATTACTTTTAATCAGCTCTTATCTCACTCTGTCTCACCCTCTGTCTCTACTTCATCTCAGTTTTTTCTTTTCTGTCTTTCACTTTCTTTCAATAGAAAAGAATGAAAAGTAAAAGAAGATTAAATGAGAGAGCAGGCTTCCCATGCTTTCACTAGAGTGAGCGTTGAGTGGTGAGAGAGGGAGCACAGCCATTATTTGACTGGACACTGAGGAAAAGGCCAAGTACAACACCATTTCAAATAAGCTCTGTGGGTAGGCCAAGTTGCCTTTAAGATGCTTGAAGTGAGTCCAAACTGTGAACTTATAGACGTTTAACTTTTTTAAAAAACCACACTAGTAGGCCAGTTGTGCTGTGGCTTTTATCCAGTGTGAAACTGTGAATTTTAAAGCACGAACAGATAAAACATGGCAGCTTGAGGGTCGAAGATAAAACTCGGGACCCTTGACAGATATTTCAAATCATCAACTCTGTTTCAGAATTTTATACACTTATGTAGCATCAACCTCCACTTCATCAAAACATGAACAGTGGGGGAGGACAAGAGGGGAGGGAGACAGAGAAGAAGATGATAGGCTGGAAGGAGCCGGGAGTACAAAAGGTGGATGTCTGCTTTGTTCAACTCTGTGGGACAGAGGAAGAGAGATGGGACAGGGAGAAAAGTCAGCAGCCAAGAAGGTGTTATGTGACTGTGAAGTGCATGCACTTGGTTCTTTATTTGTGGTACCAATGCGTTCCAAATGTCCTCACAAAAACAGAAAGACAAGGATAATTAATGAAGATGCCAATTCT
>JAPZEB010000002.1:14990801-15008006 GCA_029783705.1 Chaetodon striatus
ACACACACACATGCGTGCATAGATGCACGCACACATGCACAATGCATACTGTCATGCATATATGGATAGAAAATTATTACCTCAAATTTGATAAAATGGAACGGTGAAGGACACACACACACACACACATGCATCCAGTATCTGCAAAAGGAACTCTGCAAAAGACATCACATCTTTCTTTTTTCCAACTGAATTTAGAAGTGATGTTCCTTCCTGTTTGTTTCAGCCGGCTTTTTGCCTTCAGTCTGGTTTCAGTGGTGAAATAAATGGTCAGTAGGATGGAGGTCATGTGACAGACTTTCACTGTTGCCTCCAAAATAAAACCTTTTAAATGTCCTTTCAGTTCATAATCCTACTGCAGTGTAAAAAATTGGGGGTCTTACAGTGTCTCACCCACTACAAACACCCCTTAAAGCTGCTTTAACTTAAGTGTTTCAATCCAAATCCAGTGTGCTGGAGTACAGAGCCAAAGCAATGAAATGGATATTTGGAAATTAATATTCAGCTGTGTTTTATAGCTTGTGTGTGCCATGTTTTCTACCAGAATGATGTTGGAGGTCAGAGAGTGCTGGTGAACAAATGGAGCACCTTCATCAAAGCCAGACTGGTCTGCTCTGTACCGGGACCTCACGGCATTGACACGCACTTTAACCAACTGGGTGAGATACACATAAACCTTTTTTTTAACAAGATTACGCAACCTGAACACATGCAGCAGCATTTCACCTACACATGCACACAGACACTGTTCAAAAAACAGCTTCTCTCTTTTACATATAAAATGCATATGAGCATTAATGTACACACACTGTATGTAACACACATACTCAGTAGTATTATCTTCTTTTTTAAAACAGAGGATGTTTTCCTGCTGAGGACCAAGGATGAGAGGAACCCAGATGTCTATGCCATCTTCAGCACCATAAGGTGAGTAACCATTAAGCTTTACGTGTGTTTCATCTACACATGAACTACTCTGCCTTACTTTATCTGAATGTAATGTAGCTTTGAGTTCCTCATAGAAAATGAGAGGAATTTTATTGTTAAGTTGTGTTTTTCCTTTATTTAAAGGCAGTGTATGACATAAAGTTTCCTACCACCTGAAAGTTAGAGTGTCTTGACTTGTGGAGAGCTTCTAAAGCCTAGGTCATTGAATGTTTGTGATCTGGGAAGTAGTAATGTCCAATGGTGGTCAAATTACACTATAAGAGCCACATACTAAAAGAGCAACCTATCAGCATCTTGTTTTTGATTACATCCAGTTGTTAGGTGCTACAGTGATGTACTTCTGTATTCTAGGATGTGTCAGTACACATGACATCACTGTTAAGTTTGGCTACAAGTGCACCAGAGCACACCCATCAATGATGCTGGCTGTTCAGCCTGGTTTGTTACTCAAGTGATGATGGTTGATTTTGTGACTTCAGTGACCTGCAACTAATAATGTTATGTCAGCTGTTAGACTTTAAAACCTTTATGGATCCAAGTACTTAAAAACAGAATCTGGTGACTTCATTATTGCCTTCATTTTCAACCACTCCCTGCAAGTTTCCGTTTCTTGCAAATGTAACTGAATCTTCTCACATTTTTGACAGATATTTAATACAGTTGTTTGTAAAGATATTCAACTGTATATCTCCCCTCTCTCCTCCACAGTAATGTGTTCCAGGGTTTTGCCGTGTGTGTTTACCGTATGGCTGACATCAGAGAAGCATTTAATGGACCCTTCGCTCATAAAGAGGGCCCGGACTACCAGTGGGGGGCCTATGAAGGCAGGGTCCCTTATCCAAGACCAGGCGTGGTGAGTGATTGTTACATATTACATCACCTCTAACCCTAAATTTACTTTAATGTTTTAGTTGCTCAATCTTAAATTTATCTTAACCATCGTGCACTTACCATGACCACAATATTTCTTATAAAACTTGCTCCTGCTTGGTATCATTAAAAGGAAACACAAGATGCCTGACCCTTCATATGCTGATGACTCACAGCTTTATATTTCTCTATCCCCTGCTCAACTCAGTCCCATAAACAAACTGGTAAACTGTGTTAACATGTTATGTACCATGTGAACATGTCAGATTTAGCTAAAAGCTAATTTTCATTTTCCCAACTGGCCACCAACATTGGTTGAATTTCGGTTGTGACGTCAAGTAACCCAAACTCAATGTCAGGACAACTTCTAATACCAATGTCTATTTAACATAGAATACTGTCAACAGTTATTGTTGATATTTTGTTGGTTTTAAGCCAAGTTACTAAAATCTAACATCTTCAAAACCTCTTATGCAAACATGATTTTGACGCAGAGAAATGACATTTAATCTGAAGGTATGGAGAAGAAACCCTAGCATCTGCAAACTGTCATAACATGAACATCCACACAAGATAGACCAAAGTTTTTTTTGACATCCTGTGCCAACTGATTGTACTTGGAAAACATATCAAGTGAGAGGATTCATATTTCAAACTGATGCTGAAAAACTGGTTAATGCATTTATTTCAAACACAGCAATTCTATTGTTCTTGGATGACCAAAGGAAGGCTCAAGCTCATTTTAAATCATCACAGCAGCAGCTACAACACATGCTAAAGCCTCTGCAATGATCAAACGGTAGAATCAACACCTCTCTAAAAACAGTTTCAACACAACCCTGAACCCCTATATAATGTAGGTTTTATAGCAGGGTTGCTGTATTAGAATGAAATAGTTTAAGCTAGGTGTACCTCCACTATTATACCAGCACTTAAAATCACCTCAGAATCAATTTAGAATTGGTGGAGTTTCCCTATTTGTCATTATGGTGACCTCACTCGGAAAATAGCTGTATTATTTCCTACAACAGTTAGAAGAAATCCAGTGGCTTGAGCTCATTAATTTTTCTACAGTGATAATGTGAATGTGCTGCGTTTTTCCCAAAAGATATTTAGCTAATGACACAACTGTGTACAAATGCAATACTTATGAGTAGTTGCTCAAGCTTACCTTGTAAGCTAGAACAGAGGGGGAAAAAGGAATTGTAAGGTGATAAAAACATTAAAAATGAGGCGTAGAAAGTTTCCATATCAGTAAAGTAAACTACTGTATGCGGTAGTGCAGCTGTGGTGACTGTACACAGCGCAGAGCCTTCTCCTGGTTTACATCCTAACTCTCAGCAGAGCTCTGTCATGTTCTCTCAACCACATCACTGTAATTCAGACTTGTTATACACACAAACACACGTGTGTAAGGCAACACACATACACGCGCTCACGTCGCCCATGTAATTCCACCTCATTACCAGAGTGCAGGCGAGCGTATGGAGGCAGAAGGAATATGAATAATGTGAGAACAGAGCAGACACCTCTGTGGTTTCAGTCCGCTGACTCTCTGATTAACAGGAATGTCTTGGCCCAAATCTGAGAGTATAGAAGAGAGAAAGAAAGAGAGGAAAGGAGGAAACGGAGAAAGAGAGGAAACTGGGGAAAAAGATGACAACGCAGGGCGGGCTGATGAAGAAGCACAGATGGGAAGGAGAGAAGAGAGAGAAGATAAAGGCATATCAGTTGATTTTTGCTTCTTTTCGATTGAAATATTCATCAAAACTCATTTGATGAAAAATATCCTGCTGTCCTACATAGATGTTTAGCTGGATTTAAAATATTCACTCTGTTCTCTTGCAAAACTATCATAATGACCTAGATTTTTCTGTCTCACTCGCACCAGACAGAACATTTAGGTCCTTTTCATTTCCCTGGATTTAAGCATAATACTATATAATATCCATCATGTCTCCATACTCACCTGTCAAAACTCACCCACAAATGGAAAATAAAAGTTCACTTCATATGAGAGAGATTTGGTGGATTTATCCTCCCTAGATATTTATTTTGGATTGAACTATCACTGCACATTGTTTAAATTTGTGACAGAACTCATTCTGTAATAGAGGAAATAATGGGATAGTCTCGATTGCAGATTTACCAGAGTTTAATGGTAATCCTACCTGGACTGAGATTTGTAATGTATTTCTCTGCCTGCCTCTTTTATCCATATGGACATCTACTTTATGATAAAAGCCTCGTGATTGATAGTTTAATATTAAGCTTTTGGGTTGCTACCAGAATGACTTTATCCTTGATGATCCATACAGCTTTTAATTTGCCTTGGTGTTTCTCTTGGATTGATTTCTGACATGTGGCCTGTTTTAAATCAATAGTATTATAATATGCTGTCATATTGAAAGTTAGAGCATCATCTGCATATTTTTCTGCACCCTGCCTGCACTGACAATTAAAATTGGTTTTAAAGTGTCACACTTTAAAAGATTTTTTTAGGGCTTTTTGACTTTACCACAGGACAGCTAGAGAGTGACAGGGAAAGAGAATAAGAGCACAGGGATGACAAGCAGCAAAGAGCTGCAGGCCAGAATTGAACCCAAGGTGCTGCAAAGGATTCTGCCTACATGGGGCGGACATTCTACCGAGTGAGCTCGAGGTGACTCCTCAAAGTGTCAAGTGTCTTTTTTTATTTATTTATTTATTTTTTGGTTACTGTTTCACACATTTTTCCCCACATAAAGTAAAAAAGGGGCTGGAAGCAGATTCTACTCTTTTTTCCCTTACTGAAAAAAAATCTGGATTTGATCTCTGCCCTGCCCACCATCAGTGTTTACAATAAGTTTCACTTCTTCTGTTTTCTCCAGCACTGGCACAGCGCTAAAACAAAGTGCGAAGTCTGGCTATTAAAGAGTATTGCTAGGTTGACCGATAAAAGAGCATTGCGGATTAAGATTGCTAGCACTGAAAACATAGGGGAGATTCAGCTATACATGTACGAGCCTCAGTCAGACTCAAACTTGGATGAGGAGTCTGTTGTGCATTAAAATTGGCAACCAGCAGACGGTTGCCAGTGGCTGACACAGTGTTAGTGGTTGGAAACATACAATAATATCTGCTACAATGTCACAGTGTGTTCATATTGGTTTACATTAAAAAACTGCACACCACTATTTCTGCTCTCAAAACTTTCACTATACTAATGCAAACTTTAAAAATCTGCTCAGTCCTGGAGGTTTCAAGTTCCTTTGTTGGTGCCGTGACAAAGTCTGTTCTCCCCCTCGATATGTCTTTACTGCATTAGACAGCGATTGACTCTTGAATTTGTGACATACCTAACCTAGCTTGCCTGGGTAGGTTTGACGCTCATATTTTAGGGTTGTGCACAGACATTACCCCCTTTAGTAGAGGAATGTGAAAATACCTTCCTAGAGGCAAACTTTGTACAGATTACAGTCAACTTCAAACATTTTGTGGAAGAAAGAAACATGTTTTAGTGGAGAGAGACTTTAGAAATCCTTTATCCTTTATCCGATTCAGTCAGAATTCATTTCAGAACAATTCAGGAATTTTTAACTACCTACTTTGAGTTGAAATAGAATATGGGATATCAGTAATGTTCTTAATTGAAAACAGGTTTCTGCTATCTTATTTATGTGAGCTAAGGTTGATACAAAATTGAGGAAAGTAATTTTCCAGGATTTGTACCTCATCTGATCTCGCTGTCCTCTGCTGGGTCTATTTGTTATAATTGAGCAATTTCCCAGATACAATACAAAAGGGCTAACACAATGCATACTGTGCTTAACACACATACACGCAAACACACTGGCTGTGCACAGTAATAATAGGCGTGAACAGAAGTCTGCCAAATATGCTCACCTCTTCTCTCTCTCATTAATCCTCACTTGGCTCTCAGTTTGAGATTGAAAGCAGTCGACTTGCTGCAGCAAAGTTCGGATGAGTTTGACGAAAGGTTTTGGAGCTGTTCCAAATTTAGGTTTTACGTGCTGTGCAAACAGACAAGAAGTGATTTACTGAGCAGCTGATCTGCATTGGGAGCTGCACAAGTGTGAGTAGTGTGGATATCATAAATAAATTCATGTTGAAAATATTGTCCCTTCAGTTCCAAAAGGAAATAATGTAGATTTATTTTGTGTGTAAAAATAAAAATTATGTTGATTTTAGTACACAGTTTACCCACAAATTAAGTAAAGTTTGCTTGGAACCCATTTTGAATGATGCACAAACCCTTCTTGTAAAACCTCATAGCTCATGTGCATTTTTCTAGAAGCATTTGTAGTTAGTGAGTTAGAGAATTGAGTTTGGATTTACTTACACATTCCATACCTTCTGCCACATATAGTGATTGACGCCATTTAGGAAATCATACTCTGAGGAATTATACATCAATGGTTTGTGCAGATTTAAGTCCCTGCACAGTTCAGATCCGCCTTCTGAAATTGAATCCAGACCATTACTGGGCTATTGTGTAGATCACTTACTGTTGTGATAAGCAGGAGTTACAATATTTCTACCATATGGAGGTACAGTCTGGAATAGCAACATCAGGCAATGAGATTTATACAAATACCAAGTGGTCAAATGACTAACTGCTCTCTAAAGAATCCCGACTGCGTAAGAGACTCGATCTCGGTTAAATTTCTCCTCAGCCTCAATTTACATTTGTCAGATTAGGACTTTGACATATGCTTTCATTTTAGTCAGCCACTGCTGCAGTGTTATTTTTCCTTACTGATGGAGCTTCTCTTATCTGCATCTCTCTGTCATCCTCTGCCTTCATCAAATGATTACTTGTCACTTGTCACTCTCAGGCTTTCAGGTAATTTCAAAGCATATCAAAGCTTGAGGGGAATTATCATTCACCACAGAGGAGCTTATCAGATCTTGCAACTCTCCAGTTTATTTCAAAGTCACGCTCTTGAAATCAACCCCAAAAGCACAGTTTTTTTATTGTTCTTTATTTGTGTCCTTTGGCCAATTAAGGCCAGATTGGAATTCTCTGAACCCAGACAGGAGCCCTGTAAAGACAAAATCCACCCCTCTCTCTCCGTTAAATGCACAAAACTGCAAAACTTTGGCTTCTTTGCAAAGATTTGCTGATCAGAATGAGCAGAACGAAAGGTCACATGCTTTTATTTGGATCGTGTTCAACTCCTAATTACCTGAGTGATACATATCTCAGCGAAGTCCCACCACATTCTTATTCTAATTACTACAATGATACAAATGGAAGGATTTTAAACTCACAAGCTCTGCTTCTATAGAGCTGCTTCAAAACACATAACTTTACAACTGTGGTTTTGAACTTTCATCCAACATTTTCAGGCACAATAAAACTGCTAATGAGGGTTCTTTGTGAAGACTTTAAGACCATAATTAGGCAACAGTTCTTCTGGAAATCACACCTAAAGTGGCAGTAAATGGTGGGAATGTAAAGTCTTGCTGGAAAAAGGCCAGAATTTTGCTTTCTCTTTCTGCCTCTGTTTGTCTACCACTGCCTCTAGCCATTCTTTCTCTTCCAGTTTAGCATCAGCAAGGATTTTAGAGAAATAGTTATTTTTTAATAACCCATCTCCCTTTTCCTTTGTCTCTCCACATCTTTCTCATTCCCCCCTCCACCTCTCCAGTGCCCAAGTAAAATTACCAACCAGCCAGGCAGAGAGTTTGGCAGCACAAAAGACTTCCCTGATTCAGTGCTGCAGTTTGCACGCAGCCACCCACTGATGTGGCGGCCGGTGTATCCTGCCCTGCGCCAACCTGTGCTTGTAAAGGCAAACATTCCTTACAAGCTGAAACAAATTGTGGTGGACCGGGTCGAGGCAGAGGATGGGCAGTATGATGTCATGTTCATCGGCACAGGTAATACTAGCATGAATGTTAAATTGAGCCCTGTGGGGAAATTGGATTATTGTGGCAGCGAGGAATTGCAATAACATGTAGTCATTACGTTCCTATTCTATGACCTCGTCACTTACAGTATGTGTTTGTGTCTTTTAGATGTTGGCACAGTATTGAAGGTCATTGCTCTGCACAGTGGAAACAGCCTGGAGACAGAGGAGGTCACACTGGAGGAGCTACAAGTTTTCAAAGTAAGATTACCCCCTCAGGTATCTAAATAACTCTTTCTTTTTTCACAATCATTGTTTTTTAGGCCACATTGAAGAAGCAGCCATTCATCATTATAGATAACATTTCTGTTCCTTCATCCCTCTTTAAAGTTGACAGATAAGGGACCACATACATGTCTTCAAGAAAACCTGTTCAAACCTTATCACATTTTTTCCCTCCTCTGTCTTAAAGAATAATTCTGCTCTGGAACTTGTCACCTTTCTACTTGCAAGTCTTTTCAAACATTGTGAAATACATCACGTCAATTATTTTTATTATTGCAGGTCCCAACCCCAATTACATCAATGGACATATCTGTGAAAAGGGTACGTTAATGTGGCTGTAAATACGAACTTCATACTCACAAACTTTAATTCTCACTTCTATTAAACAACTGCTTTACCAACATCATACCTTACACCCTTCTTTCCCTTCAAACAGCAAGCCCTGTATGTGGGATCTCCAGCAGGTGTTGCACAGGTGAAGCTGCATCGCTGTGAGACTTATGGGAAAGCCTGTGCTGAGTGCTGCTTGGCCAGAGACCCTTACTGCGCGTGGGATGGATCCCTGTGTGCGCGGTACATGCCAAACAGCAAACGCCGCTACCGCAGACAGGACATCAGGCATGGAAACCCTGTGCTGCAGTGTGTTGATCAGAACCTAAATGGTTAGTGCAACTACCAACTTAAAACCTTCATCTGTGACTTCTTTGTTCATTATGCAGGATGATTTCTTGGCTGGGTGCAGTGACTTCCTGGACAGCACCTGGCCAAGTGATAATTCCTTGTAAAACCACAACTTTTCTTTTTTACACTTTGGTTTTTGTAAGTTTTAAACAGACAAGATATAGCATTAAAATTAGTGAGCTTTGCTAATTGGCAAATCTTGTTACCAGTAGACAGAGCCATGTTAGCTAGCTGCCCCTGCTTTCAGTCTATATGCTAAGCTAAGCTAAGCATCTGTAACTGTAGCTTTATATTTACTAAATATACTGTATGACAGTGGTAACAATCTTCTCATGTAAGAAAGTGACTAAGCATATTTCCCAAAATACTGAACTATTCCTTTAACATTACAGACCAATCTAAAGATACAAGTGGTCAAACTGTTTTAAAGGGTGGTTGTTGTATCGCTGAGAAGATTTAGGTTAGGATGCTTCATCTGCTTTACCATTTAGAAATGGAAAAGAAAATTGAGAAAGGAAAGAGAAGCTAATTATCACCATGAATAGGAGATTCAAGTAAACAAACAACAAATATTTGATGCACTACCTGGCACTATTCATAGACTACTTATTAATATCAAAACTGTTGCACATTTTTCACATGTTTTTACAACTGCTCATTGACCTGGTTTTTGGGTCATGTTCTAAACATTATTTAATCTGTTAGCAAAGTTTTCCAAACTCTTCCCACAACACTGTAGATGATCATTATTTCTTGTATGGTTTAGACCAAGGCGGTCCTCTCCTCAAACTCTAAATTATTTAGCTGTGGATAGGAAGAAGTACCACTCTTGTGTATACTGTCCATGAATGTGTAAACACCTGAGGTCCAGGAAAGGATGTTGTTGGATATGTGCCAATCTGTGTTTGAATGAAGATTGTTTGGACAATATGTGTCAGTGTCTGTAAGGGTCAGTGTAATTCTCTGTGCCTCTTTCTCAGGATTAAAGACAAAGAGTGTTTATGTGAGAAGTTAGATTTGTACAAGTCTAGCAGTTTATCCAAGCTGTATGAGACAGATGTTGTACAGTATATTAGACAGAAAATACACGTTAACTCCTCAACCACATGTGTCTGTTTATAAATTACACATTCAGTGCATGCAGAACACAACCTTACTCAGTTCACGCCAGATCGTACATCTTGTTGGGCTTTGTGAGACATTTAGATATCCATATTTTTGCCATCATTGATCATTGAGAACCTTGTTAAGAGGATGAGAGGACCAAATGAAAGATATGGTCTTTCTGTGTGTGTCTGTGTGTTTGTGGTCCTCATAAGTGACCAAAACATCTATGGACCCCACAACTGATAAAAACAAGGATGTGTGTATGTGAGAGAGAAATTAAGAGAGAGAGGGAGCCAGAGCTGAAAGATTGACAGGCTCAAATGGAGGTTATCTAAAGCCTACTGCAATCATATGAAAATGGTACTGTAAAGATAAAGAAGATGTAAGTAAAGATAAAGTAGATGAAAGTAAAGATGAAGTAGATGTGGATGTGTGAGCAAGAAACAGTGTGAAGACAGAATAAAAGGAGAAGAAGGAAGCTGTAGAGAGGGAGAAGAAAGGATGTGTGTATGTTTTGGATGTGTGTTTGCTCACCTGAGTGTAGGTATGACGCTGAGTTGATGAAATATGCCTCTCTCAAGGCCTTTGGATGAACCCGTGTTTTATAAGGTATCTTTGTGCCAAGGTGTCATGTTGTTGTTAAGTAGAACTCCCAGAGGCATGTGTTTTCTTTGCTAAGACTGAATATCATCTTAACTTCAGATGTTTGCTATTTGTCAGTGATTTCTCAATGTGCACTCACATGACGTGAACTTTTACAAGGTACATGCAAAGATACAGCTTGGTGTACTGACAAATCACCATTACATGAAGCTGACATCATTTATATTTTCTGAGGTTTGCAGCTCAAATTGCAATTTCTTCCTTGTGTACAGTAGTTAGTAATTGTGATTGTTCAACATAGCTTGAAAAATAAGCCGATTTGTTTTCTTGCCAAGAGTTAGCTGAGAAGACTGATACCATGTCATGTCATGTCTGTACACTTAATATGAAGGTAAACCAGCAGCCAGTTAGCGTAGCATAGCAGATAGACTGCAAGCAGGAGTAAAAGGATAGCCTGGCTCTGCCTCATGGTAATAATATCTGCCTTCCAGCACCTTTAAGACTCGCTAATTAACACATTATTTGTTTCTTGTTTAATCCACATAAAAACAAAAGTGTTAATACAAGTTGTAGTCATATGTGGGACCATCTCTTGGCTTGGAGCAGTGACTTCCTGGTAGGTGTATTTTGTTACCTTCGGACAGAGCCTGACTAGCTGTTTCCATCTGTTTTCAGTCTTTATGCCAAGCTAAGCTATCTGTTACTGAATCTTCACTGAACTCAGATTGGTATTGAAATCCCATCCAACTCTTGGCAAGAAAGCAAATAGGTTTATTTCCTGAAATGTTAAACTTCTAATCAATATTGTTTTGTCAGATATCTGCTTTGACTGGTTATTATCTTTAATTTTGTTGACATATATTTCTTCACTACTTGAGTCGGGCTTGTGTCTCACATGCACATGGCCTAATGTGTTGCTCAAGAGAACTTGAGTTTACTTGGCAAATGCTTACATACTATGCATTTTATGCACAAAGTGGGTGTCTGTAAAGGGAATTTAGTCCTTTAATAGACTGACAATCTTCAATTTTGATTTTTAAATCTTTCAAATAATCTCTCTTTCAACCAGAAGACCTTGATGTGACAGAAGACAGGGTTGTGTACGGGACGGAGAACAACAGCACCTTCCTTGAGTGTGTTCCTCGTTCTCCACAAGCCACTGTTACCTGGCTGGTCCAACGTGATGACCGCAAGGAAGAGGTAAGGTGATAAGTGTAGCAATCAAAACAAAATCAAGATTGCAATAATAAAATGCCAACCTGTGCTAATATAAATATATAATGGGAGGGAGGTGGGAAAGCTTTGGGAGACACATGAGAAGATGAATGAAAATTCTGGCCAGCAGTGGCCAAAGACACAGCCTTTAACTGCCTTTAAAAGTAAGATTTGTGTGTGAATTTGGCACGTGGTTGACACATTTGACAGCCATTTGGCATGTGGTTTCATTTAAGCAGTTATATTTCAAAGGAAAATGCACAACCACTCTTTCTCTTGGATAAACAGTGAATTCAAACCTTGACCACATGGCATTGAAAGCTGAAGTGTCACTCAATGTCTACTTGCCACTGTGACTTAAATGTAGCATTGCAAGGTCCTTTTAAAACTCTTTGTAGAAAATGATGTCTCTGCGTGTGCCCACACCCACAGTAATCATTCATTTGTTTGAGGGTATGTTTCTCCAAGCCTAACCGAGTGCCTCGGTCAGCCATGCAAGTATTAAGGCATTACCACCCCTCTCCATTTCCCTGCAAATAAACATTTGGCTGCCACTCCAGCTGACAAGGCTGCCATGTTTGTGTTGGCACGGAGGGCTAGAATCTGAAGAGGGGGGGAGGAAAGAGGTAAATAGTGAAAAGAGAGGTATAAATGAGTAGAGCAGTGACTTTGGGTGAAGGTACAAATGAAAGGAGAGAATGAGAGAAAGAGTGAAAACTAACAGTGACTGGATTTCAGGGTGCATTCTTGCTGTTGCAATTCAAGCTGAGAAAACAGTACAACGAGCCCCATTCGCCCTCTTTCTTTTCTCATGCTGTGAAGTGGATTACATGCTAGTTGCCCAACTTGATTTCTTTTTTATAGTTTGTGTGCATCTGCCAGATGAATGGGCTGAAAGCAACACATTGAAAGCACAGTTGTCACAGGGATTTCTCTAACAAAGACGTCTACCATCGGAAGAATTTGAAAGATGAAGATGCTTTAGTCCAATAAAATCTGGAAGCTTTTAAAAAAAAACTTTTTTGGCCCTGCTGTCTTGTATCAATTTCAATCTCTACATTTTTTTTGTCAAAAAGCTTTGAAACTTTTATATACATTAAAACATAAATTCCTTGTACTGTACATGCAAATATTTTAACACACTTGGCTCCTAACTTTGCATGCAAAGTTTAACCAATCCGAGTCCGTGCTGCTTTAAGGCACAAAATAAATTGTACTTCATTTCAGCGATGTTACTACATCATTACAATCCAATCTCAAACAAAACTATGTGTTGATTTGACAGTAAAATTCAAATCAATATCTATGATTCTTTTTTTTTTCCTGCACTGTGACTTAAAATCTTAACAGTATGTTGTTTTGTTTTGCATATAAGTTGTAAAAAGGCACATATTCTTTCTTTTCCTCACTCAGGTCAAGCTAGATGAACGTGTGATGTCTACTGAGCAGGGCCTCCTGTTTCGTCGTCTCTTCCGCCAGGATGAAGGCATGTACATCTGCCGCTCTCGAGAGCATGGCTTCACACAGACCCTAGCCCGCCTCACCCTTGAAGTCCTCCAGGGGGAGACTGTGGACGAACTCATGGCACGCGACAACGCCGGCCTCCCTGACTCGTTCAAAGACCGCTCCACAGGAAGCTACAGGGCCTGGATGCCTTGTAGTGCATACAGCAGGGGAGGCTCATCAAGCCAAATTGGTCAATCGCGTACGTGGTTCAAGGATATCATGCAGCTGATTGGGCCGTCGAACCTGCCACATGTGGAGGAGTACTGCGAGAGGATGTGGTGCAACGACAAGCTGAGGAGGAAACACAAGAGCATGCTGGAGAAATACCGTCAAGCACAGGAGAGTGCCAGAAAGGCACGTAGCAAGAGCTCTGGAGAACGTAACCGGACGCCGAGGGATCTCAGCGCTTTGGAGGGTTAACAGGGAGAAAGCGAGCAGGGGGAAAAGAAGAAAGAAGGGACAAAGGTTTCAGTAGAGGACAAGATGAATTGGGCAGCAAAAAGGGTCAGGACCAGAATCAACTCCTAATAGTTGAAACTTTGGGACTTGGATTTGTAAGAATGAGGTAGATCAGAACAGAGCATCTGCTTTGGCCATTAAACCTAACAGAGTGGATTTTGTGAAATCAGTGAATGTGTAGGTCAGGTGCTAGGGGTTGGTTCTGGATATGGCCCAAAAAACACAGAAGTGTTCGGTTGTCTGGAAAGATGGCACAAAAAGAGACTGCGACTGAACTGAAAAGACTGTTGCTAAAAAGAGGAGATGATACGCTCTGAGGATGCTTTTTAAAAAATCATGATTAACAAGGACTCCTCCTGCTCTCGCACTTGTATACTTTTCCAGTTAATAATGGCCGACACTGCTTTCATTTCATCAAGTCATTTAAACCTTTCCAAACCTCAGACTTATAGAACGTGTGTGTGCCTGTGGACTGACTCTCCTTAATGAACAGTTTGGGTTGGCTTTTGGCAAATTGGAGCTTCAAAAGAGAGGAACGTCACATTTACATACTCTGCATCTTTGGACTACAAAATAGCGGGTTTGTCAAGTGTAGCTCACATACATTTCCTTTCCACTTGTTCACTGGATTCATCTGCTTCTCACTTGGTATTTAATGGTCCAAGTTTCTTGCCTTGCTCTGCACTTGGCTTTAAAAAAAAAAGAAATATTCATGCGTGACCTCAGCTCAAGACATAACTGAGTTTGCAGTGTATTTATAAGAGGCATATGCAACTAATTCACCCAGGCTTAGAGACTTACCGTGTCTGATCTTGCCACTGTACATACACACACACACACTCTCAAATAAACTGAAATCCCACTCACCCATAACACTGAATGCATAAGCTCAACAAGCTCAAACTGGAAGCTACCATGAGACGACTGTTGATGGTTCAACAGATTAAAGGCACATTGCTTTATTTTTACTGCTGTGGGTTGAACTTTCCATTAAACACCAGCTACAGATCAACATTCCCCCCTCACAGACCATTGAAGGGATCTTTCAAAGCGGCTTAATTTCATGTTTTTGGGCATATACTGTTAAGGAAGAACCCATTAAAATTTTAGATCAGATCCGAATCATGGGGTGGATACACAAATTATATTTCACTTTTTTGTTAAATTTGCAATACACAACATTCACCTTGGACATTACAAGCAAACATGGAGGTGGCTGAGTCGAAATGGTGATGGCTAACAGTGCTGAAAGAGTTAACAGTGGTAATGGGGGTTAGCTTATAATCACCGGGGCGACCTCTGGGGGGAACTGGAGGGTGGGTGTATTACTTTACTGCCATTCCACCACTGTGAGTTGGAGGCCGTGTTATCAGGGGTACTAACAGTGCTAACTATGGCAACAGGGCTGAATGAGCAAACAGTTGACCTAACACTGCTGGTAATTAGCTAGCCAGTTAATTAGTGGCTAGCTAGCCAGTGGTTACATGAGCAAGTATGAAAAAGGGGGGGTGGAGGGACTCACATATGCTAACATGCATTTGCAACTGGATCGGTTCCACTACAAAGAACAGAGAAACCCAGACACAACACACACAGAAGGAGTGTGCCTTCATTCTCTGCTCAGGATGCCATTACTCCACTGTATATTTACACGGCAAACTAATGTTTGCTGCTATGTTCTGAATGTCGTATATTGCACCTTTAACAATGCATGCTAGGGTGTTTGGCCTTTGCCGTTTGTTTTGCTGTGCATTCAGTAGTCAAAAATCAGTGATTTAAAGGAGAAATTACATAACCTGACCTCTCTGACATAGCCTCACCTTACACTAAACTAATTTTCCCATAGTTCCTCTGTGTGCTGTCGCTCTCCACTGACAATAGAGGGAACAATAGAAGGGGTCAGCTGTAATGGCTGACTTCTCTTATGCTTTCTGCTTTGTAAACACCGACTTTAAGACGGTTCATTCTTTGAACACATGATAATCCACACTGTATTGTCTTCAAGGTTTGTTGTTAAAATATAACTTTTACGGTAACTGAATCCAAAAAAGGTTTTCCTTTCACAGATGACAGCTGGAGAAGAGAACAGAGGGTTGAACTGATTAGTGAGACAGAAAAAAAAAAAAAAAAGATAAAGAGACAGGACAAATAAATAAAAGACTGGCCTTGATGTGGGATGTGAGCTTTGTAAACTAAAGTCAAATTTCAGTTTCAGTGTTGGCTGTGTGGATGGGTGTGACATTTTTCAGAGCTTCAGTAATATAAGCTATCAACAATAATCAAACTGAGGCAGAGGGAAAATGTAAATACTATTGTGTAAAATGATTTTCTAGTTGAATTGAGTTTTAAGAGTTTCTTTAAACCGTATCACCAATATGTCACAGTTAGACTACATTGATGGAGGCTTTGAAGTTGCATCACTAATCTAATAACCTGCTATGGCACCAACAGCGAGGTCCAGGGGAGAGCTATGTGAATGATGGGTTACATGTAGTGCGCAAAAAAAACAATGTGTCTATAATGTGTCCATAGATAATAAGTGCTAAATGAAATATTTTTACTTTGTTGAATCTTGCACCTTTAATCTTTACCCATACTTATTGGATTTATTTGAAGACAGCTACACACATTTAGAGTCGCAATCAGCTGTTCACAAGTAGCCCTTTGTTGCCAAAGAACTTAGGACCTCCAATATGGCTGCCAGAGGGGGAAACCCCTGTAATATGTGTACATACAGAGGATGGTATCGATAGTCTGGGAGCCCTGTTGTTGTTTAAAATTAGCCAGGAAACAACATTAACACCAGTGACCTTTTCGTAACCTTAATGGCGTGTGAATGGCTTCTGGGAGGAGAAAGAAAAAGAAAGAAGGAGTAGAGTGGAGAGAATAAATGAGACATTAAAAGAATAAGGTACTATGAGCATCTTGTGAAAGCTGTATTTACAGTTTATTAAAAAAAAAAAATCCTAATCCCTGTTAATTAACACCATTGTCTCCCCAGTCCCCATTAGTATGAAATGAGTATTCCAGTTTGTACAGCACATTAAGCACACATTTTACTCTAGCAAGGTTTATTTTCTCAGTTTGAGGGTTGTGAGACTGGCTATTAGACTCCACTTATGGTGTTTTCTCTCACAATATTGCTTCTGATGTGTATCCAAATGGAAAGAAAATGATAGAGTGGTAGGAAGATGGTATGCATTACACAAAGAGACAGACAGTTTACCAGGCAGGGTAAAACCCAATATACCTCGAAAATAACCCTACTCAAAAGTTCATTTTTAAAAAAATAAAATTGTCACATTTCATATATTTGTGAACAGCTAAACGAACAGCTAAACAGTTACTTTGTCTGGTCTGATCTGGTCTGTTGTTGTTGTGGTGGTATCATTCTGCTTCTGTAAGCCTACATCATGACCCTGCATTATTGTCATCAGAGAATTAAAAACTGTGTTTAAGATCCAACTTTTGTAAATATGACTGTAAACTTAGTGTGTAAACTGTCTGAATACACAAGTTTCCATTTTACAGCAACTGTCATAATGGAATCGTCAAAATAAATGCTGACACTTTCTTTCCTGGACAGTGTTTGGAGACTTAAAATGACACAAAAGTAGTACTTCAAGACATTTGAATTTGTGCATTTCTGCAAATATGTAATTTTTAGTCACTGACA
>JAPZEB010000002.1:15008106-15024288 GCA_029783705.1 Chaetodon striatus
ATTAGGGCATCATAAAAACAAAAACAATAATCAAGGACAAATTATGATAGATAATATTGAATTAGAAAGAGTTTATGTAAAGCCTTCAAATGCATTTCAGTT
Source organism: Chaetodon striatus (assembly GCA_029783705.1). Classification (NCBI taxonomy): domain Eukaryota; kingdom Metazoa; phylum Chordata; class Actinopteri; order Chaetodontiformes; family Chaetodontidae; genus Chaetodon; species Chaetodon striatus. The sequence goes on from JAPZEB010000002.1 coordinate 15,008,209, forward strand.
GTTGTACTGTTGCACTAAGTCTGTGGTAGTATTGCATCTCACTTTTACATAGTGTTAAGATGTCCGCTCTGTAGCTAGTTCAGTGCAGTTCGTCAGTTCCTCTTAACTTTTATCTGAAACATTTGCATATGTTTTATCTAAAACATAATGTCCAACTGTAGTGTTTTACAGTATTTATAAAAGAAAATCTGATGAGTTTATAATATGACAGACTCAAACAGTCATCAGTGTGATCAATGCATTGTGATAACATTTGTAAAACTGAGACAGGGTTTGACTCCAGTCACAAACTACAACAGGTGATTTCACAGATTAGCTGCTCCTTCTGATTGGAGGCACACTAATTAATAAATGCCTGCACATGCTCTGGCCACCACAGATACTTTATATCAAGCAGACAAAGAGATTTAGACTGTGAAAGTAGACACCACAGTTAACAGTCATGAAATCCATCTTATCTGTCGACTCAGGACTGTGGCACTCAAGAGCTTGGAAGGTCAGCAGTCCAACGAGCACACACATTCATCATGAATTTGCAAAATTCAGCAAGCATGGTTTCCCTGAACATTCAGACAAAAACACTCTCAGTGTAGAATTTAGGCTATAATTGTAAAAGGAGCCCCAGATTAATAACGAACATTAACTTTGTGACCTGTCCCTTTATTATACTGTAAAAGTGTGCTGGTTGTGGGGTCTCTGACAGAGCCTAATTTAAAGCATATTTATGTTTTATTTAAGTGTCTTTCTACCATGCATGCTATGTACTTGTATGCTATTTAACAGCATTAAAAGTTTATTTTCTAACATAAAAGAGGCGATCTTAGTGGTTGTTTTAAAGAATTTGACTTCAAATTTGGAAGAAAAGGGGAGTCTATTTGGTGTTTTGGCAGGACATGACTAAGGGCCCAGGTGACATAAACACAGACAAACAGCAGTTCCCTGAAATGAGCCACTTTTATAAACTATAGCTTTTACTGCACTGAAGCCAAGACATGCTCTATTTAATACTGAATCAACAACATGCAGACTGCACACCTGCAACAAGGCTGTTTGGCATGGCAGGGTTAAATAGACTGGCTTTATATCCCATGTCTGTTTTCATTTACTATTTCAATTTGTGTGTGTTTTGTGTCTCTTTCTAAAAATGCAAGGGCCAAAATGTTCTTGGCTGGAAGGCTTTACAAAAAAAAAATTAACTTTCCTTGGCTTTAAAGGTTATTTTAATGTCAAGACTTGGGTTAGGATTGCTCTCAGGTTAACCTTACATGTTAGGTTTAGGGTAACCTAACCAGCTGGCAATGAAGGTCACCATACTATATGTACAACAACAAATATGTATCAGTGCAAAAGTTCTTGTACTTCTGCTCTGTGTGTGTGCACTCTCAAAAGTATTATTAGCAGGAGGACATGTGCGTATGTGTGATTGCAGATTTACAGACCCAGCGCTGGCCCATTACGTTACCCAGTTACTGCGTCTGGCCATGCATGTGATTGGAGGGTAATTGGGCAGTAAACATCTGTGGAAACGTGCAGTAACAATGGCTGCTTGTCGCTTCAGCAAACAGACCATCTCATAAAAACCAAACCTGCAACCGAACCCACTAAACGACTTCACACCCTGACAATTACCACAGCCCAATAAGCACACACACAAATGTACACAATGAAAGTGCACACATGCTTTGCACACACAGATGTGCGTGCATAAAGACCCACAAACACACACACACACAGCCCTGTAAAAATTTAAGAGTGCCAATTCTGATGTCAGTCTCCACTGTATAAAAGGAATTAGAGCGGCCCCGGTGTTTATGTTGTCCCACGGTGTGGGTCCACCCTCAAGAAACAAACTGAGTGTGGATACAGTTAAAGGAAACAACTTATTTTAACTTTAAAGTTATATTCTAAAGTCTACTTTCTCACTGCATTTCAAACGATAGTCGAATTACACTGGAAATGAAAGTGAAATTATCTCACTGTGGAAAAAGTCCTCACTTTTAAAGAATGAAGATTTATTAAGGCTTTAGATGAATCAACAAATGAATGGGAGGTGAAACATGTTGAGTCCTTCATGAGGTCAATGTTGCTTTTCTCCCAAATTAAAACATACAGCAACTGACCAAACCAAGTGATACTCTTTTTCCTTTTTCTTTCTTTTTTTTAATCTACTTTTTGGGTTAGAATTGCTTTAAAGAAGTGTGATTTATCCTGGTTGTAAAGCTGGCAGTCAGCAGAGACAGGTGTTAGAGCTTTGGCTCATTAGACTGCTCCACTTTAAGGCTGAATCTTTCTTCACTCTCTCCTTTTGTAGTTCATTGTGTCTCCCTTGATTTAATTATTGCATACACATCATGTTTATCTATTGCTGCCACTACAGTGTGGAAAATATAAGTATAATAAAACAAGGAGGACTTACACACTATCACCAGTTAAAGTGAAAAGCATCCCCAGCTTTTTTGGCTGGTTGTTTTGCCCCGCTATATTAGATTTGATTTTTTAGCCCTGTGTTAGCAATCTTCCTAGCTCCCTCTTAGATGCATGCATCTCACGGTCTGGCACCTGGTCACTAAAGTACCAACCTCACCTGCACAGCTAACTATGTTAACTGGGGGAAATGGAGGGTGAGCGCTATGCGATTGCACAGATAGCATCTTTATCAGCGGTAACCGCTGTTTAATCAGTGCAGTGCAAAGCGTTGAGCTAAAGCCAGTGGGATAAATGCACCAACATGCACATGCAGCTGGACCAGCTTACTACAACAAACCAGAGAGACTCACATTACAACACACACAGAGGATGTGTAACTTCATTCTTTGCGCAGGATGCCATTACTCCACTGTACCTTTGCATAGCAATAGTCTGCTGCTATATATTAATGTTCTGAATGTCTCATACTGAACCACAAAAAAAATAAAGCTCTATAAGGGTGTATACAACAAAGAATACAGCGAAGTATCCGACCAAATATTTAGGCTTAAACAACAACTTTTCTGACTAACCTCACTCTTTCAGTTTTGGTTTAAGCAAAGAAAATCTTTTAAATGAATCAAAATATTTCTACACCCATTAACATTTTTGTCTTTTGCCAATACGAACTACAAAGTGTCTGAAGAAGTTTATTCTTGGAACATCAACATTTTGTCAGAAGACAAACACTGTGTGTCATCTCTCCAACATGTTTCACCTGGACAACTTTGGCAGTGATGTTGTTTAAGATCAAGCACAAACTAAGGATAGTGGTATATATATTTTATTTATGTATTTTTTATTTTTTGTTCTGTTGATAGGAATCCATGTAAAAAAAAACCCAAACAAATATTTGAGCTAAAGACCATAGCAAAAAAGAATTAATTACAAAAGAGACAGGCATGAAAATTAAAAGTGTACATGTATATTTTGTGGTAATTATTTGCAAGCTAGCCAGCAAGGTCACATTTTGTGTCCGTCATGCTGGGGGCTGCCCACATTTGGCACAAACTCAAACCCTGAATCTGACCAACACGCTGGACACACAGTCTGCCCTTCACTCTATGTCCCCTGCCCAAATGCCCCCTCATACACCTGGCAGAGATTTGTACTTTCTAGTCTGCTCTTTTGATGTTTCAGTGCATGTTTTTTTAAGTGTAACATACACAAGAATTGACACCTGTATCATTTTTTCAACACAAACTGCAGCTGGTGGAGTAGACTCCGTGTGACTTCTAAGCCATATAAAGTAAAGTAAAGTAAACTGGACATAAACAAAGTTGCAGCCTGGTTCAAACATCTGCATCTGTTCATTTTTTTCAGCCACCTCAGTGAGCTGTGCTAATGCAGAACAACCTGTGGCTTTGATTCTTCTGTGTGGGTGTGTGTGCCATAGTCACACTTCATTAGGCCGCAGCAGCAGGCCTCAGTACAAACAGGTGTCTGAGGTAATGCTGCACACATTTTCTGTCAAAAGAAAGTTGTACAGTTATGTCAATTTTTTAGATATTACGCTTTTTTTTTTTTTTTTTGGCAAACCCTATTCTTTCTTAGAAGTGGTTAGGTGGTTGTTGGTTTACTGATTCATTCAGCAGGTTGATTCAGAGCAAAATACAAGAAATAACTGGCCAAACTGTTCAAATACTTGGTATGGATTCATGCTTTGGGTGAATCCCCTGACCCTGTGTGTAGGGCCCATACTAACAATCAAATTTACAGGAGTATTTTAAATTTACTGTTTCCATCTCCACAGGATGAACCCATGTATTGGTGACCTCTTGCCCTTTGGTAGCAACAATAAGCCAATTATTTTTTCATGAAGAACCCTCATCCAATAACTCACAGGTAATACTGAAGTACAAGTTATATTTCAAGACTGAAATCCTGCCATAAACTTAGAGTATTGCATTTGCCTCATTTTGTTACCATGTCACCACACCTCATCTAACGTATGCTCATACTACGGGGTGTATAATACCTTAGGAAAAAGCACATACAATGTTATATGCTAACTTAGAGTTATATACGTAAATGTAAAGTTACGTGGGTTAGAGTCTGGCGAGTAAGGTTACATAAGTCAGGTTCAAGAAAAGAAACGTGGTTGGGCACTGTGAAGTAACTTTAGTTTGGAAACATGTTGAAAAGGGACAGTCTCTTGGGGAAAAGTTTCATGTTTTGTGACCCATCCAACCCGCCAACCTGCCTCCTCATGCAGGCTTTTGCTCTTCATACTCCTTATACAGCTACGACTTGATTGCAGCCCTCCCGAGTACTTGTCTATGTACAAATTACTGGCTAATCATTATGTGTGTTATGTATAACTTGTGGAGCATTACTTTTTGTGAGTATATGTACAAACAGTGCATGAGAACAGCCAGCCTCATCTGAACATTAAACATACTCTTTTTTGACTCGTTCTTTTCATGCATTAGTACCAACTGTATAGACACATCATCATCGTTTATGAGGAATGACATACCCTTTAACAACTACAGCGAACACAGTTTCCCACTGGCAGGCGCAGAATACAGGGCTTTCCCACAACCCTAAACTCTTGAAAATATTTTATATACACACACAAATGCATGTGTATAACCACAGACGCATAAAAAAAACCTTTGCCTACAATTACTTCCAACCAAGTTATAGACAAACACACCCTATGGTTAAGTTGCTTTTGGTTATGGTTGGTTTTTCTTTGTGTGCTCAGTACACACTTTTAACTAGTTAACTTTAGAAACACTTATTCATAAAGCCCAGGACCACACGGCAGTGTAAATTCACCGAAGGTGGTTTACATTCAGCAATGTAAACCACCTTTGATGGATTACATTTAAGCCGCTTTAGAGGCTGATTGAAGTCCAGTTTGGGCTAAGAGGGGGATTTCCTGTCCACAACCCTGAGGTTCCCTGCAAAAATCTTTTGTTTTTAAAAGAGAAAAAAAAAAATCATCACCACTACAATTGTCTGAGAGACACTAAATCCATGAAGAAAGGGGTATTCTTTCAAGCTTGACTCCAGACAGTACCACTGATGTGCTTGTCAGAGATTTAACAAAATGCTGCTGATGTAATACTAATATATATCTAAATATATGAAAAATTACTAAATATACTTTGCAACACAACAACTCAACACACAGTTTTGTAGGAGATTTCAGTCCCACAGTCGTCCTTGGCTCATCGCAGCTGTACAGCAAACCCACCATTTCTATATGACATGTAATATGTTACAAAACCTCAGCTTGTTACAGTTGTACATGTTTTATATGTTTGAAATGGGACTGGAAAGATTGGATCCTCTACTTCTAAAAGATTGTGGTTTTTCACATTATATATCATGACGCAGTGATGTATGGATATGTTGAAGACCAAATGACCTATCACTGCACTTTAATGCAGCACTTCCTTTGGGACTTCATGTAGTGGAACATTTATTGGTCGAGAGGTTAAAGGAAACTGCACTACAAGGAGAACCTTTTTTTTCTTTTTAAATCATTTTGCATCCAGCACAAGCCTCACTTTCTTGTGGATGTCTGCACGTTTATAAAAGAATGCAGCTTGGGTTTGTCTCCAGACTAAATCCAGAATACTAACAAACTTTGCTGACTTCATCTACTTAGTTTGAGTTATTCATCACTTGTATGAAAGGAGGCTGAATTTGTTTGTTCTTTTTATTGAGCATTTGAGTTTGTTTGTAAATACATATATACATTACACTTGTTTGGACTCTAACTCTTTACTTGGCCTATATATCCAGGTCTAATGTGAAAGCTTTCATGATAATGCACAGTCCTCTGGTAGCTGTCCAAACTGTAAGAAACAATAAGGAAACACACTTGAACTATTTACATTACAGTCACATGTGAACACAGCCAAAGATCTATCAGAACAAGTCTCATTTATAGGTTTAATAGTATTAAATAAGTCCATTTGGATACATTAAATTGACATAATGGCCCAAACTGAATGGACTAAATTACTTTAATGATGCTATATTCATTGTTAAGTAAATGCGGGACTTTTGCCAAAAAAAGGCCTGATAAGAGAAGAGTGAAACTGCCAATAGAAAAACACTTGACAGCAACAATGGTTACACATACTGTATGTAATGGTGTTTAATATCCAGTGAAAAGACTGTTGTTGAAAGCTGGACGTTCCCAGGATAATAAACATCCTTTGAAAGTTGTTAAAGTGACAAAACATGCAATTCCAAATGTTGCATGTGTACATTAACTCAGCAGTGGTTCTTGTTTTTGCCTTTACTGTTTCCTTTGCTGAGACCAAAACTATGTTGTGCTCCTGTCTCTGTTGCGTTCCCAAGACGCACAAGGCCACAGTCCCGTGTTCCAGTGTCAGTTGAAATGTATTCAAATACATTTTATGTTCAAATTTGTGGGACAAAGCAGCTTTATAACCTCTGATTTAGGTTTATTGCAGCACCTCACAGTCGTGTTGTGCCTCAGAGGCAGTTTTCCCACCGGTCCGCTCGCCTCTCTTGGTCTACTTTATTTCTGTTTGACTACAAACAAGTTTCCTCCTGTTCAGTTTTCTTTTTTTGGTCTGGTTTTGTTCTGATCGTACCCACTGGAGCAGTCTGTTGAACTCATTGATCCTGATTGGAGGCATGAGGTTTTCCTTTTATGTCTGTGTCCTGGAAAGAATCAGTCTCACACTGACTGATTGCAGAGCCTGCCCTTCCCAAAAGTGTTTGAATTTCCACAGCATATGTTTAATTATTTCACTTGGGCTTTATTTTAGCTGCTCATTTTTGGCATGTGACATGACAATTTTCTGTTTTGTGTCACTGTTTACCGTCTTCTCTAAGTGCTGGCAATCTACACAGCTTTTGATACATTTAAGTCATTTTTATTAAAAATTAGGGCAGAAAATGACCCATTGCATGCAGGATTCAATTTATAATCTCCCCTGAGTTTGGTCTGAGATTGGTTTTACTTGTTGACCGGTAGGTATTAAAGACCATGGACTGTAAAGCCATATTTGCACGACTGCAGAAAAATCTCAAATTGCAATTAAATTCTTTATCCGTGTTTACTAAAGTTTCAACACCCACAGTGATGCAAATTATTTAATAATCCTTTTCCCCTCTTCTTTTGATGTGATTTTCCTTTCTCAAACTATCAGTACAAACATTTTGAATTGATTTAATGGATAAGACTGTAAGAATAAGATTTACTGTATATCTGTTGTAACAAAAGAGTTCTGCAACGTTTCCACACACTGATCTAATAAATGTGTCTGAAGAGTTTGATGTCTGAAAATGGCATGTATTTCATGGAAAAGGGATGAACCAGATGCTTTTATGTCAATCTGTCTTCTTTCTGAATCATATTTTGTCTGATTTCCCTGTGAAATGTTTGTTTGTTGACAGGGACAGTCGATTTCTAAGGCCTCCATCAATGTGAAGTGATATCTCAGAAGCTTTTTGTAAGGCTGAAGTGAAATTGCTCTGGCAAAATAATCCCTTCAAGATATTTTCTTTTTTTTTTTCATTTTGATATGAGCACCTCATTTGGACTCAGGAAAAAGACAGTGAGAAGCATACAACTTTAATACTTGCAGGATGAGTACAGTTTTGGAAGTTTCAGAGGTTAAGCAAACAGACTTCCACATAGCACTGATCAGACTTTTGTTTCTTGTCTAGACAAAAGTATGGTGACACAGCATGCATAATGGCATATGAGCTGCACATGAAGTTACAGTAAGTCCCAAGAGTAAAACTAATGTTGTCATTCAAAATAATCAGGAACATTTGTAGCCCACCAGCTTCTAAACTTGTTTTCCACAGCACAAAAACCCTCCTTTCTTGGCACAAACACAACTAATAGTGTAGTGTAGAAGTGGATAACAGATGGAGCTTGAGCAGTACCATGAGAGTACAATGCCTAATAGCATCTGCTATGTATTTAATTATACCAAGGCATTATAATTAATTTCATAATATAAATAAATTAATGTTTAGATGCTATATATAGCACTTTAAAGCTGTAGTGTTGGAACAAATGAGGACCAGCTCAGGAGGGTGGAGCAAGAAAAGAGGATAGACATACTAAAGTGGTGGATGGTGGTAAAGTAAGAGAGGGGCATCGATACAGGAGGTAGACTGATAATAAAAAGAGAATGAGATAAAAGAAGGTGGAGAAGAGAGAGACAGAAAGAAGGAACATTGGGTAATAAAAATGTTGAATAGATATGTGGAGGGAAAGTGAACAACGAGAGGAAGTTGAAGGGAGAACTGACTGGAGGTGCAGGGATGCCTCTTGGGAAAGAGCAGGAGAGTTTGGTCATTAATCTCATATGTTCGGTCCCACTCATCCTCTGGGAGAACGAAATGAACAATTTCTTGGTGTGTCACAACCTGTAAAGACTCTGAGCCGGGGCTGTTAAGGCATGTATTCCAGTCTCAATAATACAACTCATTACTCATTAGAAAGATAGTGTCATTACAGCCCAGTCTCATAGGACCCACTGTCCATGCACAAGCTCAAACATTATGTGACCCACTTTCAGCAGGACTGTATATTATTTTTCTTTCTGTTTTCAGACCAGCGTCATTTATCACTCACTGACCCCTTGATGTTCCTCAACAACCACAGAAACCTCACTCTCCTTCGTGTTGAAGGTCTGAATGTGCTTCGTCTTCCAGGCGTTTTTCATAAAACCACAGAAGTGTTCCTCACTCCAACTTAAAAAAGAGGTGTAATTAAAATGGTGTTGACAATTTTTTTTTAATCCAACATGATTTATCTAAATTCGCTGATGTATATTCCCACCCGTGAGAGGAGAAAACCTTTCTGTTGTTTGTTTACAACAGTCCCATAAAAATAAATGATTTAAATATTTGCTTGGAGTTCATAAGCGATGAATAGCTTTGTTGTGTCTTGCTTTGTTTTCTACATGTAGAAAAAAAATTAAGGTCAAGCTGGAAAGAAATTCTTGGTTCCAAAAAACACACTGTTGAGTGATTGTCTACATTATGATAAATATACTTCAGTCAAATTGTTAACTTGATCCCAAGTCACAGTGGTGCTGAAAATGGGAAAATATGTTGTAAACCTTGCCATGAAAAAACAATACATTGATATCAACTTTCCTGATCTAATAAGATTAGTCTGTCGTCAGTTGTCCTCAAATGTTAGACTTCCATTTGAACTGATGAATAACAAGTTTTTATTGGCTCTAAATCTGTCTTCATGGCAATAACTTCCATTAAATGCTTCCCCTCAACACAAAGACAGATCCATTCATGGAAGTAGGCTGATTATTGTAACTTGCGCCATGAAAAACACATTTTAAACATCCTAACAGCCAAAATGTTTCCTGTTTGACAGAATTGTTTCCCTAAAGTTGCAACAGCTTCAAAATAACAACATAATCTCATGTTTTGTGCATAAAGTTCAACCACAAAGCCAAGTGCTCAGCTGTTTTGCATTATTGAGCCCTCGAGAATTCTCATTTACAATCACAAGACTAGAATTACCGCCTTGCGGTTGTATGCCTTCGCCAAAAGGTCAAGTTGCAGTTAGTTTACATCTATGTCTGGATGTAGACAATGCTTCGAGCACAGAGGATGATACAGTCACTATGATTTTAAGGTGGGCACCAAAGACTAGAGTCAGCAATTCAGTATTTGGCCAAATGTCTCCCCCTCTGTTCCTGGGTTATGACATTGAGTAATGGCCAGAAAAATTATTTCACAGAACATTATGATGTCACAGCAAGGTTGACCTTTGACCTATTGGATATAAAATGTCATCACTGCATCTTTTTCTTCTATTAGACATTTTTGTGAAATTGTGTAATAATTAGTGTATGAATTCTTAAGTTTTGGCAAGAAACATGTTTAGTGAGGTCATAGTGACTTTGACCTTTGACCACCTAAATGCACTTAGTTCATTGCTGAATCCAAATGGACATTTGTACCAAATTTGAAGACATTTCCTAAAGGCCTTTTTGAGATATCATTTTCACGAGAAAGAGATGGACATGGTTGCAGTGACCTTGATCTTCAACCATCAAAAGCCAGTTCATCGTTGAGTCCAAGTGGACGTTTGTACCAAATTTGAAGACAATCCCTCAAGGTACTCTTGAGATTGCATTCATGAGAATGAGATGGACAGAGCAAGCCAAATACCTCTGGCCACGGCTATTGCCAGTGCAGGCTTTAAAAAATTCTGGATTGCAAATATAAAGTGACGGTGTAGTCTTTTCAGACTTAGTATGCGCTCTTGTAGTAGGCAACTATAAAACAGGCTATTAAGGATATCTTAATGTAAGAGTACAATAAGATTTTATTAACAAATGGTATGCTTTAAGTAGGTATATGTATTTGTATCTACATGTTAATTCTAGTAAGTGAGCATCCTACTTTAGTTTAATAGTGAGGCCCATAGGCATTGGTATTGCAAAACTTCAGCAGTGACTGTGTATTCTTTATCAGATATGGTAATAAATATTACACGCTTAAGTGTAAGACAATAGTTCCTGTATGTTTCATACTCTTTTCAATTTCAGACACTTGATCTCTTCAACTTTTGTAAACATAAGACTTCCATTTTAACATGTTTTAACCATCCTGAGCATGACCTGGGGCTGTCACAATGATCAGACTTTAAAAAGCAGCCATTCATGTTGAATTAATTCAGAAATGAAAAAAGGAGGAATGTTGGTTTTTGTATTTTTCGAAAAATCCCTTTCATTTTTCTTTTCTTTCATGTGGTAACACAAAACCCACAAAAAACATCTTTTGATCATAACTCATCTCCCTGAAAGTACTCCAGGTCTTTAATCTTTTCCCTAAACTTTGTGGGCTGGCTCAAAGTCAAAATGGCATCATTCTTTTACACTTTTATGTTAAACCAAACCAAAACCTTGACGGTGTGGATCCTAGGAGAGAGGAGGAGACAGACAATGAAAAGGGGCTGGAAGTTTACCTTGGTGGATGGTTAACAGGTGCCACCAAATTAGCATAATGACCCTCCTAGCTGCAGGCTGCAGCAGGAAGAGTCAGGTTAATTCAGTGCAGGCAGAAATTGAGGGGTTGCAACAGTGTATACAGTGTCAGTTTCACGCCAAGTACACTCCTCAGCATCAAAACAAAATGTAGAGACAGGTTACCAAGATTGAAAAAACACCTTAAAAAAACAGGAAGGTCTGGAGGTCATCGAAAGCAGACTCTAATCTGAAGAAAGCATAGTTTACAATGGGGCCAGTGGCATACAAGATCATATCATCAGCATAAATAGTATTTATTGTCCAACTTAACACTGTGATGCCAATTTTTATGTATGGTGTAAATAGCAGGGGGCCTATTATGATCCTTGAGGGACATCCCATCAGATATTTGGGGACTTGATTGGAAAAATTGGCAACAATAGCTTGGCTTGAATTGGATTGAATTTAATTGAAATAAACCCCAACTCCTGATGCTGAAGGACATTCATATCATGCAATGTGGTTGAGTGTGTTGGGGTGAGGACTATACTTGGCTGTATATCTGTAACCTGCAGCAGATTTGTAATTTTGGACTAAATACATAATACTGACTTGACTTATCAATATATGGTATGTACCTAAATGCAACTTGTTCCTTATATAATAGAAAACATAAGAAAACTTGGACTTACGGAAAACGGTGCTTATCTCACTTAATTTATGAAGTTTCGAATTGTCTCCAACTTTTAACTTAATATTAACTTTCTCTCCAGTTGCTTTTTCTTGTAAAGTCACACACATTAGCGGATATAATGTGGTTTTGAGTTTGATTGCGTTAGAGCAATACAGATGATTGTTATTCAGAGACCCAGACTGAGTGTATTGTATTTAGCCCCCCCATGTGCCTGATCCTGACAATAATTTATACAGCGATGATTCACCACTGGCGTCAGCTCATTTGTGCTTTTGTCTACCACGCAGATGATCCACTTGCTGTTACTGTGTCGTCATTGTAAATAGGACGCAGCCTGTCATCAGGAACTGCAAGCTGATGATGTCTAGGCCAGTAATTTCCTGGCATTAGCGAGATCCTTTTCAACAAATTCAGGGAAATTATCTGAGCCGTAAGCAGATGTTTGTTGCAGCGCAGAGGAGAACATGTGTTTTCATGTGGTGTTACTGAAAGACTCATCATTTAGGTATTAGAAACTGATGGAGAAAGAGACAAAGAAGTGCTGCTTTTTTCCGGAGTGCAGTAAACAACTGAGAGGAGGACAAACACCTGGTTATTTTAAGGTGGAACTTAACCTACGCCGGCACACAATTACATGCCTAATGTTAAAATATTGCTGGGAAGTTGGTTTAAATAACCCACATACCATTGGTTGTTTACTGTCACACACACTTATGGCTCACTTCCTGTCCTTTTTCCTGTTTAGGGAACAGTGCTAAAGCTGGATTTGGTCCTTTTCCAGACTGCCTTGATTATGTCAAAGGTAATGACCCACCTAAGACAGGCCATGTGTAAGTGTGTGTGTGTATGTGTGTGTAATAGCTGCAACAGCTGTACTGGGCAACAGAGCAGGCGCCTCTGGAACTGCCCACCTGAGATTAAACGGTTTCATGCGCACTTGCCAATGTAGCTAATGTTGTAAAAAATGTAACTTTCCCTCTCTTTCATAACATTAAGGGAAGCTTTAATGGCATAATGACCTTTTGATCAAAACCATGTTACCAAAGAGTATATATATATAAATATGGACTCATTACATAAATTAATTAATATGAGTACATAGAAAAATACAACAAAAAAAGTAAAACTCAGCACACTGTAATGTGGAGAAATGTCTTTATATTCCAGTGAAGTGAATGTGTGTGCGTGTGTGTTTGTGTGTGTTTACATATCCTATTATTATTTGTTGACTTATGCAGCTCATTGTTACTTGAATACTACACATTAATGTACAGGTCACTGCAAGATGACAGCCCAATCTTGTTGTTTCTGTTCCTACTTGGTTTCATGAACAGTATCTGGACTTCACATTGAGTAGTTAATGCTATTATCATGTATATGTATATGTGTGTGTGTGTAAGTCATCAAGTCATTCATTCAAAAAATGTCTTGTTTGTAGTGGTCCTTGTTCCTGATGTACATAATGTTTTATACATTTTGGAAGTATCAGATCAAAATCAAATCATTTGAGGTTAAGGAGCAGGGGTGCGGTGCTGGCACTCAACCATTTTTTTTTCCATATAAGAAACTGATTATTTATAGTTCACATGATACACTCGGAATGTGTATGCATTTTAAGTGCTTAAAGGCCCAATCAGCACTAAAGCATATGTCATGAAAATAAAAACAAATGGAGTGGCTAAAGTTGTTGTATTGACTTTTACGTCGTGTTGTTTGATTGAGCCCAGTCTCACTCCGAAGTCGTCAAAATCTGGCGCTTGGGCAGTGCCTTGCAGCATCAGAAACCAGCAAAAAAAGGCATCCTTTAACATCAGCATGGTATGCGGTCGGCTGCTGTTATAGCTCAATGGCACCAGGCGGCATCAGTGGGAAACCCAGCCGGACAAGGACGAAAGTAAAGGCAGCAAAAGTTCAAGTGGGGTGGGTTCAACAAACACCGACTTTCACCCGAGAGCGGTGTTCACGTCCTGTAAGATTCTAAAGCCAAACCCTGTTATTTTTTCCTAAACTCAACCATATGTGTTTATTGTTGAAGGAAAAAAAGTTAGTTGTGGTGGTGTACTGACGTAGTGCATTTATTTTGAGGGAGACGATATGTAAATGTTACATTTCCAGTGAAAACGGAAGTGTGTCTTGATAAAGGATAACTTGACATGGTGTCTCAGAACGTCAACAGCCAATGCACCCAGGGTATCTTGCACGTTGTATGTGGACGTGGAGAGTCCATGACTAAGCAAGTCAATATGTGACGAGGTCGGAGTGAGAATGTGTTGATTGATTCAAGTCAACTCACGCACTGAGAAAACGTTCAACCTTAGAAGGTGCCAGTAGTGGCAGTCTCTGAGCCTTTGAGCGGCCAAGTGAAGTACCGTAAAACTTCTGTTTAAAGCCTAGTTCAAATTAAAGGCCCCGTCCCTTTTACTAGCCTGATGTGGCTACACTTTTCGATGAATCAACGCCTGTCTCAATTAGACACCTGGTCTGCCTGCCAAGCAGTTCATTTTTATAGAAGTCCTTTGGATGTTTAAAACTGAGTTGCTGACTACACTTTAGCTAACCATACTTAGCTGTTTAGATCACACATACAAATATAAATGTATAAAGTTTTGTCAATATGGAGATGCTACACATTGTTAGCTTGATTCATTTGTATTTATGGGCATGGCAAAAAAAAAAGGTGACTCCCAACCTCTAAAGCAGTCAGAATGTGTGCCCATTTCTTGGTAAGTTATTATTATTCCTTTAGTTCATAAGGATCCACTGACAAAAAGCCTTTGAACCTTTGAAATGAGCCACTACATAACAGTGAGTGTGCACAAATGCATGTTCATCACTGGTGCGATGCAGTATTTAAACAAATAGCACTATCCCCCTCTTAAGGAAGAATTATTACACTGTTAACTGCAGCCATTAGCATGATTTTTGTCTAACTTTAACCAGACAGTCTAGTTACCAACCTCCCTTAACCATAGAGGTGGTGCAAAACTGTTACGAGTCATTTTTGGATCAGTCACATGGGCCGATTTGGGAGGCACTGACAAATGACCTCCAGTATTGTGTCATTATAGGTATGAGGCACGAACTCCTCATTTGACTCAAGCTTTTCTGTGTAAAGAGGTGATTAAATGAGGTGTGATTCATGGACATAGCAGCCTCTCCACTTACAGAGATGATTAAATAGCCTGATTTTGCTCAGGGGACATTTCACTTCAGCAGAGCATGTATTTAATTTTTAAATATCCCTCCTTAACAGAGCTCAATAACAGTCTGATATTCAAACTGCCTGCCCTCTACTTGCACATGCCGTGTGCTGACACCTGACATAACAGAGACAGGGAGGCGCTGGAGCTAATTCATTATTACACTCTCTTTTTCTTTGTAGAACAAATCTGTTGAAACTAATGAAATGACCTGGGTGGTGGTAAGTAGTAATTGGAGATCATTTAAGGAATGTTTATGTCTTAGAAGGATAAACTTTCCATACTGTTGGCTAAATATCTCAGCACTTCAGGTTAAACAAGCCTTTCAAATCCTTTGTTATCTTGAGTTATATTTGTCAAGTTCTTTCTTTTTTCTTTCTTTTTCTTTGTTACTGTTGTTCTTTTTGGTTTTCTTACTTGTGGCTAAGCTATTTATACTCTATAGAAACAATTTGCTGTGGGAGTGTGTTTGGGTTTTCAAGGTGGTGGCTGCCATCACCAAAAATCAAGCAATGGTCAAAAGTCTGTGTGTGTGCGTGTGTGTGTGAAGGAGTGACTATGGCTAGTTAGGGGGAGCCATGTCTCCTTTGTGTCAGCTGGTTTTCTGACTTGCTAAGGCTAATCACCAAGGTGATTACTGTTAATTGGGCTCATTAATCATTAGACCTGTCAGTCTGTTTCAACGCCTAATGGCTTTTGTGTATGCCTGTGTGTGTGTGTGTGTGTGTGTGTGTGTGTGTGTGTGTGTGTGTGTGTGTGTGTGACT
>JAPZEB010000002.1:15027594-15038212 GCA_029783705.1 Chaetodon striatus
GAGGAGAGGAGAGGAGAGGAGAGGAGAGGAGCTTCTGGAAGGCATCTATGTTGTGGTCCTGTGGATGACGAGGTGCAGGATGGATCCGGGTCACGATGGAATTGAATGAATTTATTCTTTTTACATTTTTGCCTTTTATTTTATTCCTTCTGCTCCTAATTTTTAATTTTTACCTCCTCTTCCCTTCTCCTCTTCTTTTCTTTCGTTGCTCTTGCCTGCTTCAGATCCCCTTTAGGACACCCCCACCCCTCCAGAGGGGTCTGTTCAGATGGGTCTCAGGAGCAGCTTCCTGTCAGAAGATGGGCTCACCCTGTAGATCCCACCTGAGCAGATAGTGGGCTCTTGAGATGACAGACGGGAGTGGTAGTTGTCAGTAGCAGAGGGATCGGCAGCTTTCAGATGAAGTTGTCTAGGGTGTAGTTTTTGCTTCTCTTTAGTTAAAAATGAATTAACTTGAATTAATTAACTTCCTAACATTTACATAAAACATTGTGAAATGAAGAAGGTTTAATAAAAAAGAACTCCACTGAGGTATAATAGACCTTACATCATCGCGTGACTGCCACCATGTGGACAAAATATAGATGACATAATGGAGAATCTTAACTGAGACAAAGTAGAGAAAAAAAGTTAAATCAAACTGCACTAAATTTAATTAAAGGATTTTTTCCTACTCCCCTTTCCGCCTTATATTACAGAACAGATCAGGACTTTCATTTTTAAGTAACTGCATATTTTTATTGTGTTAATCAAAAACAATCAGACATGACATTTCACAAAGACCTCTGGGAGTATTACAGTGCACCACGTTAACTTTGGCCTTCGACCTTTGAACTTTCACCTACAGACCGCTCTATGCACATACACACACCACTGTTCCTTTGCCATTATATACAGAGCTCTGCTTTCCCCCAAAACTCACACACACACATTGACCACAAGCACACATTTCTCTCTCGCTCACACAAATACACACACACACACAAGCCTCTCCTTGCGAGCTGTCGTACAGGGGTGCGTCACATGGCATGGGATACAACAGGAGTGTTGATTGGAGGGCTGTGTGAACAACAAAGACTCTAATTGGACACTGCTCAGGCGGAGGTTGTTTTTTTTTTTTCTTTTCTTTTTACTATTGGCTGTAATGTCCAAAAAAATGTTGAGGATGAGTCCTTTTCAGCAGAACATGAACAATACAGATGTAAATCTACATTTATAAGAAAAATAAAAATCCACCACAACATATCAGCTTATCTTTGCACATAAATACATAGGAATAATAATAATATTCAACATTGTGCTTTCTTTCTCTCGCTCTTTCTCGCCACCGCACCATTGTCAAACGCGTTAGCCACTAACATTGGTCATGCAATTTCAAAAGAGCACAAAACAACAGCTGGCTTAAAAGAGAGACTCAAGCAAATTTGACATCACTACCAATGTAAATAATCTCTTACTTAAGAAACGAAAGTACACGTCTAATAATCTCCATTTAGTGAATTAGTAACCTAAACTCAATTAGTTCTGTGGTTTAAAAGCAGACAGGCGGCAGCTTCATTTAAACTCTTATTTTTGTCATCTTTTTGCCGTAAATCCTGGATGTGGTGTCAAAATGCAGAGTCAGTCTTTTACAGGAGTCAGTCAGTTTAGTTTAGTTCGGTTTAAGGAGTTAATTACATCTCTATAAAGAAGGTATATAAATAACAATGACAATGATTCCATACATCTAAAATCCACTCACGGACCTAATTTGTGCTGCCTCCAGTTATCAGGGCCTGTGTGAATTAATGAACACACCAAAAGCCAAATCTGTGGCAGCAACACAAATTAGACCATATATTCATCATAAAAGTCTTACTGAGATTTCATGAATGCAAAACATAAATGCATGTTTTATCTTACACGGCCAGTTGCTTTCTTTCATGTGGATAGACTATGATATAATAAAGTATGGTACCACAGGTAGGCTCCTCATCCGAGCCTGTACACACAATGGGCACTAAGGGGGCAGGCTACACACACCATGTCTGCACAGACGACCAACAAACAGGGTTTCTTTACAGATAATACACAGAGAGAGATTAGACTAAAGACAGAGAGAAGGAAGATCTTATCGTACTAATTGTCCATTAGGAAGAGATGACATCATCAAGCAGCAAAAGTCAATGATATGAATGACTGTAACACTACGTTGAGAAGTGATTTCAACAGTTTAAGAAGTCACATGGAATGTTTTTTTGTTTGTTTTTTTGCAGACAGTGAAATGCATTGTGGGTAGCACAGAAGAACAGCTTTCTGCCGTGCCGGACGAGGAGTCAGCGACTCGCTCATCTCATATTATTTGCATATATCTATGTATCACAAACAACATATGCAAGAACAGTGTAAAAGAGCAAGGAGTAGAAGTACCGCTTAGAATACAAAAAAAAAAAAAAAAAATCATACTTTCACTCATAAATATCATGCTAATATATATACTGTACTGTAGCCCAAAAACATGGGTTGTCATACTAGAGTCCACTTCCCTCTTCCTCCTCATTGTATTAATGCTTCACACCCAAACCACCATGTTCATGATTTCTCCTTAATGTCAATGCACTAAACAATAAACATAGCCCAAAATAAAAACCAATAAATAGTGGATTTTAAATTGAGGTTTTAAATCATGTCAAAACTCTTCTTTATGTATTTTTAATGTTTATTACAATGTTTGTGTATGTTAAAGATGCTACATAACTAAAACTTGTCAGGATGTAATCCAGGTCTTATTTGGGCTTTTATTTGCTTTTAGAGATTGACGTCTTTGTGCTCCAGCTTTGTCTGTGTACTGTAAACATCTAATCTTTCTCTCCCATCATGGAATGCCAGTAGTTTTTCCACCCATCATTCTCTAGTGGTTTGGACCAGTAAAGCAATATAATCATATCTTGCCAGATACGACTGCTCTCTAACCATGACTGCAAGTATTGTGTGATTTATTTTGCTGCAACATGCCTCAATGTGCCTAAGGAAACCACTAAAAAACCTACTATATAATATAATCAGTTTTGCAACATGCTGATCTGTTCCACAGGCTGACCCACGCTGCTGGCATCTCTACCTCTTCTGTGACTGCATTATGTAATACGCACACAAAACCATGTGAAAAGTGAGGTTACTGGAAATTTGTGCAACAAGAGCACCACAGGAAGTTGATCTATTTCTGTAGAAATAATGTTTTAAAAAAGTGTTTATTTGTCTGCATGCTTGTGCAAGTGCACATAAATAGTTAAATGTGTTTCCAGTTAGAGATCATTACTTTCCAGTATATTCCAGTTTCTCCATTCACTTCCGTTATGCGCAGCACTCGAGTCCACCATTTTTCTACATTGGTATGAAATCTTCAGGTAAGAAAAGCCATGAGGAGAGGTCATCCAAAACTTTCGGGCTGTTTTTGTTCTGAGTGGTGTAGTCCATAGAGTCGGTGTTCATAGTGTGAGCCACTATCCAAATATAACGTGTAGCTGGCATGTAGTAGGCAAACTTTAATTACCCAACAAAAGATGTGGTAATCCTGTGCTGTGAACCCACCTTCCATGTTCAGTCAGTGATAAAGGGAATGACAGGTTAGTGTAAGTTTATTGCCCACAGATAAGTGTGGATTTACTCCCACGTACCTGCTTGTACACTCGACTACGCTAGTGGAACAGTGTAAAGGGATCGTGCAGAATCAATTTGGGCAGTAAGGCAGCACATGCAGGGGCTGGCCAGTGGGACGAGGACTCAGGGATCAGGGTACCATATAGTGGGGGCATCCATAGATAAATATACACAATAGAGGAGGTGCTTTGTGTGTGTCTGTGTGTGTTTTTATGTGCGTGGGTGTATCTGTAAGTGTGAACACCTCTAAGAGTTCTTGGTCTCTCAGTCTCATTCTATCATTCTCCTCCTTTCTCATTGTATCAGTCATTCTTTTCTCCCTCCATGTCTTACTCTACGTTGTTTACTCCCCTGCACTGCGAGGCGCCCGAGGGTTCGGTTTCCCGTCGTGGGTCCGGCGGTTTCTCCCCTTCCTTATCTCCTGAAGATGCTTCCACTTCTTGTTAGCTGGGCGGACAGAAGGGCCCAGAGGCGGGACGTCCTTCCCCGGAGAAGGGAAGGTCTTTTCCACTTGGTCACCGCCGGTGTTCTTTCGCGCCCAAACTTGCTCACAAATCTGGTCAACGGTGCTCAGGTTAGGGTGGTCCACCAGCTGCATGAAGTCCCGGTACCAAAGCTTTTGATTGTTCATTGGGGGCCCACCTCCACTGCGGGGGTCTAATCGGACAGGGGCATCGGAGGGTAGATTGGAGACTGAAGAGGACGTTGAAGGTACAACTTCCAAGGTGATGCCTAGTAAGGTTTGGGTGAAGCCGTGTTCCATGGCGTGGCACTGGTAGACGCCGATATCTCTTTTCAGGACACGACGAATCAGAAGGCCTCTGTCTGTTTGGAGTATGCGATCATCTAGACGCACCTGGAAAACAAAAACAATATTCCCTGAAATATTGGAACTTCACTATGTGCACAGATGCTGTTTGTCTTACTGGTGCTACACACACTTGTGCAATGTCATTGATTAAATCTCTATAAACGTGCATATGTATGCAGAATCTTTAGGATAAGATTTTGGTTATGCAATTGTTGTGATTTTCATTTGTACTCCAAGTAGTATTGACCAGTCCAGGACCAGCAGCAGGTAAACAGTCCAGGTTAAGAGGCAGAGTGCATTGACTGAAATGCAATCTCGGAACTCATTGGCTAACTTCTGAAGAGTTAGCTTTATGTTAGCTTCATTAAAATTGATCTGCATTCATTTGTTCAGTTTTGGCTTGAATATCCACTGACTAAACCAGCTCAGGCTGAAGTATTCGTCCTAGTCCCCAGGGGCTTCATCTTCATCAGATGATAGCCAATGGGTTCTGGGATTGTAAAGTAAGCTACCATGTACATGTGTAAAGATGATTCTGACCCTGATTACTGGAAGAGCTGTGAGAATGGCAGTTAACAGTCCACACAGCACTGCGCATATTGGACTAAAATTAACCACAGGGTGAAGCCTACGTTTTATCAACTGCAAAACCTGATCTGTCAAGGTTGGCAGCTTTTCACACCCTGTACTGTCAGTGGACTGCTCTTTAATCTGATTTGACTCTGGCAATAATAATCATCACCAAGATGGAAAAAGCCCCCCCCCAAAAAAAGGATTTTGAGTACCGATTTTATGTTATTGAGCAATGTCTTCACAGAGCCTTTCAGAACACACTGAATTGCGGTAAAATTGATTAAATCTGGATAAAATATACATTTTCATGACTAATACAGGACTAGGGTCCTTTTTTAAAACCAGAAGAATAGTTTTACATGAAGTGCACATTGTGAAAAATGGCTGTCTGACTTCATGATATACACATTGCTTTAAAACCTTTTTGTGACTTTAGACAATGTCTTCATCAGATCTTTTAGCTATATCCTCTCTCCATTCTCTCCCATCCCTCTCACCTCTTCCCTTGGGTTCTGTGGATGTTTCTGGAAGGTCCAGGTGACTCTGGCCTGAAGGGATTTGGGGATACACTCCAGGAAAGTGCTGCTTCCCTCAACTCCATACAGCTTTCTCTCTGCAATGCGGTGCTTATGGTGGTCTGCAGGGGGCAGCAGAGACAAAGACATTATGGCGTCTACTGTAACTAAGGACATTCACTCACACTGGTAACTATCCCCGTCCAAGCAAGACTTAAGAAGGCAAAAAAATAATAATAATAAGACAGAGGACAGGGCAAGACAAGACAGGACAATGCAAGACAGGTCAAAAGAGAAAAAGGCTAAAAAAAAAATAATTAAAAAAAAAACTGGGCAAGGCAAGAAAGGGAAGGCAAGACCTGAACTAAACAAGAACAGACAGGACAGACCCAGGAAAGACAGGACAATATGAGACAGAAACAAACTGAGCTGATAATACTAATGGACTAAGAAACCAAAGCTTGAAACAGTTTCCCTAAAATTATAAAGACTCAGTTTTAAAATTACTTACTGAGTCTTTTTCAGGTCTTGTGAGCAAATGTATTTATACACTGGCATCTCAAGAAAAATCAGCTCAACACAACACAAGTGTTACTACAATAGAGTCTTAGTCAACACTGATTAAACAAAGCCTCTGTTGGCCGTTGATGACAAAGTTAAATCGGTCACACATAATGACAGCATCCCGTACAACATTTGTGAATATTTGTCAGTACTTGAGGGGGCTGATTAGAGGATTCGGTCACATGTTTGATGTGTGACACCAAACAGGGACTTTTCTGATCCTGGCGGTGCTTTGTCATTATTAAACCTCATCACTCATACTGTCACCATGCATGACTAAGGATCAGTGTCTGTGCCCCACATCTTAACCACAAGTGGGAGTGCATCAGTGCTCAAATTTCTACAAGATTTACAAAAATGTACTCAACATCAAGACCATGACTTGGTCAGAGTGAGATCACTTTTGTTTCTAGCCACCAGCACTAAACAAATTATTGAGGAAACAAAGGTTCGTAAACTTGTAAACTAAACCCTGATCAACGCTTTAGGGTAATGCTTCTCTCATCACAGACAATTACTTTGACCTTTATTAGTTTTACACAACCGGGCTTGCATGCCACATGATGTAATCGCATTACTCAGGAGCTCCTAAGGTTTGAGCGATTAGCCTGATTCAGTTATGTGGCAGAAAGACAGATAGCAGCAGAATGCTGGTATTGTGGTCTGGGAGCACAGGGGTCACTGGGGGTGAAGGGTGGAAGGATTTGGGATTTTTTGGCACAGGGACAGTGAGAATTCTGATCCTGCTCTGGCTCACAGAGACTCTTGGCATCTGAAAGAGGCGCTATTCTTTTTTTACTGAATATACCTCTGCAGCAGTCAACCAAAGAAAAAAAATAGTCACAGCTGTCAGAGCTTTCATGTTTTAATTTTAACAACCAGACAAAAGTATAGTTTTAGAGCCGTACCTCCAGAGCACAGGGTGTTGGGGTCTCCGTTCCTTACATCCTGACGACGGAAACGCCTGTAAAATGTTGTAAAGGAGAGGGGTTTGTTTTACAATACAAGATTAGGAATTTAGTATTGATTATACTTGCAAATGAAAAAGTTTTCATCATGTTTTTTTTTTCTGCTCAGTGTAATAGCTGATGATCTGGTGTGTGTCTTTAGTGTTTGTGTCACAGACCTCTTGGTGTTTGGCAGGTAGCGAGTACAGGATGTTCCATCCCAGGCACAGTACGGGTCTCTGGCCAAGCAGCACTCAGCACAGGCCTTCCCATACACACTGCAGCGGTGAAGGGGAACCTGGGCAATACCTGTGGCTGAGCCCAGATACAGCTGTTGCTGTGAGGACACAGAGTGGAGGGACAGGTTTTAAAAGAGTTTCAGGACTCAAAAAGGAGTTATGATGGCATCGCATTGGTGACAGTTATAAAGCCACTAGGCCACATCATAGGTGGCACCATTATCTAGCCCTGACCTCTCTGTTTAGACTGAACCGCCATGGCTGGCCCCACTGGCCGATGGTATTGTCTCCTTAAGGACTACGAGCTATTTATTATCTCTACTCTCATTTACCAGTCCCTCCACGCATAGCTGTCCTATATCATGCCTAATCAAAACCCCTTGCTGCCTGATTTGTTCACCCTCACAAACAAAACCCCAGCTTGTTTACATTTTGTATTTAGTGTGTTCACCTCCTAAGCGCTTGGCCTCAATCACTGCTGTACACTTAAGCACTCGATTATGACTCCAGGTGTATCGTCTTTGAGACAGGCTTGTTTTAGACCCTGATAAAAATGTGCTGCAGTGAAGCTGACCTGAACATTAAGGATCTGTTGGGTCCTGGCCTATTCATTTACTGAGATTTTGGGTAAATGGAAGCACAGCATAAATGGCTCCTGGCATGAATCTTATCCTGCCTGTTTCCAAGCCCCACACTTCCTTCCAGCTAAGTTTCTTTTCCAAGTTTTCCCAACTTTCTACAGTTTTGGCCCTGCTTTGTCTGAGAGACTGCTCTGGGACATCTAGCAGGCCCTTCTTGACTTCAAACTGTAACAAACATACCCGTTTTGAGGAGATCTGCATGTCAATTATAGATGAGGCATCCTGAGGAGCAGAGTAGAGGAGACAGCAAATACATTATCATGTTACTTCTCAAATAAATCAGCATTATTAAATACAGACTTTTTAAAATCAATGTTTTGTCACTCAATATACAATCAGTACGTCTGTGCTTATGTCAACAAGAAATTAGCTTCATCTAAGATTTCTTACTTTGAAGACCTCCAGCTCTTCAAGTAGAAGTTCCTCCATGTTGTTCCAGCTCTCCTTGGGAACATTGATCACCTTTAGTACAGTCCCTTTGTCTGAAATAAGAGATGCAGTCAATCAAGTCACACATCACAGAACAATATATCATAGTTTTATTGTTTAAATATAAAGTTGAGAGATAAAACTGAAAACGAATCATTCACCTGTGCCAATAAACATGACATCATACTGTCCGTCTGCGGCGCTGACTCTGTCCACAGCAATCTGTGTGAAGCTGTAGTCCACATTAGTTCTGACAAAGATGGGCCGTCGGCTCATAGGGTAGACTGGGTTATACATCAGAGGGTGGTGACGTGCAAACTGGATCACATCATCTGGAAAACCCTTTGTGGACTCAAAACTGCCGAATGTCTTGCTGGGACACTGATGGGGGGCAAGAGAAATGTTACATTTATGTTCCTGCAGAATATCCTCATTTATAGAAACTCGCAGACAAACACGAATGAGTTACAGCTCAAGAAGAAGAGTTGCAAATGGCTATTGTAAAGTCTCATTTGTAGTTATTTTGCATGTGCATTTTTGGTGGTACACAATTTACTGAACTGTAATGAGGATGCAAAATGCTGCAAGTAAATTTGTAACATTAAAACACAAATGCTATAAATCTGGATAACATCATCAAAACTAAACCATTATAATAGCAAATGTTGTCCTGAGAATGTACAAGTATGAACGTTTCACATTTATAATAGGATCAAGCCACTGCCCAGAAATTTAAAGTGCTTTATAATCCAGCCAATCCACCTCTACTGTAAGGGATTTGCTATAACTCTGCAGAACAAGACTGACTGTACTCAGAGACTCTTTGCCATGTATGGGCTCAAATGTTCCATAATGACTCATACTATATGTGCTGAGCAAATTTGTTTTGTGTGTTCTCTGCATGTAAACCAGTATAAAATGTCTGACTTGACAAAGCCACGTCCAGCCGGCCACAGTGAGGTGACTATGGTGTGATGGGTCACAGGGACGTGAGAGATTTTCTTCAGGTCAGAGTCCAGCCTCCCTCTCTAATTAAAATTCCAGACTTAGACTTTTATTTCACATTCTAAAATTTTACTAAAATACTCTGTAATGTCATGCAGTTGTCAGACTTTTTGTGTTGTGTCCAGAAGATACAGTTTGCTCATAAAGTGAAAAACTTTTGATCTGGTTTTTGCATTTTAAACTCTGAATCTGCTTTCTGTGCAGTTTTGCATAATTCTCTTGTAAGCGCGATCGTTTTCTTTTAATTTGATTCGTTCCGCTAATTTTACAACCCAGTGAGGTGATGATGGCGTGAGAGAGGGTTTACCGTAGGCCAAATACAATTACTATTCTGCAGTCATACAATGGGGATTGTTCTGCTGTGGCAGTAACAGCTGAAGCTCTGCATAACAAATCCTGCTGACGCTATGCTTGTGTGCTTAGCAGAACGTAAGAGCCCTAATAAGCACATATTGATTGGGTGGACTGTGGAGAGCTTTTGGATGAAATTAGGTCTAATACTGTAGGTGTATGAAGCGCCTTTAAGACTCATATCACAAGGACATTACATGAGATTAATGTATTCATATTGATATGACTTTGTAATTTTACGCTTCAGTGTCCCAAATGGACTCACACTCAAAGACTCACATAAAAGTACTGTAGCAATACAACAATGTTAAGGTACTCCATCCAGATTTTTTGTATTACAGTTTAATTATATAAAGGTTATACATCCAGGACTTTACTTCAGTACAGGAAAAATAAAATATTTTGAAGGATAAATAAATGCAGAATGACTCCATTCAGACTGTAACTATATAAAACTATAGCTGTCATAAAAATATAGTGTATGTAAATATAGTATTACTATATATATATATTTTTTTTTATTGTAGTAGCATAAAATGGAAATACCAATTAAAGTGCAAATATCTCAGAAGTGTACTTAGCAACAGATCTTCTGTAAATCTACTTTTCACCGGGGTTAAAAATTGCTGACACTACTCTATGGATGAGTTTTTACAGTTATTAACATACCATTCCTGGGCGTGGGTAGGGGACCTTTCCCTGGAAGGGCACCCACTGGTAGTTAGGCCCCTCTTTGTGAGCGAAGGGCCCCAGGAAGGCCCTCCGGATGTCATTCATGGAGTAGAGACACACAGCTGAGCCTTTAAATACACTGCTGCTGGGAGAAAGGGGGAGCTCAGTTAGAAACATCAGAACACACACATAACACACACACTCTTACCCTTATCTCTTTTCTCTCTCTTTC
>JAPZEB010000002.1:15119062-15132073 GCA_029783705.1 Chaetodon striatus
CTATAACCCCTTTTCCTTCCCTTTCATTTTCATAAAAACAGAGAGGCATGTGCAAAGCAAAGCAATATTTATTCTTTGTGTGTTTCTCTCATCTTATTTCTCTGTGTCTCTCTCTCTCGCTCTCTCACTCATTCACACACACACACACACACACACACACACACACTTACACGCACACAAACTTGACCCTGTTGCCTCTATCTTCCGTCACAGCTAACCTTTACACAGAGAAGCCTGTGGTTTTCCTTTCAATTTCCTCTACCTTTATCCGAAATTGCCTCCTCCCCTTTAAATCCATCCATCTCTCCATCATCCATCCATCCTAATCTCTTCTCATCCAACTCTTCTTCTTTGTCACCCCACCCTTCTTTTGTCCCCTCCTGTCCTCCCTCTCTTCTCTGTTGATCCCTCCATCTTTAATCATTCACTACCTCCCTAATCTGTCTTTCTCTCCCTCCTTGCTTCCAATTAGTCTTTGTTTCATTTACTCTTTCTTCCATCTATCACTTTTCCCTCCATTTTTACACTCCAACACCCCTACTTGCCAGTTTTGTTTATCTCCTTCCACAATTCCTGACAACACCATACAACCCCTTTTTTTTCTCATTTGTACCTTTTCCCTCTCGTTCCCTCCCTTTGCTCTTCTTCTGTTTCTCCTCCCCACCAAACGTTGCCCCTGCACCCACCTCTCCCTCCCTTTCTCTATCCTTCCGTCTCTATTCTCTGTTTGTTCAAGGCCTCTTTTAACGAAGCCAGTCTCCTCCCAGGTCTCAACAGGCTATTGTCAATACTGACGTCTGGCCTCACACGCACACACAAACACACACACTGAGCATGGGCACGAACACACAAGCCCACAGACTCATAAACATGCACCCGAAAGTACACACAGCTCTCTTTAAAGGTCTCAACCTCCTCTGTCCTTTGTCCTGTCCTCTAATCGCTCAGTTTAGCCTTTAACACTCCCTCAATACACACTCACACAAACACACACACACACACACATACACACAGAAGGAGTGCCAAGTTCACCAGCTCTCCACCACTGAATTCTTTTCAGCTCTGTATTCATTGATTTAGATTGACAGCACATTGTAATGCAGAGAAAAGAGCAACATTAACAACACGCGGTTTGCACGTTGCAGTGGCGGAAAATTCCAACTATGCTAAAAATGGAAACTTGGTCCCAAATGACCAAAATCTGCTCAGGAAATATATATTTCAATAAGCACATTACAATCAACTGCAATTCATATCAAAGTTGTAAATGTTTGTTAGGATAATACCACATGAGTTTGGCAGTGTGGGCTCTCTTCATATGATGCTGTGTTACAAATCTGAGCATGTCTGACACAAGCTGTCCCTTAATTAACAACCCCTGGCAGAGCCTGAGATACACAACATTTGATGAGCATGAACACATATTGACAGAAACATTCAAAATTCATATAAATGTTTAATACATGAGGTAGCTAGGATGTCAAGGGATTAAATTTGGTGAAAGCAGGTGGTGGTGTTGCATCAGGGATCTAATGGGCCAATGCTGGTGCATGCAGATAGAAGGTGCCAACCAAGTAGCAACTTCTGGGACTGAAAAATGAAGCCAGGGCAGTGAAGCCAAAACCCGCAGTTCATCTAATATCCTCTAGAGGCTGGCTCCAAAAGCGAGTTAATCCTCTCTCAGTCAGATTCACCTCTTGTCCAAACATGGTCACGTTTGGCTCCAAAAAACAAGATGGTGACAGCCTAAATGGGTTTTAAACTACAACACATTGGGTGACGTCATGGTGACTACGTCCATTATTTTTACGGTTTATGTTGCCAACCTGATGATACGGCTGTTTACGAGATTAGTGGTGCCAGTATCAATCCATCCATCCATTTTCAACTGCTTATCCAGAGGTTGCGGGGGCAGCAGGCCGAGAAAAGCATTCCAGATGTACCTCTCCTCAGCATCGCTTTCCAGTTCCTCCTAGGAGACCCCTGAGGCTTTCCTAGGCCAGATGAGGTATGTAATCCCCCCCAGTATGTTCTGGGTCTGCCTCGGACCACCTACCAGTGGGATGTGCCCTGAACATCTCAAACAGGAGGTGCCCAGGAGACATCCTGACCAAATGCCCGTACCACATCAACTTACCCCTTTCGATGCGATGGAGCAGCGGCTCTACTCCGAGCTCCCTCCTGATGTCCAAGCTCCTTACCCTATCTCCAGTATGCCAGCATGCCTAGAAATTATATCAGTATTGGACATTTTTGGACCTCCTGATTTACATCCAGTGCTAATGCTTAATGCCCTTCTTGCACTGGCATTGGTGTGCCCTTCAGCAATACAGAAAGTAGGCCAAGTAGATGAACATGTCCCATTGTGTCCTGTCATAGAGTGTTTTTTTTGTTTTGTTTTGTTTTTTTAATTAACTCTAACCAAGATCTTGCCCTGACTTAAAAAAGGTTGTAGTTACTTAACCCTAACCTCACCTTACTCCTGTGATCTTTCCCCTACCTGAAACATACCATTGTGGCCATTTAAATATACTTTTAGAACACTGTCATTAAATGTAATGTAGTGTTATGAGGAATCATCCACTGTCAACATTCATGTGTGGTTGTAGGGTTGGGTCATGTATGATTTGCTACCTGAAACATGCAAATATAAAGTGATTCTCATGTGTGCTTAAAATGCCACAAGGCTCCATGAATTTTAACCCATTAACCCATCAACCATCCAGTTTAGGTTATTGTGCCTTACATAATAAAATGTCATCCATTTACATTTTGTAAAACATTCTCTTTAAGGTCTGTCTGTTATTTTATCTCACATGTGGAGGTATATCAGCACCAGTGCAAACATATAAAGGATAAAGCTTTGAATTTATTTATAATTTGCATTTTAGTGATCTCACTTGTTTCAGTCGCAAATTGATATGAAGGTGTTTTAATGGCCTTAATGTTCAAAAACTCAATCAAGATACTTATGACCCTTTATACATAACTTTCTAATAAGCCATGCAGTCTGCAGTTATATATGGTAGTAAGCTGAATGGATACATTTATTTGTTTATCTTCTACAGACCTGTACAAAGTTTCATTTAAGCTTTAAAAAATTGACAATAAAAATGATAAAAGATATAGCAATATGTGAGAGGACATGACTAGATCTCTTCAGGGTAATTTAATAATGGACTGACTCCAAAAGATACAGTGTATTGTTGCTTAGTTGTTGTTTAAACACAAGTTCATCCCTTTGTCCTCATCTCTCTTTCTCTCAACTTGTCCTCCCAAAGCAGCACTCCTGCTCATATAAATATTTCACATCCAAAACTTAAAAAGGCCTGTTACTTTACACTTCAAAGACCCCAGTGTATGCATCATTCCCTCCTACACACACGCATGCACACACCCCACATGCAAACACACGTACACATCATAATGCACACATATACAGCACACTTACAGTAGCACACCAGACTCACCAGACACATACAAACACACATTATCAGGTATACAGCCTAAAAATAAAGAAATATAACACATTTGCACACCCTAAATGTGGATTTGCCCATACACACCCACCCACACACACACACACACACACACACACACACACACACTGTGCACTGCAGGCCCGGGACTGACCAGGGAGAGGTGCAGGGAGATACACACACCTCATTAATGATTTATGTCATGAGGATGAGAAGAGAGGAGCTGATAGATTCTGCTCTCCAAAACACTCCTATAGCTTCCTGCTTGACCAAAACACAGATACTGCGGAGGGTCTCATGTATATTCATGTAGATATCAAAAGAGGCCAGTGTATCACCTAGAAATTAACCAGCAAGTATCCTCTAACTGAACTCTCTACTGCATTTTCAGATTTAATTGGACAAAGAACAAAAAAAGGCTTCCAGTTTTGACCAAATGAAAGCATGAAAGAAAATTTAGGAAAATATTGGAGTGTCTAAAATGACCAGTTTCATTTTTGAATGCTACTTTAGTAAGATCAGATCAGACAGATCAGATTTAGCACTCTGGGAAATGAGTGTCATTGTTGCACTGGAGGCCAAACAGTCTGGAAAAAATATTTCTCCCTCTGTGCCTGTCCTGTAATTAAACATAACATTTCAGCACTGAAAAAACACTCATCACATCAGCAGAGGGTGGACAAGACAAAGTCTCTGATTGACCAAATGGTCAATCAGAGACTTTGTTTATTGCGGGTTAAGACATATCAAAGAAAGATATGATTTCCTCACCTATGAAATGGTACATGACAGATTGAGAGACACTATAGATACATTTAGATGCCATCTTTATCAGCTGTGGACTTTAAAAAGACAGACAATTGTCCATGTATTGAAAGCTATGGAAGAATACTAAGAGTCCATACAGCCATAGAAATAAAATATTCAAAAACGTAGCATGATGATACGAGCAGCAGCCATATTTAAGGGTATACCATTGCCATTACACTTGTTGTAGGGGGCAGTTGCGGCAAGTCACAAACTCACTTTGGTGAGGTTTTTCAGTGACAACCAAACATGCAGTGAACTTGTGCGCTTTCAAATACTCAACCTGTTACTTTAAAAGTATTAAACTGAATCAGTAGCTGCCTTCACAGATCAGGTGAGAGCCACTCCACAGTGGATGGCTACGAGGCAGAGATCGCAGGATAAACAGTGTACAGATCAGCATATGGTAACATATAACTCACTGAATTCAGGTTTTATTTCGCGCAAACCAGGTCTAGTGATTGTTGGAATACTGGACTAACTAACTAGATGACTAAAGCCCAGTATTTACTGTCCAATTTTGGGCTGCCCCACACGAAAGATGACCAATGTGAAAGAAACATGGCGATATCTTTGGACCTGGCTCTAAAATGATGGTCCTATGTAACACAGTGAGAGAGGTTCAAGAATGGCTGTTGTCAGTGTCAGAAACTACTTAGTATGACCCACTTCATGGCCCCACTGACATGTGTTGTCACCATAATAAATGCACAGCAATAGCCATTTTCAAATGACTGCAGCAAACAGTGAAAAATCACTTCTACTCTTTTTGTTTCTGTGAAGCCATGCTAGCAGTGAGGCTGACTCTCTTACCATCAAGAACTTGAGAGCTGTAGCATAAATGTAAATCACCTCTACTTGCTTCTTATTATTACTTTTGAAGCAAACCATTGATTTTCAAAAACTTCCAATGCCTTATTTAATGTCGTCTTCAGCCAGGAAAGGACATTTTCAAGGCCAGTGGGAATCCAGTCCATTTTCCTTTGTACTCTCCTCTCCCATGGCTTGTAAATGTATGCAGAAAAAAATGTATTTGAATGTGTGCATGTGTGTTTGTGTGCTCACACACATCAAGCAGGTGCAGTTGCAGAGCCTAATAACAGTCAAGCAGCCGTCTGTCAGAGCCTTTGTAGGCAGATAGAATGAACCAGAACTCAGTGGTGTGTTAGACTCATCAAAGCCTGCCAACACTGGACCTAAAACCATTTTACTGCTTTGGAGAGCACACAGCTGCTCTGATCTGAAAACCACCTGACCTCTCCGAGTGTGTGTGTATGTGTCTGTGTGTGTGTATATATACAACTCTAAGTGTGAGTGACAGGTGGCAACCGGAAAGTATGCATGTGCGTAGATTTGGAAATTGTGACTTTTTTGAAAGTGTGAGTCTCGCAGTTAGACTGTGTGCTCATGTGTGTGATGTTGTATGTTGTATGTGAGCCTGTGTGTATGTGTGTGTGTGTGTGTGTGTGTGTGTGTGTCACTGCTGTCCTGCAGTCTGTGTAATTGCCTTGCTGGGAAACCCTTGACTTTCTGACATTTGAGCCCACAGCAATCTCTCCCTCCTTCCCTCTCTCTGTCTCATTCTTTTTGAGATGGGAAACAGTGATCCATGAAAACAGAAGACAAGGAACGTGAGTGAGAGAGAGGGAGAGAGACTGAGAGAAATAAGAATGAAAGAATGAGAAGGAGAAAGAGAGAAGGACAAAGTGTTCCCTGTGCTCTGTCATGAATCCCGGAGTTCTAGGCGTCTCTCTTCGAGGACTGGAGGTCAACCAAGAACCAGAACCAGCAGCCAGTGATCCACAGCACACGACTGACAGACAATGAAACTTTAGGGAAAACACACACTAGCAATGCATATAAGGCACAAAGAGCAAGAGCCTAGAGACCATTTAGAGGTGAATAGCTTTGGTATATTTTGGCTCTTTTTGACCAAACAGTCACAGAAACTACATTCTTAGAAATGAGGGTTTCAGTAGGGCTAAGGTTCTACCATCAAAGCCTGCTGATAGCTTGAATGGTAAAAGATTCTCACTCTCAAATATTCAAATGCTTATCCATGTTTCAAATGAAAATTTTACCTGGGATACCCTTAATTAATCCTTTTCCATTTTACTCAAGTTCTGCCATTGATGATACCTTTACCATCAATTCATGCCATACCAAATGGTCTGGCGAAACTTTTTTTTGCCTTTTTTGTTGCCTCTAAATTGGCCGTAAGTATGGATGTGAGTGTGAATCGTTGTCCGTCTCTAAGGCTACATCTACACGAAGATTTGTCTTTTTGAAACCGCCAAATAAAATGATCATATTGCAATAATGCTCTGTAAACATGGCGCCAACTTCAAGAATGCAGGCGTCAAAATGAAGCCCGTTCAAGCCACTGAAACTGCATAAAAAGGCTGCAGTATATATGCCAGCCAGGAGATGGCATGCCATAAAAAACAGGAGCATAGCACTCTGAACCGGAGAAGACGACGCGGAGCATGCGCAAAAATCTTGTTGCTCTCTGCGGTGGATCCAAGAGCATGTAGCGTAAATAGTTGTCTGTTGCTTTCTGCTGCTTGTCGTAGTGAAGGAGGAGGAGAACATTTTGCTGTAGAAGCCCCAATAGGCTCAGCAGGTTCTGTAGCAGAAACACGAGTCGGTAATCTGCTATTGTTGTTGTTGTTGTTGATGTTGTTGTGATGGGACGGCTTCACACCAGGGTTAAGTCAAAGGGGTTGTTCGATATTGTAAATTATATCAATGCAAACACATTGCTGTTGGAAACATGCAAAATAAAAAACATTCCTTCACAAGCAAGCACACTTTCAGAGTTTCATATCACACGTGCCAGCAGCAGCTTACATCTCACTATCTCTGTGTCCAAACCTCCCATTTAAAGGGAGGACAGGAATCGAGAAGCGTCCGAAGGTAAACACACTCGCCTGATGTGCATCCCTCACTCCCTCCATCGCTCACCACACGGGGCCCCTCTAATTAGATAAACTGCCTGTCCAAACATTGAAATCAGTAGCCTCTGTATCTAAACTTCACCCTCCCCTGTCCTCAGCTCCTGTCTCCTAAATTCCTTGTCTGTCTTTATTGTTGTCTTTAAAATTATCTCCTTAGCATGTCCTTCAAACCCTTATTTTCCATAAACTGTCCATCACATCGGGACTGTCTTTCCAAAAAGAACAACAGCATCAGTCATTTCAGCAAGTGTATGTTCAAATGACAAAGCACTCTGACTGCTTTAGTAAGAAGCAAAAGAAGTGAGGTAACTTGTTATATATTATGCAGCGACCATGTCCATGCAGGGAGGAGGTCGGGATGGCTGGATGGGTCAACAAAGCATCGGCATTTCAGTAGGGCTAATGCAGGGCAAATGCACATTTAAAACATGTGGATGGAAACACATCAAGAATCCATTGTTCTCTCTTCCATTTATCTCTTTAAACCCTTCTTCCTTCCGATCCCTTTCTTTGATCTCAAAGGAGTGGATAGGAAGTGATTTAGTTGGGCACAAAATTCTTTAAAAGTATTTCCATTTGAACACTGCTGTTTTTAAACTCTAAATGAACAAAGGATGCAGGAAATGAGCTGTTAAGGCACGGGATGTCTGTATTTGTCAAAGCAGTGAATGAAAACAAAATATGTCTAGTCCATTGCTATTGTGACACTGAGAGTGGACCAAGAGAAATGCATAATAGTTTCATACAACCTTTTTAAAATGTTAAGTGAAATCATTAATCAAGCTGCTAATTTCTAATGATTTTGTGTACACTTTCCCTAGTTAGAGGACAGGAATAATAGTTTTAAGGCCTTGAAAATGGATTTAGATTCACATCCACCCTTCGTTGTCTCTCATTCACACCTCAGTTCATCTCATCCTACCTCTTCTTTGCCATTTAATTTCCTTCCTTCTGTCGCAGGAATGCTGACGGGGCATCAGTGCCAAGTAGGACACTGACCTGACAGTGCAACATGATCCTGAGGACTCTTGCTGCCACTGCTCTCTCCCAGGAGATTTATTTTCCATCCTTCTGACTTCTTCACCTGCACCAGTTTCTTATGTCTTAAACTCTCATCTGACGTATCTTCCCTTCTTCTCTTCCCGATCTTTAACTGAATGTTTCCTTTGTATCTTACACACACTGAGTGAGATGGAAAAAGAGAAAGTTCATATAAGTGAAAAGCGGTCACCTTGACCCAGAAACAAAAAATATATTCCATCACAGCTAATGGTTTCTTGGTATTTAGGGATCATCCAAGTTTTTGTTTGATACTTTGGGATTAATGTGTACACGGTCAAGGTGTGCTGGAAGTCCCCTTCGCATTCTTATTTTTACAATCACAGCCACAATACGAATGCTCTTACCACCTACTAACTTTCACTTTGTTACTACGCAGCTCTGCTCAGAGACATGAAGTCTACCACTGTGACCTTACAGATAACACAACTACCAGCATTACCACTATGACCTGTTCAAATGGGACGTGACCTTGTTCTCAGAGTATGACAAATGAAGACAGGATTATGTTTCTCTCTAATACACATGTAAACCCATCCATGCCGACACTATGAAAGAGCAGTTTACCAGCATGCCAAGATATATAAATGTTATTTTTCGGGCAATAGGGCGTTGTGCTGTAGGTTGAGCTGCATATTTAAAAACATGAATCCCATCAACACTTAAAGCAAATGCAAACGTGTGACCAGACAGAAAACAATACAGTTAAGTTTGTGTTTATCCACCTCAAACAACCAATGTACCAACTGTACAGATGTTAGCTGCAGGCTCTCATTTTTTGTAAATCCACAAAGCCTGAGGATAAGCATACATTTTTGCTCAAGTTTAACAATTTAAAACTTGCACAGATGTCTTCACCTTATTAGTCATTGTGCTGACTCACATTTTTCCATTGATTAAAAAAAGCAAACTGCATCTAAAATGATAACACTGAAAACAAAGTTGATGGTGTGATGCAGACACTGAAGCAAAGTGAAGCAAAGGTGCATCTGGTGCTGTAAATATCTTTCAATCTGAGTGAAAAATGTGTGGATATGACACCACATCCTGAATACGGAAAATATGTTTTTGTTTTTGTGGTTCGCAGCTACAATTAGTACTGTCATTTCTGTCAGCTGTTAATGGTTTAAAAAAAATGGTTGAAGACATATCGTAAACCTCCCTTTAGTTTGGAAAAAGCATTCTCCAGCAGCTAATGCAGAGCTGTCAGACGTCAGATTAGGACCAGGATGTATGTGCATACTTTCCCTGATTAAATACTGATAATACACATGTTTTCAACTTAAACATAAGAATATCCAACTGAACTTAACAATAAACTACAGTAGTAAGTACTAAGTGACTGAGTCTCATTTGGCACAAGCACTGGCTGCAACATGTGTGGATTTGGTCCTGTGTAGCTACGGTTATCTGTCTTTAATGTTAAAGTGTACCACATCATGAGTAACTGGATGAATGTATCTGGAATTTTTTCATCATCATATGGATAGTCAGTGTTTGTGTTGTTTGGAGCATCAATTTACTAAGGAGGAGCAAGGCATGGACACATCCCTGAAAAAAGCTTCTACTCCCTCAGAGCTCAATCTGCTGTGAATCTGACCATCTTCAGCCCGCCTGATGCTAAGACAGCACCCCTTCAAACTTCCTCGACCATCAATGATACTTTTACATGTCCAATTATTCAAAAATGAATGGACCTACAACATGCTTAATGTCTTACGAAAGCATCGTTCAAGGAGGCGCATGTCT
The DNA here is from genome assembly GCA_029783705.1 of Chaetodon striatus. NCBI lineage: Eukaryota > Metazoa > Chordata > Actinopteri > Chaetodontiformes > Chaetodontidae > Chaetodon > Chaetodon striatus. The sequence continues at coordinate 15,129,114 of JAPZEB010000002.1, forward strand.
TTGCTTTGACAGAGACTCGGCTTGATGACTTTGTCCCAGTCACTGAGGTTAGCCTTGATGGCTTCAGGATCATACACGCAGACAGAACCAAAAACTTGGAAAGTGTGAGGTGGTGAGATGTGCATGTATATTAGCTCCTGCTGGTGTACTGTACTACCATACAGGTACACGGGAGGTCTGTAATCCTGATCTGAAGTCACTGACCCTGTCCGCCAGAGCCTTTTACCTACTGAGGGAGTTTTCAACTGTTGAGCTCAGTTGTGTGTATATTTCACCAAGCGCCAACATCAAGGTAGCAGCCAAGAAAATGACGCAAAACACATACACTATGCTCAGCATATGCGCTCATCCTTGATTTAACAGTTGTCAGCTCAATTTAGCTCTGATAGCTTTTTACCATTATGCAGATGTACCAACAAGACTGGACAAAACCAAAGATCTGTGCTATGCCGTTTTTTCTGGAGCCTATACAGCCAGAGCACCTCCACCATTAGCACAAACAAACCACAACATTATTAAGGTATTTCCTGTTTATGAGCAACAACTGATGCAATGCATATCACCTTCCAGTGGTCAGAGGATGCCATTACATTGCTCAAAGGCTGCTTCGCATGCACATGCACATACTAGGAAGTCTTTAATGGAGAGCCGCATGGGCAGATGTTGGTCATCACCGACTGATCGTCAAATTCTGTTTGAATACTTTAATGCCTGTCAGAGCTATTAGAATATACCCAAACTAAAACCTTAGATCACCCTACAGATCAAAGATCTTTATAACAAGAAAAATGCATGCCTTTAAGAAGAAGGGCTTAAAATGAATCAACTGGAACATTACAAATGAAACTCTTCAGGCAAAGCTAACTATAAAAATAAACTGAAACAGGAATTTGCAAATATGTGCACCAAACAAGCCATCAAACACGCGAGTTAGGACTCTCAGTGAACCAGCAACCAAGCAGACCTCCTGTGCACCAGACCCCATTATTTTCTGCAATAATCTCAACAATTTCTACCTCCAGTTTTATAGCAGATTTTGAGATTTTATTGGAGTCTTTGCCCTTCCATGAGTTGAATCATGAATTTCTCCTAACCGACAGGATGTCTACAACCAAGTTATTAGGTTTAAACTCAATAAGGATCCTGGACTGGATTAAATCCCAGGTAAGGTCTTGAAAAACTGGATCCTGAAACTAACACCCATCATTCACTCTCTCTTTCTCAGATCACACTGTACTTCAACAATGCCAGTCATATGAAAGACATCGATTGTCACTGCTGTTCCCAATAAAGCACATCCATCACAGCTTATCTACTACAGGCCTGTAGCCCTAACCTTTGATGCTTAGAGAAACTGGTCCAAAAAAGCATCTCTCAATACATTTGAACTTTCTTGGATCCCTTCCTATTTGCATTTATGCGAATAAGAGGCTCAGATGATGCAGTGGCTTCTCTTCTGCACTGTCTGCTACAACACCTGGGCACCCCCAAGAACTATGGCAGACTTCTCTTCATTGATTTTAGCTACACCTTACACAAACCAGTGCTATCAAGTAAGAATAAACAAAAATAAACTCTTCAAAATTAACTCATTTAGCCGGTAAACTCAAAGGTATTTCTACTCCTAACCTCTCTGATTGAGTCACCTCATCCCCAATCTGCAAAGCACTCACAATCACTCAGCACTCAGATTATCCACTCCACCAGTACTTAATACCTGTGCCCAAGAGGAATGGTGATAGACTATCCATGTACAGACTTTTGAACAAGAGCTTTGCTCCCACAGCCGTACAAGCTCTAACTAAGCAAACTCCTTTTGATTTGAAATTCAGTCTGTGGTGTGTCGATTGCCAATCCATTTTTTTGTCTATTGTGTATTAATTCTGTATGTCTGACATGTCTGTGCTATGTATGCACCTGCTGTAGAAAAAATGTCCTCCTTGAGAGCAAATAAACCATCTATCTATCTAAGTACCGAGGTGTGATGGTTCAGAACTGTGATAAGCTATAAATGGCAGGGTGTCCTCCCTTTGGGGAGAGACAATTAGTTTGTCAGTGTGTATGTGTGATCAAGGGCACTTCTTTTAGCCTTGTGTCCCGAATATAGTGAATAGATTTAATTATAACCCTGCTCCTTAAATGTGCTGTGAAGTTGTCATTAAATGTGTTTTGATATGGCACCAAAAAGAAGTGTTTTTGCAGAAGTGTTTAAAACTTTGATGCAGCATTAACAACCACTCTGACAAAAATGAAAAAGAATTTTGCTATACATATAAGTGTGTGTGTTAGTGTATTCATGTATCCGGCCTGCATACCGCACACACACAAACACACACACACACACACACAAAGCTGTTATGACACGACAGACAGATAAGCCTGGCGCTTGCAGACCAAATACAATCACACTGCGCCGTGGGAAACAGGTGTGTGCGTATAACTCTGTGTGAGTATGTGTGTGTGAGCCAATGCGTCTTTATTGTCCACTGTCAAACCAAACTGTCTATGTGTTTTTATTTAACATCCTCATATACTTCCCACCTCTTTTTCTTCATGCTTCACTGCTTTTTACAACTGAAATATGTGTCAATTTACTTCAATACACATACATGCTCATGTCGTGGATGTGTGTGTGTGTGTGTGCATGTGTGTGTGTGTTTTTCAGTGTTACTCAAGGACATATAAACGCTGATAAGTGGTCCGACACAACAGTCCCACACCTAGAAACCTTGAAAGCAGCCAGCCGAAGTGTCTCACACATTTAGAGATGATAAACACACACGCGCGCACACACACACCTACAGTATACACACGCACATTTGCCTTTCTAATCTTGTGAGGACCCACACTGATGTAATGTATTCTCCAGCCCCTTACCATAATTCAACCATCGCAACTAAATGCCTTACCTTTACACTGAACTCAACCTAATTCTCAGTTCCTGAAGTGAAGACCATCCA
>JAPZEB010000002.1:15136492-15147947 GCA_029783705.1 Chaetodon striatus
AATTTATACAAGCTAAAAATCTGTACAGCATTTGGCAGGTGAGCCCGTCACCCCCTGCATGCCATTCTGGAGTCCTGTCAGAGCACATTCAGCCAAAGACTGAGACCACTGAGGAGCAGTACAGAACCCCACTGGACATCGTTTCTACCTGTGGACATCAAACTGTGTAACTCCTCCCCCTTCTGTAGGGAGGAGAGCTGAAACAAAACCTACATTAGGTGCGCTATTACTTCATATGATGCTCATTGCTACTTTTCAATATCTTGTGCAATGTTCCTCACAACATCACGTGCAATATTATTGTTAAATATCATGTTCACTTGTTAATATAGTGCAATATCATTTTCTCAGTCATGTGCTGTACTCCTCATTGTTAAATCATATTCAGTGTAACATTGATTATCAGTAGCAGTCTGTTTTATTCCCACCATTTTAGTTCATATTTAGTAACTCTTGCACGTATCATACTACTATTGTTAATCTATTAGGCACTGTTGCTTCTTGAAAACACTTCTATGTTGTAAATTTGTATATCTTTGGATATCTAACACTCTATTCTTCTAAAACTGGGCTCAGTGGGTGACCCTGACCCAGGGAACCCACTGGTTCATATCATAAAATTGCTGTACTTAGTGTTTGTGTAATTTGAGGCACTCTCTGGTACAGGAATTTCCTTTGGGACAACTAAAGTGTTATTGAATTGAATTGAATTGAATTGAATTGAAATGAATTGAAAAACAGGATTGTTGCAAAAGTAAATAAGCATCCTGTCCAGCCTACCTTCTCTTTCTGTCTCCTTTTCTTCTCCAGCTATCTTCATCATTCTGAAACCATTACACAACAAATATTAATGCTGACTCATTTTCCCTCCTGTTTCAATTTTAAGTTACATAACATAGTGTAGAAATTCAACGTACACAGCATTACTAAACTTTGAAAGCTATTTTTGTCATACTTTGCTGGAGTTCACAGAATGTTTAGCTGACAAATCAGCTACAGTTGAATCCATCCCATAAAAATTTGTGCTGTTCTAACTGCAAATAAAAGGCCAACACAATGCTGAATAAATATGGTCCTTATTACTCTAAATTGAATGTTAGGCAAACAGAAGAGCATTTACTCAATTATATTTGATTCCTTTTGGGGAATTATATAAACATGAGCATAAATTATCATCTCAATGACACAAAGTTGAAGGTATTTTATAAACCTAAAAGATTTGGGGCTTTTGAGAGAACATTTGGGGCTGGAGCCACAGAAGCCAACCCACCTGCTCCGCCTCTGGGCTGCAGGCTTTAATTTTTTTTCAGCACCAATTAGAAACATATATGTTGTTTGACAGCAGGATGGAAACATTGATGATCAATGTGATTTGATTAAAAACAGTTTATTTAGCTAAGTGGCAGCTGTACAACAAAATATGCAAACCAGTGACCGCTGTAGAGAAAGTTTCCATCACAGAGACAAGCAAACACCAATATGTTTTCCACATCAAATGCTCTTTTTCAAACACACACAGCCACATGAATAGCAAAGCTCCCACAGAGTGAAAAAAGAGCCAGAACAGGAGTGAGTGATGTCATTTTTCACGTGTATCAGATATGCTATTCATTAGCTACTAGGATCTTAAGGTGGTCCATGTGAATTATATGAGAAGCAAAGGCAGTTAGATTATTATCAGCGCTGGCTACCACACTCACACTTTTTCCTTTCTTCTTATCTGACTTCCTGTCTCTCACGCACACACAAACACAAACCCTGTATTTACCATCTCAAAAGATGTATAGATAAAAAAGATGATAAATGAACTTTAACTATGGCACAAAGAACTTTGTGTTGTCGTGCCATGTGCAGCAGTGAGCTCATCTTTTATAGAAGTGGACGTACACCACTGACACTGATGTCATCTGGTGATACACAATAGGGCCGACAATGACAAACTAACACCATAGACCGAGTAACAGATGACAAAGTAACACTCAGGACAAATTAAACGGCAGAGGGAGGAAGTCACCATGTCAAACCCGTAATTTTCAACAGCACAGCCTGTATTTGTGAACATGAAGATTGTTAGCTACAAAAACAACTGTTGTCATTAAACAACACACCTTTGAACTGCCGTCTTTTCACCTCAATAGACCTGTGGATCTCTTATGACAAAACCCCATAAATATTTTTTAAAAAACAACAGGGACAGCACATGTCACAGAGACTTGAACCAGTTATTAGTCAGAGCCACCCCCTTCATTCTTGACCCATGAGACTGTGCCATTTCTATCGCGTGTCCTCAGCAAACGGAGGGAACAATGATTCATTGAAAGAAATCGACTGTCTCTCTGTTTTTGCTCTTGCTGCAACTCATTTTGCGCTTCTTTTATTTTCCGATTTATATCCCTTCATCTCTATAATTTGCTCACGGTCGCTCCTTCCCCGGCTGCAGCCCATCAGGCGAGAGAGCTGTGTGTGTGTGTGTGTGTGTGTGTGTGTGTGTCCTTGTGCACTTGTGTCATATTATGGTCACCACATAAAGGTAAAAGCAGCTTTTATTTTAAAATGCAATTCCAGATGACAGATTTGCAACAGTTTAACAAGACCCTATAACAATCATTTCCTTTTGGAGTTTGACAGGCCTGAAAATGTGATCCAGGTCCAACCAGAACACCGACACCTCCTGTGTGAGCCTGTGTGGCAGCCCACTGATTTTAATGAGCCCTAACCAAAGCCCGCAGTTTCGAATAATTTCACACTAATGCATTTTTTTGACACTCTCAACATGGTAAGTTCATCATGTTAGTACAATAGCCCATATGCAATGTCAATCAGCACAGGAAGTAGATGGAAGTAAAAGGAAGTAAATAGTTATGTGGTTCTTGAGCGGCAAAGGCCTGCTGGGCTCTAATTTTTAAGAGTATGTGTGAAGCTGGTGGGGCATCAGCAGTTTAAAGCTTAACTTTAACAAATGTTCCATTTTTAAACAAGGACCTTTTTTTCAATGCTTTGATGATTATTCCAGTCGTTGATGACAACTTGTTACTCGCCAAGATAATCGGTAGAAAGGATTCCAGGGGCAGGAATATAAGCAGCCTAACTAACTAAAGCCTAACTAAAGACGAAACAGACAGTCATGGTTTGTCACTGGCTAAAAAAAGCTACGCTGGCACACAACTAAGGTATTAAAAGTTACAATTTAACCAAGATGTCTTCTACAGACAGGTTAGGTTTAAAAAAGAAACATCATTGGGCATTTTTAGGTTTCAGCAAGTAAAGTTTCATGGTTAAGGTTCAGGAAAAAGAAACATGGTGAGGACATACCTTAAAATAACTCAAAGTTGGTTTCACCAATATATTTTCATCCCAACAATACTGCCACTTTTTCAGTGACCTTTCAAGTGCACATTTTACGTGCTGGGTATCCTTCTGCGTCTGCTGTTGACATTCCAGGACTCGCTACCATGGCAGGGATGTCAACAAAAGCACATGGTTGGCTTTAGGCAACAAAAGCACATGTTTAGGTTGAGGCAACATTAGCACATGGCAACCAATGCTGGTACGTCAACAAAACATATGACTGGCTTTAGGCAACAAAACGAAGTGGTTGGGTTTAGAAAATAACATCTTAGTTTGGCATTCGGGAAGTGAACACCAGGCTTCTGGGTGAAAGTCCTGGGAACTTCCCAGATCCTTATAATACGTTGTTACCGGCAGCATTTCAACCTGATGCCATCCAGCTGTGTTTTATACCGCAGCGACAGATGCCATCCAGCCAACTGGAGGCATATCATAACAACACGAAATGTGGCTTTTTGCATCAGGTGTTTGATGCCAGAGTCAAAAGTCACGGGCAAAGCAGCAGTATTAAATTACTTCGGAATGAGAACTAGCTTGACTTACATAGTTCCAGTCACCAGTCTACTGGGGGATAGTCCTGCATTGTTTGACCCCTACACTACCCCAGTCAATATCATTGTGCAAAATTTCAGTCTTTGTACTACTTTCTTCTTTACTCTTTTTAGCACATTGGTCACATTATCACAGTCTCCCCAATAATGTGGGCTATAGACAAATTACCGGCTCATGATGATGTGGATTATATTTGAACTGTGGTGCATTATTTTTTGTAGGTATGTGTATGAACAGTGCATGAGAACAGCCAAAATTTAAGCAGCCCATATCCAGTTTGGTATCAAGTAGAAACCACCCTGCTGTAATGTTATTTCTTCTAATGGTAGACTTGATTTCACTCAAAAGAAAAACTCGCCAACATTTCCACACGTTAGGATTATTTATATCTTGCTCTGTCTTTCACTTTGGGTTCAAGAGAAAAAAAATTGTGTGTGTTTTTCTGAATGAAGTCCATAAAAGGCTGTCACCTTCTGCTGTGCTGGGTTAAATAACACACCTTGACTCCACTCAAGCTCAGACTGTTCCCCAAATTTAGATTTCCTGGTTCAGATAGGCTACCTGACAACTTTCAAGGCAAGCAGCAGACCCAAACTGCAGAATTATACATTTCTTCATTCTCTACCTTTCCACTGCGTATGCATACTGTATGTCTCTTCTCTATCTATAATACTCCCTTCGATTCCCTTTTCAGATTTACTCCTGCCTCCCTAGCTGCCCCGTCCTTTCATCTGCCCCTGCAGTTTTCCTTCAATCCCTCCATCTGTTTCACTTCACCTCATCTAGCAGGTGAGAAGGTCTGTGACCCCATATCATAATAAACCCTCACTGTGACCTTCAGATCATTTCTTCTAACATTAGCCTCTCCATTCTCACCTCCTCCTGTTATTTCAATTTTTATGCTGGGTTTCTTTTCTTCTGTCAAACTGCTGCCCTCTCTTTCTCTCTTATTGCACCCTGTTTTTTACCACTTGCCTTTCATTCTTTCCTTCGATTACCCGGCATGCTATTTTTTTCTTTTTCTTTGATCTGTTCTTCCTAATCTCTTCCAGAGGGGATCTGTTCGCTGCTTTACACCGTTGGAGTTCTGGAAATGACATCCAAAACCTCTGCAAAAGCAAAGCGTTACTCATTTTCATCCTCATTGCAGTGCTGTAAAGCATTGTTCCAAAACACTCAATTTATTTGATTTAGAAACTATGGCATATTCATTAATATTGAATTTGATTCTTACGGACTAGTTTCAAGACTAGAAGTTCAGCAAATAGAGCATTGCACTAACAGTGCTGAGGATAATGACTCCCAGTTGCGTGACTGAAGATGTACATTATTATATTATGTTATATTAAAGACAAACAGTTTTAAACATTAAGTCTCGCCAAGAAAACTAAGAAAAGGGATTGTGGGCAACAGGAGAAGACAGTTTATGAAGTGTTATGTCTGTTTTCAAAGGGTGATACTAGAAATTATTTGTCTGACTTAAAGAGATTTTGTTAAACATTTCCCTTTTCAACTGGCAAAAGCTATGAATTCACTAAAATGGAAAAATCACCAGATCAGAAACATTGCGTGATTAACATTTACATCATTTAAACTGAAAAGGGGTAAAGATGATCCATCTCAAATCAAAAACACTGCAGAAATTAACAAACCACATAATTTACAGTGACTGCATCTACATGCACACTGAAATTCCATTGTTATTCCCATTATGAAAATATTCTACATTTGATACCAGTCGTATTAACAGTATATTCTGTTTGGATATTCTGATTTACGCAATATTACGAGAGACTTTCCAATTAAGACATGTAGGATATGCTGGTATTAGTTTGGTTTTAGGAGAATTCTCTGGACATGAATACAGTGCATTTAGAGTGTGTGTCTAAACTGGGATTTTTAACACAGTTTGCAACACACGTCATCTTGCGTATTTATATCCAACTCTGTGCATTGTAAACAAACCAACTAGCTAACAGCTTGCATGGCTAGTGAAGAAATGCATGCCCAAAAGAAGTCCCACATTCCTGGTCAGAAGAAACACACCTATTTTTAAAAGATATATTCTTACAGGTTATTGGATCTGCACAAATATCAATGTACGTCATGGGGGCGTTAATGTTAATCAGAGTATGCACTGCTGTAGACGGGAATATTAGTGGAATATTCATTTTCAATAGCCATGTAAACAGCGAAGTAGGAGTATTATCTTTTTTGTAATAAGGGTTAAAATATAATATTTGTGTATGTAAACAGAGTCAGTGTCTCAGGTGATCTGACCTGTGAGGGAGTCTTTAAAATCCCCACAGCCTCCATACTCTCCACACACTCTTTCTCCTTGTTAGTGAATTTATTTTTAGTTCAACAACACTGAAAATGATTCCTCCTTTAAATTGTTATTGTAAATAAATTCCCTGCTGCATGAGCAACCCCCGAGATTGTTGCCAGCCATACCACTGCCACATTTAGAAAAACTATTTTCACAGCCACATTTGCTGTACAGATGATGCCCTTCAGAGTGACCACCCTCACTGTGTACTAAAAGCCCTCTGTTGTGAATCACTATTTTTGCCCCAGTGCATTGTAATCATACCACATTTTAATGAACTCATCCCTGGATTCTTGGCTACCTTGTTCCATCCTGCGAGCGATGCTGCTATGTTTAGCCGATCCTGTTCTGGATAAATTTTACAGTCAGCAACCTCTCCCCAACCTTTCTCCTCCCTGTTTCACCCGACCGGATCTTTTCCTGGTCTCTTCCCATCAGCTCAGCCTCTTTTGTCTTTGCCAGTATTTTCCGTGATGTGAGCGGTGCTGCTCTCCTCTGGAAATTACTCACTCAGCAGCCTCTGCCTCACCCCTGTTTCACCCCATCTCACCCAGCAGTGGAAAGACACTAATAACAGCAACTCTAGCTGCAGATATGTTTTGGTCTTTTTTTTTTTTCTTAAATTAATTTACATTGTTTTAAAATTTACAGTGGTTTTTTTTTCAGTCATGAAGTTTGATTTGAGAAACCTGTGGGCTGCAGTTCTTTATACCTACTGTATGACTTCACTGCTCCTCACTGTACATCTGCTTTTACTATCACAACATGATAAGGAAGTTCAATGTAGTCGTAATAAAACCAAAAAGTTTGTGAATCGGTAAAATTAAAACAGACTTTGCTGTTTTTATGCATCTACTCTCTCAGATGCTAGTGTTATGAGGAATGCAAATGAAAATAATTTATTGTGTGGCAAGAATATTTTTAGGAATGCTCAGCTTCAGGAATTTATTAAAATTGTGATAACAGAATGTAACCTGCTATAAATCTGCACATACAGGTAATAATCCTACTGTTGCTACCTGTCTCCCACTGACATTGACAAATGTACAGTGTGTGTGTTTGCAGATCTGTTCGGATGGCCTTGTAGAATACCTGACACTGTGAGGTGACTGAAACTGTCACCCTAATCTGTTGCAGTACAGTGCTGTTACACACTCCAGTGGTTTTTAGTTGGATACCTCGAATTCGTCCAGAGTCAGCAGCTTTAACCAAACCTCCTATTTTTCACCCATGTTGTACTTTTCACCAAGCTTTGCAAGAAAACAACACATGAATCTAAAAACACACCACTGTGTTTCTTATAGCTAACCATCACATGCTGTTTGATCTAAATGATATGACTTTGACATTTAAGGTTAATTAATATACACTGTTAAAAAAAATGAGGAACTCTTGATGGCTTAAACTTCAGGGGTATCAATCTGTCCATTTAGGAAGCACAAGTGATTGTAAATCAGTTTTACCTGTTTTGGTGCAAATTAAGGTGAGAACAGGAGCAATGCAGAGGCAAAAGCAAGACAACGCTCAAAGACAGGATGGTTTTACATGTAGTAGCCACAGACAGTTGCTCTCTCTTTTTCCTTCCCGAATGATTCTTCTCTATTTTTGTGTTCTGCTAGTGTCCTTGTCACTACTGGTAGCATGAGGCGGTACCTGCAACACAATCAGGTCTCACGGGTAGTCCTGCTTCTCCAGGATGGCACACCCATACAAGTGGTCGCAAGATTGTTTGCTGTGTCTCAGTTTAGTATGTCACTAAATGTCTGCACCTCTTTTCCTGAGTTATGATGTTGAGCAATGGCTAGATAAGTGTTTAACAAAACATTATGATGCAACAGTGAAGTTGACCTTTGACCTTTTGGATATAAAACATCAGCACTTCATCATATCATTCTACTAGACATTTGTGTGAAATTTTGTCATAATTAGAACTTGGATACTTGAGTTACAGCCAAAAACATGTTTTGTGAAGTCACAGTGACCTTCGACCTTTGACCACTAAATTGAAATCAGTTCATTCTTGAGTCCAAGTGGACGTTTGTGCCAACTTTGAGGAAATTTCGTAAAGGCCTTCTTGAAATATTGTGTTTATAAAAATGAGACAGACAGAGGTCACAGTGACTGTGATCTTTGACCTTTGACCACCAAAATCAAATCAGTTCATTGTTGAGTCCAAGCGGACGTTTGTGCCAAATTTGAAGAAATTTCCTTAAGGCCTTGACATATTGCATTCATGAGAATGAGATGGACAAGGTTACAGTGACCTTGACCTTTGACCACCAAAATCTAATCAGTTAATGGCTGAGTCAAAATAGATATTTGTGTCAAATCCTCAAGGCTTTAAGATTATTGCATTCACAAGAATAGGACAGACAAACAACCCAAAAACATAGCGCCTCTGGCCACAGCTGCTGTCAGCACGGAGCATAAAACTGGCAACAATATACATCTAACCAAAAAACATAACTAAAACCTAAAACTAGCCTTTTTGGAAGTGAGAAAATGCCCTCCTTTAAGATCATTCTGTCTATTTTGTGAGGGTGTTTATTCTTCATGACTTCAGTGTGGACACTACCGGCACACACCTATAAAATCTGCTCCTGTTTAGCTGCAGCCTCCTCTTTCAAACAGCCTCCTACTTTACGATAGAGCACCTTTCACCAATCACGACACATTTATCTTCCTCACAGTGCCTCCAGCCAATCACAGGTGATGGTATCCCCCCTATCTGTCTGGCAGCACAACAGATGGCCATCGATCAAAAATGCTGTGCTTTTATTTCAATAAAAAACATATATCACTACACCAAGTAGTTAGCATGTCAGATCTGCATATTTGGAGCTGCACGTCATGTTTTGGATATAGGGGTGTATTCCATCTTTATGTTTTTCTTGGATCTTTATTTTAAACCTGTTAGGCTCATTTCTTCTTTCTCTCTGCTTCTGTCCCTTTGGTTTATGTCACTTTTTCCACTTGTTTCTCCATCTTTCCTTCTTAGGAATAAAGCCAGACTGAATACAGTGAGGCCGCCAGGCGCCGCTCACCACAATTGGCCACTTGTGGGTGGATCGATCGCACTGTGAATCCAAATTCTGTTTACTGCTAGCTTCTACGGTGGTTGCTGACCAAACTAATCAGCGTGGAGGTTACATCTGGTTGTAGCTGTATATCAGCAGGATATTAATAAGCTTTATTTCCACAAGATACTCAAGATGTCAGGTGTGACTGTCCACCTCTTCTTTTGTTTGAACTTTGCCCTCAGTGCTTCCTGCCTCAAGGCAAAGTGTGTTTTTGCTAGACAACAGACATGTCTGTGCTGCTGTATGTCAGTAAGTACAGTAAACAGCCTGTTTGCCTACCATAGCTCAAACACAGTAGATTGGGTGTGGACTGGCCCTGACTTTTACTTGGCAAATTTTGCGCACATTGCACCGAGAATAAAATACCATGGTAGTGAAAGTGAAACAGGAATGAACATTTCCCAGACATTGCATACTGGCCATCACTCCTAACTACTCCTGCAATAAGAATCAGCTCTCAGCCTTTACTCACTTTATTTTCCTTCTGTCCCAGTCCTGTTGTCCCCTCCATGTTTTTCTGTCTTCACTCTCTTCTCCTCCCTACTCTGCTCCTCTCAGTCAACTTTCCACGTGTCAGACCTCTCCTTTGTTTTTGTTTCTGCACCTGACTCAACGCATCATTCTGTTTTCATAGTTAACCCTTTAAAACGGTGACAAGAAAAATACAGACATGACCTCACACTCATTTTCTCTCCTACTCCACTTGTTTTTCTTCGTTCCCTCTCCTGTTTGTTACCGGGCAGGTTACCAGTAGTGGGAGTTTCTGGGGAATAAGGTGTCAGGTTTGATTCCCTGATCCCCGTTAAGTCATGGAAACATCTATGAAATCCCCCCCTTCTGTTAACAAAAAGATTTGAATCTTTCCTTTTGACAGGTTTTATATCTTGTTTCAGTGTTTTGAGTTTAGCTCGTCTATACTGAATGGGCTTCAGGAGGTTAAACTGTTAACCCTGTCATTCATATTTCTTCCTGCTTTAGGTCCATTCTCTCCTCTCTCCATATGGCAGCACTGATGTGTTTTTAACAGTCAACGTGTTCCCTAATTTTCACACTCCTTCTCCATATGGCAGCATCTCTGTTTTAACAGTTAAGCTGCTCTGTGACCCCCCCATGGCTGAAGCAGATGTCTGCCTGCTCCATCCATTAACAATAACGGCAAAAATTCACCAGCCCATCTCTCTCTTTTTGAAAATTTCCCCAATTTTTCTTTCTTCCATTTTCCCCTCACACTTTCCTTCTGCCTCCCCAAACTTCTCTGTGTGTTTGACCAGTGACCATGTGACTGGTAACAGCAGTGAGTCATCTGTATCTGGGGCCGTATTCAAAGAACATGCTGTGGCTAAAAGTAGCTCTGAACTGGCTGAGTTAGGAGAAACTGCTAGAAAATAAGGACGTGTCAGTTCAAACTATAGGACTCGAAATTTTGGGGTCAAAGAGTAATTTACAAATGGTTTAAGCACTAAAAGTAGATCCTCTCAGAAAGAAGTCCGAGGCAGTCCAGAGGCTTCAGGTAATTTGTCTCATTGCATCAATGTTTTTGGAAAAATACAACAGTAACACACTTTTTAAGGCCACATTTTGAGGGCAGGTGAGTAAGTAAGATTAAATCTGCTCATTAACAAATCAAAACAATCTAACATTGGAGATGACAACTTGTACAACTTTCCAGTAGTTCGACACTGGAAAAATGTAGTGTAAACTGGCAGTGCTGATGAACTTGAAATATCTCAGCTGTCTGTTAGAATTATCCCTTAAACCACAAATGCCCTCCAGAGACACATTTTTTAACATTTTATGGCCATTGATGGATTACCTATAGAATACGTGCAAATAGAAGAAGTACTCCTTTAAAGGATGAAGATTTGTTTTGCCATATCATATTTCAATTTGTGAAATAAAAAATATTGTTGAAATCCTGTTTTAAATCAAAATAAAAATCTTAATTTGTTGTTACTTTTTATTTATTTAATTTGTTTGATTTATTTTACCTAAATTAAATTAAAATTTAATCAATTTTAAGTTTTTTTAGTTTTTAGTTTTAGTTTTAATTTAAATACATTCAACTGCATTGAAATTAAAGTAATTAGTGTTGATTTATTTAACTCATTGAATATTTTTATTAATTTTTTTTTTTTTTTTTTTTTTT
>JAPZEB010000002.1:15151493-15167038 GCA_029783705.1 Chaetodon striatus
TCATTGAATATTTTTATTAATTTTTTTTTTTTTTTTTTTTTTTAAATAGTGTCATTACAATTTTAATGTATTTATATTTTTTATTTGATTTTGTTTAAATTCATTAATTTAAAAGTGGAGTCAGTGAATCTGGAGAGAGATTGCTGTGGAGATTAGCCCATTAGCATGTGCCAGACTCAGCATCCTTGTCACTCCAGCTGCCTCTCTAGTTATACATTTGTGGCCTTTCCCTTGTCCTGTGCACAAGCTTGAACATCCTCTGTTGTTGATGGGCTGGAGTACTCATGTGGCCCAGTTCAAGCCCCTTTGTTTCACATTTGTAGAGCCAGAGCTGTGAATGAGCACTGTTTTTTTGTTTTTGTTTTTTTTTTTACTATATATTTATTCATTTATCAGCCGATCAAACAGAATGGACAGCTAGCAGACTGGTATTTGCTGAATTTGATTGCACTTTTAATCTAAACTAATTTTTCACTTGCTTTCTTTATTTGTCATTATTTTCCAATCCAATTAGTTTTCGCACCACTATGTATTGATAAATATTTTACTTCACATGGTGTATAAATTAATTCAGACACATAGTAGCATCCATAGCAACAGGGTCAGCCCAACCCCTCTTCTTAGCTCAGGAGTTCCCTCAGTAAAAGTTGTTCTCAGTAGCTTCCCGAAATATTTACCGCGTAATAATAAGGTAAGACACTTACATGAATATCAGGACAGCAACTGCAGGATATTTAATTTCCACAGGCATATGATTACTGCAGCACACACACACATACAGTACAAAAAGAAATACATGCACATAATGTACATTACACACTCCATATGGAAAATAACTGCTCTCATGTACATTACTCATCAGACTGAGGGCACATAATCACTTGAGTGTCTCTTTTTGTCTCCCAGGTGTTGTTGTACACATTGTTTAAACAACTGAGTCAAAGTTAAGATGAAGAGAATGCAATAAAATGAATTGAAAATAAACTGGTTGAGCATTGTAACCCTGGTATTTCTATGAGTGCAGATGGATGAATGATGCTCTAACAGGCTGTATAAGCTCGCCAGCTCACCTCTCCAGCAACTGAATCGGCCACTCGAGACAGGTCCATCAAATATCCTGTGGTACTGGCTGGGTATACAGCTGTATCACTTTAACCCAGCGTCTATGAAGTCAGTGAATTAAGGCAGCTTCATTTCAGATGTAATAATGAGCTACTAACAGGAGCTTTATTTGACTGAAATAATTTTTTTAAGACTGTACAAAAAAACATTAAAAAAGAATAAATATGCCTTGATATTGGAACATCTTTGAAACACATCACTGTGTGTCTATGTCAAGCTTGAACACAGACCTAAGAGCACACATGCATGCAGACAGACTCATGTATATGATGACTGAATATTTTATGCCACTCAGATTCAATCATGCATACATCCATGCATGCATTCAGACAACTGAACAATGACCTTTGGCAAAGCAGACAAACAAGGCATCTCACGAACAAATCATCCCGTCTAGACTTCAGTGTGCATGTGCGTGTGTGTGTGTGTGCATGTGTGTGTGTGTGTGCTCCTTTTGTATCATTCCTAGCCCTTTTATCCTTTTGCCTTTCTCCTCTGACATGAGGGTTACTTCCTCACTGTATCGCCCTCAGCCCATTTTACCATTTACTTTTCTTCGCTTCCCTTCCTTCTCCTAGATCGCTTGTTCATTACACCTCTAACCTCACTTTTACTCCTTCAGCCCTCACATCAGTTTATTCCCCAGCTGTACAGATTAGTGTCCTTGAAAAACTCATTTTCATTTCATTTCTACGGTCAATGTTATCTGCCGTTCAGACTGTAACCTGCTGAACTTTCAATGATGCACATTTCTTCATCTCTCTACCTCCTGCACATTCAAGGCCACTGCTATATTTGTGCTGCATGTAGAGCAGACATAAATTAATGATTACATTACATTAATACACAAGAGAGACTAATACATGTTTGACTACCCATGTTCTCTTTTAATAAGTCCATCTGTTTAAGGCTCGGTTTTCACTGTGGCTTTAAAACTGAACCATATATCACATGTGTAACTGCAGAAGATCTGAGACAAAATGAGAATATCATAATGAAATTAAAGTTTTTTGGGTCTTATTTTCTAAGCTTTAACATGTTTTACAGCAGTTATAACGGGGCAATGACTCCAACATCCTGTTCTTTCACGCTATCCACCCTGAACAGAGACACATTCGTGCTGTGAGGGCACTTATACAGAGGCACACATGCATGAGCAGACGCGTGCACACACATGCACATGTTATTCAGTCTGGAAGAAATGACCTGTGCAGGGGTAGAAATTCAGACCCTCTGACCACAAACATTTTGTTGTATCTAAAGCGGGGAAAGTACGAAATGGTTTGCTGTCGTAGAAAGGCAAGAATCCACTAATGAATACTTAACATCCATGATGATGTGATTGATGTTCCTATCTTAAAGTGATTTTGTCTCCTCCATCCATCAAGTCAGAGTTTAAGTTCACACATCCAGTGTAATGTATGTTCACTTTGTCTTGTATTTAATGTGATGTTGTGGTTCAGATTCTGCTGCATGACCATGTCAAATAATGGTCAGTTTTAATTACTGTATAGATGCCTACATAATGCAAAATATGAAACTATCCCAAAACCCAAATACTGTGATCAGGCCTAGTGTTTTTCAGTAACAAACAGCTTGACATCGACTCCCTGGTGGAGACCAGAAACTGAGCTAATAGAGTGAATATTGGACTTATATTCATCAAGTGGTCAAAAACACAACTCCAAATGAATTATTATGTGGCTCCTTATCTGCTGGATGTGTAAATCATGGACCTTAAAAGTAATGGACGTAGCCACCCAGACGTCAGTCATCAGTTTGAAGGCCTAAAGACTTGAGTTCAACACTTCGGCCGTCGCCATCTTAGTTTTTTTGGAGCCGGTAGTGACCATCTTTGGGTGAGAGACTGGTGCTATGTAGGAGCGAGGGGTGGATGTGACTATCTGCAGACAGCCTGTCACTAACTTTAAGCCTTAATAAAAATATAAACCAGTGTGTTATATAAAAATTCACCAACTGTACAGTTTTTGTACCAGGCTGTAAACATGTGAACAGTGTGGGGTCCATGGGATTCATATATTCCAGGGTCAGCCTCAAGTGGCCGTTCAAAGAACTGCAGTTTTAGGCACTTCCATGTTGGCTTCATTATTCAGCCCTGGATGTTGTCCCTTGGTGTGAATAAGCCACCATTTGTTAACAAGTGCATCTTCTCAACACCATCTTAACAGGTGGTGAGATGTCAGTTTTGTTTACTTGTTTACGCCGCCCCCAAGTGACCAGAAAATCAGTTATTGCCGTGAATGGCTCCAAACACACTGCTAGCTCAACTCTCATTTTCTATTTCCATATGTTGGTGCTGAGATTTATATCTTCCAAAACTCATTTTGAACTCATATCTCCAAATTGCACAGAAATTAAGGATGGTGGGAGATGGTAACTCTGTCATCAGTCCTGGCATTAACTGAATAATAATTCATTTGCTAGATTTAGCCCTTTAACATAAACAGCAAAATAATATGTTGGCCAATTAAGCCCTCAGGTTGACAGAGGCTTCTGTTAGACGCCCTTTTTTTCCTTTGTTCATTTCACTTTATTAAAAAAGTCGTCATATTAACCTCCTCAGGCTTATCAAACCTAATTTCTCCAAGACTCCAAGATGTGGACGACAGTTGCAGACGATCATGAAGCAGAAACATTCCAGCTAAATTCACCAAAGCTCCTCAGACGACACTCTGACACTCTTTCTTCGGGCCTTTATTGTTAAATCCCGTCTATCCAGATATTTTTAAGCTCTTTAAGTATCTTTTAGTGGAAATATTTCTTTTTCTGTGAGAAAAATGAGTCAATTTATCACTGAAAGCTCTTATTTAGACTGAAGCGATGAAGGTTGCTGTGACCTTATGCCCCCTCTAGTGTAGGCTCAAAGGTTCTGGAGAACTCTTTGAATTATCTTCCCACTGAGACGGCCTAAGAAGTGAAAACATCACATACCAGACAGCCAAAAAGCCAACCAACTCATCCATTTTTCAAATCGGAAGCAATTCCAACTATGTGATTTGTCAGGGTCTATTGTAGTCTGTGTGGTCTGTAACCCCCCGCCTTCCTTCTGCTCCTGTTGTGGAGCTACTTGGGGGCGGTCTGACCCCAAGTTCCTGCTCTCACCCCTACAACACACACCTCCTGCCTCTCCTTTATCACACACTGTTTTCCTCCTCTCTGCCACTGCTTTCACCTCTCCACTCTCTCTTTCCTGGTTTGCTATTCAGCCGGCCGTTCTGCTTCGCTTCGTTTCCTTTCCAAACAAACAGCAGCCGTTTTCTCTCTCTTTCTTGTCGTTTTTAAAAAGAAACTTTTGCTGCTTGTGGTGCACGCACAGTATGTGTGTGTGTATGTGTGAGAGCGAGAGAAAGCACTGAACCACAAATGACTCACAACATGTCAGATTAATAAAAAGCTACACCTGCTTCCATTCATGTGTGAAAAATAAAAACCAGATAACACACCTGCTTTCTTAAAGAGTTTGTTATAGAGTTTGGTATAAAGGTTTTTATCTGCTATGGTGACATTTCCATCACAGAGATATTTAAAGCAAAAACAGTATTCTAAGTCACTTAGGTGACCTACCAAGGTTAAATATGCAAAAATATGAGGCCAAAATTAATTATATCATGTGGCTTAAAAAAAAAAAAAAAACATCAAACCACATCGGTTTATAATTGACCCTTTGTGAAGTCCCACCCCCAGATGCAGACTGGCCAATCATAACATAGCATCAGGGCGGCTCAGACCGGAGTCCGACAACAACACAGCTGTTCTCCATTGACTCTGACTCTTGCTTCAGATTTCCTTCATTTTCAGGCTGGTTTTGTGGATTTGGAGCTAAATGTTGTGCCTGGGGCACATCGTGTATTAATGATACTCGTTATCTGGAGAGGCTGGAAAAAGATATACGTTTCTTCCCTGTTCCAAAACCAAAGTCAAACCCTGAAAAGTGTAGGGTTAGCTAGCTAGCTACTGAAGATATAGCCTACTGTATGTATACACATGCTGCTTTGCTTTGTAATGATTCTCATAAGTTCCTTGCTTAAAGTTCCTGATTTTACAGGGCACAGGTTTCTGCTTGCTAAAATAGAGTTAAACAAGACCGATGCAACAGAGGCTGTGGTAGACTGACTTTAGTGCCTCGTATGTTTCAATCTCAGTCTCTTGTTAGACTCTACCTGCCTGGTAAAGGACCACATCTTTGAAAGTCTACATATGTCTCCAATTTTATAAGGCAGGGTTTACACTCTCCATCCACCAACTGTGTTTTTCTGAGATGTGACGATGCTCCTCCAAAGCCACATATTCTGCTTTTTGTTTTCCCATGCAGAGCAGCACTCCCCATGGCTACAAAACTGATTGGTATGCACGTATGAATATATGTTCCTCTTTAAGTCTAAGCCAAGTTCATCTCAGAGCGTCCAGCCCTTGTATTATAATGTGATATGAATCTGAAAGTCTTATCAGGAGAAAGTAAAACAAGTTCATGCGAAGTGTAAACACACACAGCATGCACTGATATGATATGATGTATGAATGAGATCGGATTGCAGCCAAAGGTGGAAACACAATCTGTGTTTGTGAGAAAGTGCAGCCCACCAGAGCTGTCACAACTCGCCCTGAGCTCTGAATTACACTCAGCTGTGAGCACAGCTGCAGCTACAATAACCTGTTTTTGTTTATGTTTCCTGTTTCTTATGAGTTGTAAAACATGAAAAGATGACCCTGCCTCTGAGGAATAGAGAATACAAACTTTACAGTGTTATGTTTCTTGACCCAGTACCTGTGTTGACAACGCCGCCTCACTGTCTGCTCACCTGCTTTGGGGGACAATGATGTTTGTGGTCCAGAGAGGAAGAAGTGTCTAAAACTAAGCTTTAAAGCTTTGCTAAATCACATTTCAGATAAAACTCCTTCACATATTTTACGTTGCTTTGTGACACTGCAGAACCAATCAGAAACCTTTGGAGATGACAAATGAAGCCAAAAAATGCAATTCTTTGCACGGCCACTTGAGACTGGCTACAAAAGAGAGTCAATCCTTCTAAAATGCCCAACTTTACAGTAGAAATAAACACGTTTACAGCCTGGTACAAAAAACGGTTTTGGTCTCTATCGCTAATTTCCCCCTGAATTTTTTTATATAACTCACCTGCTTCAATATTATTAAGGTTTGAAGTTATGAATAATTAAGGGCATAGCTGGTTTAAGTGACAGGTGGGTGCCGTCGATTGACAAGTTGACACCATGGCAACAACACTGGTTAAATATCGTAACCATGGCATAACCCCAGATTCAGAGAGAACAGTGAAGGCTCAGCCTTAGCTGTTGTTATTTTAGTTTGTTTTAAGTCCACAAAAGTTAATTGTAACATTTTGTTGCCTAAAACTCGTTCGATGTTTGATTTCACTAAAAGACCCCAATGTGTCAGTTTTTCTGCTAAGTACATTTTGATTTAAAGATTTTAAGCCGTTTTTTTTTTCTATAAAAAGTATGAGAATAATCACAGCTAACCATAGACTGTAGCATTAAATGTGCCATGCTAACCAAGCTAGCAGCTAGCATTAGGGTTAGCTCCACCCTCATCCAAATATGGTCACCTCTGGCTTCAAAAATCCAAGTTGGCGACAGCAAAAATGCCAAACTCGATGATGTCACACATTATTTTCGTACAGTCTACATGCAGAATTCACTGTATCTGGGGAGTTCAAACTTCACCACAAAACAATGGTAATGCTGCAGTGCAGTCTATTCATTAAAATAGTAAATTGAAAAGATAAATGGAAGATACAGATTATTCAATAATTCAGTATAATCTCATTCATCATACATAGTAACTCACTATCTTTCTGACTTGTGTGACTCCTACAAGTGTATTCTTTATTAAAAGGTGCCAACTTAAAATATTGATGGGTTGTTATATTAATTTAGAAATAAGGCCAATTTTAATCCTCAAAGTTATCACACAGTTACGGACATAAAAATCAGATAAATGAAATGGAAAAGCTCTACAAAGATCCATAGACACACCCTTTAAACACTTGCAACTGCATTTTGAAATATCACATTGTCTTTCAAACATCCGCAAACATTTTTTCTTTAGTCTACCTTTGTGTTCCTTCTCTTCGTCTCTCCCAGCTCCTGATCCTCTCTGTCTGTGCCAAGGCGGATGGAAGATTTCAGTGAACAGATGCAGGAAGAGATGTTATCCATGTGTTCCCTGTACAATAAGAAAAAAAAAGCCCAGAGTTTGACTTGGAAACCTGTGCTGTCCTAACATGAACCATGTTGCTCAACAAAGCACATGGACAAAACATTTCATGTTAAAAATGTGTTCTGTATAGAGAATTGCTCATAAAGAGGATTTTGTAAGGGCACAGTGGTTTTGTTACTTCAGGTTCAAATAATAGTTTAGAAATAGTTTTTTTTTTCCACAAATGAGGCTGACATATAAACTAAATTTATACATTATGTAAGAGTAGAACATTTTTCAGACTGGAGCAAGTTAAACACTCATAAACACAGAGTGTCATTGTAAGACATCTTTTTATAAATGAGGCTTGCTGTGTTGTCTTTGACTCTTTGGTAGAGTTGACTCAAGCTGCAACCTCCAGGACTGAAAACTGAAGCCAACATAAAAGTGCCAGAAACTGCAGTTCCTCAAACGGCCACTTGAGGCTGGCTCTGGAGGCGAGTTCATCCCCAGAGACCCTCATGTTAAAATGCCCAATTTTATTGCACAAAAATCATGTTTACAGTCTAGTATAAAAAATGATTTTGGTCCCTTTAGCTAATTTCTCTGTTCATGACAACTGTATGGGGGTACATTTTTATATAACTCACTCATTTACATTTTATCAAGGCTTAAAGTTACACATGATTGAGACTGGGCCGCTTTAAGTGACAGGCTGTCTGCCGATAGTGTCCTCGGCTTCTCAGTCAGATCCACCCCTTGTTCCTCCACAGCACCAGCTTCTCGCCCTTTTGGCTCCAAAAAACTTAAGTGGCGATGGCCTGAATGCCAAACTTGAGGCTTCACGCACTGGTGGGTGACGTCACAGTAGCTACGTCCGTTATTTTTACAGTCTATGATTTGACTGAGGATAAAAAGCCAAACAAGCATGCTGTTTTTCCAAACAGCTGGACTATTAAAAAGGGTTTCTGTTTTTGCTAAACTGAGGAAAAGGTCAACATGATGAGAGAGAGGAAACAGAGAGAGAGGTTTATGTAGGAGGTAAACAACCAGAGTAACCTGGGAAGACACAGATAAGAAACACAGGCGAGTAGAAATAAAGAGGACAAACTAAATGACCCAAAAATGTAAACGGCTGAAACCAGAGCGGAAGCTGCAGTAATCCAGATTGTGACACAACAAGATTAACAATGCTCATTTGCGGAGACAACACACACACACACACACACACACACACATACACTGAATGATGGAATCTAAATACAGAAACTTTTCTGTCCTCTTACCAACAGGACCACAGTTTTTCATCTCTGCTTCTCTTCCTTTATCTGCCCTGTTTGCTTCTTCATGTTGAACACATTTTAAAAGTCATGACCACATGTTCAAAGGGGGCATTAAGTGATCAACGGCTATTATTAGCCTCTACTGGTACCCAGTGGGTATTACAACAGGATTTATCAGAACATGCCTTCTACATAGTTAAAGCAACATGTTATGAAAAATGCCAAATAAAACAACCTTAGCCTTATTTGGTCTCTGCATGTTCATGTTTCATAAACCTTTCATCTTCAGTATACGCAAATACATGCACAAAGCCTCCTTACATAAAATTGATAATAAGCCTTCTTTATTAAATATAAACCATCTTTCCTTACTTCTAAAATGTTCCTTTAGTTTCATACAGTGGCTCAAACTAAGCAGATTGTCACTGAGAATTTTCACCTGCTCTCATCACTGCTGTCCACAAATACCGTCTCAAGTTTCCTATCAATAATTGTCTTTTTTTGTCTTCTCAATTACAACCACATGTGTCTGTCTTTGCCCAAGTGTGCCGAGTCCGTGATTCACTGAAACCCAGTGATTGCTGTTGATGAGAAAGTAATTCTGCTGAAGGTAATTTTCAATCATATAAAATCAGACCAAAATTATTTTATGTTTTCTCTGTGAGTCAGTGTGTAATAAGCAGGCGTCAAAACAGCAGCTGTGTCAGCTTCACTCGTGACAGTTAATAAAAAGGTCACACATCGTTCTTGAGAAAGTCTGTCTGTATTTATATAAGAACAAAATTTGGGTCAGTCTCACTGAATATACTGTGTTATTTTACAGTTTCCACACAGCATGTTGCGTTATTTGTAAACTATACAGAGACTTTAATTCTCTTCTCAACAGAGTTAAATAAATTTAGGGATTTTAACTGACCAAAGTTTTATTTTTTAACTCTGATGTGCAGTTTGAAAAATACATAAAGTCTGATTGTGGAAAAGTGGAAAAGTTTCAACCATTATGTCTTTTAAAAACCTATTTTGTGCTGTAAATCATTTCATAAGGGCTGGTACCACCCTTTTCCCCCAACATATGGACACATATTAAACAAAGCACGTTTCAGTGTTTACAGCCTGAAAGCTGTTTAGTTCAGCATGATTTTTGCATGCAAGAAAAAGCTTTGCATGTTCACAATGACCTCAAACTGTGACAGGAGAAAACACACTTTCCATGCCTATAGCTAAACGGAGAAAAACACCCACAGTTGCACTAGTTTAAGAGGCTAGAAGGTCTAAAAATGAAGAAGCACAGGTGTCAGATGAGCACTTTCAAATATAGCAGCTGCTTTCATCGGCTAAGAATGCACTCAGGAGGTTTGGTTCAACATCAGACCTCATTACATCAGTACACACTTGATTTGTTATTATGAACATAAACACTGAGGAGACTGGCTGATTATTAAGGTTTCTGGAGCAGCAGTGTGAAAGGAAAAAGAGCATGAAAACAGTGTGTTCCTCCAAATGGCTGCTGTGGTTGTAGAGTAGCCAATTACTATGAACGTCGGTGCCAAGGAGGGCAAAATAAGTGAAAACTGTGTTTAAGATTGTGTTTTCTTCCCAAGATCTGCAGAGTTCAGGCACAGGACACAAAGGAAATCTTACAAGGTTTATGCTACTCAGGAAACTAATTGAAGTTTCCTAATCAAAGTGACTGTCTTTGACACAAATGCTGTTAAAGGAACACTTCAACACTTTATGAAATATGCTTATTCGCGTCTCTGCAGAAAATTAAAGCTGGGGTAGGCTGTTTTATTCTGATTGTGATTCAGACAACTTTATTAGTCCCATCAGAGGCAATCTGTTGTCACAGCCTGCCTTGCACACATACTATAACACAACATACAGTAACATGTAGACACATGAATAGGTAAGTAATAAAATAAATAAATAAAAAAACAGATAAAAAACATGTCAAGGATTTCAGTAGACTGGTTATAAATAAAAGAGATGAAACAATAAAAACAGAGGATTTAAAAGATGAATTGCAGAGGGAATAAAAGATTACGAATACCCGTTAGTTTCACGAGCAGGTAAAGCGTAACGACAGCCTGATGGCAACAGAGAAAATTCGCCCACAAGAGCACATCCAGAAGAAGCTAAAATAGTCGTGGCTTTCTAGAGGATTTGCTGATTGCAAGAAGCGGTCAAGCTCCGTTGTGTCAATCTTCACTGCAGATCTCAACAATGCTATTTACAATGTTTCTGTCGTTCAGTGTGAGGCTGTGTCAATACTAGCACTTTGAGAGCAAGTCTACCGAGGTCAGTCCCCTTGTATGTACACACGTACTTGGCCAATAAGCTGATTCTGATTCTGATTCTGAAACCAGTGGATAAATTAAAAATACAGGAGTGTCTCAATAAAAGACAGATTTTGGTGTCATTATAAAAAAAATCATATTGTAATCAAGCAGTCTGAGAGAACACTTAATTTCCTCTTGGCTCTGTTTTCAGGCTTTAGAAAATTTAGCCTGTGATGGGAGACCTTGGCCAATCACAGGTCATTTTAGAGAGAGTCTGTTCTCATTTGCTGTTTTTGAAATGCAGATGTTTGTGCACATTCCTTCAGATAGATAAAGCCTGAATCACTGGCAGGGAATCCAAGTTGCTATTATAGCATTGGCAACGACTGACAAAAAGACTCTGAAAGAAATTCTGACAATAAACACAATAAAACACGTGTCAGTATCAGTGAAGGGTTACTGCATGACACGTGTGCATATGCTTGTAGTCGTCTGGTGGGAGGGGCTTATGACCGAGGGGAGAGCTGCAGGACAGGATGTATTTCAAATTTTGCTTTTTCCAGAAATCTGCCTACCCCAGCTAAATGAGAAGATTGCTACAGCCCTAATGTTTGTTCGTTACTTGTTAAGCTGTAGCCAGCAGTTTGTTGAGCTTAGTGTAGCACACAGACTGGACAGAGGGAAACAGCTTGCTGTTAACTGTCTGAAGTTAACAAAATGTGCCCCTCTAAAGCTCATTAAATGAAGTTAATTTGTTAACTAAGGTGTGGGAGCAGGGCCATGCCTCAACCTTATACCTGGTCAACCCATCCTGCTCTGTTTGCCTCAGATTTCTAGACCCACCCTCCCTTTCCCTTCATACATCATCCTCCCTACCTCATCCCTACCAACATCCCTTCATCCTCTCCTCCCTTCTTCCATCTTCTCTTCTTATTCAGTCCGGTCCATTCTTCTCTCATGTCTCTTTCTAGGTACCGTCTGGGAGCTTGTAATCAGTTTGAGGAGAAAAAAGAGAGACTGAACCCCCACACTGAGTCTCCCTCTGCCCGATCTCCAGTACATCCTCACAGAAGACAAACCTCTTCTACCTTTACCCCCGCTTACATCTCTCCGTCATCCTTCAACAACTAACACCTCTTGAATTACTATTCATAACTTAAAAGACATATTGTTGTGGCGTGTTCCTTCCTAGTGAATGAATACACAAGAAAGCAAATACATCTCCAAGGCAGTGGTTCCCAACTGGTGGGCCGTGGTCCGAAAGTTGGTTACAGGTCCATTTTGAATGGACTGCAAGTGACTCGCTAAGGTGTCAAGTTTGTGAAAAACAAGCTTATTTTGAAGTACAGTGAATTTCTGTCACAGAGCTTATATTGTGAAGTGCCGTTTCCTGTTGTAGAGTAAGTGACTAACAGACAGCGACTTGACAGAGACAGCAAACTAGCTCGACTAAACGGCCAAACTCAAGTATAATGCTGAATGTATTAAACTGTGTGGACCTTGAACTAATTACTAGGGAGAAATCTGGACCCTGTAGTTGGACCAGTTGGGATCTATTCCTTTAAGGCGTGTTTAAGCTACACGTTTGACTTCTTAAAGAAAACAGGCTACCTCTAAGCTGCACTAAAACCAGCAGTCAAAGGACAACAGTCTGATCTGTACAGTAATTACGGAGCTTGTTGGTGCATCGTCCTCGGCCTCTATTAACCTAAAATCCTCAACATTCCTGACTGCTTTTACCTGCGCACAACTCACAAGAGCTTAGAGTTAAGCCGCACAGACAGTTGACATCTTGGAAATTACATCTCCAACCATCTAGAACTTTCCTGACTTTAAAAAAACAAACAGTGGTGCTTTAAGCTGACTGACAGTCTGCTGTTGTTCCCAGTTATCCCCACTGAAAACCATCATCGCCATGACAGGCAACCTCAGAAACACAAACATGTAGTAGTCATGAACATGAAATAACATGAAGAGGAAGAGACAGAACAGCTCCTCTGATCCAACACACACGGATATTTTGTGCATTTGTTGTTGGCAGGTGAACAAAAGCGACAGATTTATTTTCATCGTAAACATAAAGGCTGAGAACATGATATAGGTCAACAAGCTAATGCTGGCACGAGATGAGGTGCACACCCATGGAAACATGACCAGACTCCTGAATAATTCACGTCATGTTAAGGGATAGCTCCAGGATCTCATGCGTAGAAACGCCTCTCCTTCTGGAGCTCGAGGATATACGTTGAGGTGCTGGCAAAGATGAGGGCATAGAAGCTGAGTGAATAGAAAGGACACAGCTGAAGTCCTGACATACAGGACCACGATTTGAAATACACACAACTTAGTGAAAGGGGTGTTGAGGAAAATCAAGACTTCATAGTGTATCAAAACAGCCTCCTTAGATTCTCAGTTTCTTAAGAACAACATCAATTATAAGTTAGATTAAGACGACTTAAAACCACTTGGCTCAAGTTGACAAAGGTTTTAGTGGAGGAGTGTGTAAGTTCGTTCTTTGAATCTTAAATCAACTCACTGTTTTTCCCAGAGATTTTGATGGCTTGTCACAATCCTTGTCATGCATATGACAGCTTCCCTCTAATCACATGACTGAAGTTTCATGTTTCCATGACAACAACTGAGCAAACTCCACTGGCTGTAGGAGAACGTGAAATCTCTTGGTTTAAAGGTTGGAACAAAAAGAAAAACAAAAGTTGAAAGTTTGAAGGGGATCATACGTCTGTCCACAGCTAATCTCACACATTACTGGAACAATCAGCCTAACACAGTGTCCTAACTGGATGGGATGCAAGCTAGCATCAGTGACTAAATTAGTTTAATTGCGCTGTTTCCCACTGGACTGTCCCAACAAGTGACACAGTGCGATGTGGCATGCTGTTTGGTTGGACGTCTCATTTCTGTTTTATTCCTGTTGCTTACATTGAGGCCCCATAATGGACAAGGAACAGCTGACTCAAGAAGTTGAAATGAAAAGTTATCTATATAATACCTCCTCATTTCACCACAGAAAACCTAAATAAGTTGGCATCTGGCTGGATGGAGTTCACCAGGGAGCTAAACGTATCTGGTAAGTACTGTTGAGTCGTTTTACAAAGTGGAGATTCATTTATTTATTTCATTCATTTTCTGTAACTGTTTATTCTGTTAGGGGTCGTTGGTGTGCTGGAGCCTATCCCAGCTGTCACTGGGTGAGAGTGGGCCCACAAGTGCTCAACAAAATCACCTGGTAAAAGCAAAGAACAAAAACACTTCTAGGTATCAGCTCGGCGAAACACAAGAGGCCTTACCATTTGGTGCAGGCGACATTTTGGCCTTCGTCCTGGCTCAAAAACTGACGTCCATTGAAAAGTTTGGTTTCATTTTGAACCAGAGTATCTGCACATTAATTACATACCCTATATGTTATGAAGTCAGGCACAATATGATAATTAAGAAGCAAACGTTTTTGTTATCTTTGCTGCCATCTGGGCTGTACGGGAGCCTGGAGGAACAACTCCACCTGCTCACGCCTGCTCCATGTGCATTATCAAAAGTGCCTGTCGTCAGTTCTGGCAGCTGCACTTTTCCAGTTGGATCAGGTGTTGAGATCTCAAAGTAGTAAATTTAGTTTTAAGTGGCATCAAAAAGCAGTCTGAGCTCTGTAGCTGTGGGACATGCTGCAGATTTGCATTGCGTTCATTAGCTATTGATGAGGCCGTTAAATTATTTAGTTTGTCCTCCTTAACTCTGACCACAGTGACCTTAAGGTATATAAGTCACACTTCAGATTGATGTCACTCAGGCCTCCTTGACACGTGTATCACACACTCATGCTTACACACACAAGACAAAGCATGAATACACAGGTAAGCCGAATACACACACTGACACCTGAGAGCTCCTGCTATTGTGATGGGCCAAAGATAGCCTCTCAACTCTCACGGCAACAAGTGATTAACTCCGTCATCCGGCCGCTCACAACATCAACTCTGGACTCAGCGAGACAATGACCTGCAGAGGTGGAGCGTCACAATGAAAACGATGCTACTGAGCTGCAGCTACAACCGAACAGACAGTATCTGTTTTCACCTACACACTCATTCACCTTCTTCCATTGACACTCATTCATCTTTTTCCATTCAAACAAACACGCGCTGACATGAATGAACTGGTTCAAACAGGTCAGAGAAGCGGGACACAGGACAGGAGGTAGTGCAGGGTCAATCTCAGAAATGTAGTTTGTTGGCCAATAATATTTAAGATTTAAAAAGAAGAGGAAGACTTATGACCAAAAATAATTGGCATAAAAAAATCCAGGTCCAGGCACTGAAAGAGGTTTGAAAAGTATAAAAGGCCTTTAATTTAATGGGCTACAGAACATTAAAATACACCAACGCGTATCAGCTTGCGCCTTCTTCAGGGTGCAGTCACCCTGAAGAAGGCAGTCATATTTAAGATTTATTATTTAGTGGAAAATGTTGAATTTATCTTTATTTCATTACGTCTATCTTTTTAAATTTAAATAACTGAATGTGGTTACACACTTGTCTTCCAAGTCACACATAGATTTTAAGTCTTTGCACTCAAGTCCCATTACAAGACTGACAAGTCAAGTCCTAAGTGTTTAACTTTAAGTTTTGAGTTGTCACTAACTGTGTTAATATT
>JAPZEB010000002.1:15207163-15218553 GCA_029783705.1 Chaetodon striatus
GCAACTCCACTGCCTTCACTCTCTATATTTACTCCCCCGCCCCAAAGCCTTTACAGAATCCTCATACCTCCACCTCCCTTTACCGCACAGACAATAGCTCCACCTATTATAGACGACAAACCAGTCCCAACTCCCAACCAGCTGCGTTGTAAAACCAGAGACAAACCCACAGTTCTGTTGTGAATCATCAGCATTTAACAAAGCACAGACAGAGGAAGATTGACCCAAAAAAAGATAGCTGGAAGGGAAGAGACATACGGACAGAAAGGAGTGGATGAGAGAGAAAGACTGAGAAGAAAAAAAGTGAAAGGTCATAGCACACGTAGCACTGACACAACACAACACAACGTCCAGTCCTTTCCCGAGCAGGGCCTTCTGTGTTCAAACAACCTTTAACAGTCAAAGGGTGAATCAAAAGGGAGATGGTAAAATGCTGCTTCCCCCTATTAAGACCTGTGTTCACAGGCTTGTGAATGAACCTTGTGCACACACACAAATGCTGTATCGTGGTAAATAACAGGGAGACAAAGGAAATAACGAGGGCAGGAAGAGAGTTCAGAGGAGGGGGACAAGGGGAAAACGTAACGACGAACAAGAAGCTAAGTGTCATGTTTTAATGAATCTCGTAAGGTCAGACTGTAAAAGAATCTTTACACATATCACCTCTTGTCAAAAACACACACTCATGAACATGTTAAGTCTTGGCATGCACCCAGCGTCCACAGGTGAAGGTCATGGCTCAAAGGTTCGGAAGAGAAGAGAAGCTGCTATTACGAAGTGCAGAGGGATGCAGATGTTCAGACTTTATGGCTGAGAATATGATTTATTCACCTTGTAAAACCAATTTTTTACATTTGTAAACCAGGAAATGAAAGTTTGGACAGCCCGTTACAGCTTGAAAAGAAGTCATACGCCCTCAAAGCCCATCCAAATCCAATTCAACCCATTTCTGTCAAACATAGTGTACAGTTATTTCTTTATTCTCTGGACTTAACAGCACTGGAATCCAATGGTACAGCACTTTATTTTTTCAATCCCATAACATGATGAGGACTTTAAGGCCCATTTCCTTTAGAAAGACAGCACACAGAGGAATAAAACTCAAGTCAAGGCTTACAGCCAGGCCTTGTCTACTGTGGGTTGGAGCCCTTAAGCATTAACAGGAGTCTGGCTTCCACTATGAGACAGGGTGAGACAGGAAACATTCACTTCTTATTCAGAATCAACCTCCAGCAAAGCTGTAACCTTAATTTTATCTCATCTGTTAAACAGCAGGAAAATCAAAATGTTGTACCCCAAGATGGTATAAAATAATTGACACAGCAACCGTGACATCATGCATTGGTTTGTGGAGTCCCATTTTAAAGCCTTGAGTTTGGTGTTTCAGCTGTGGTTATCTTGGTTTTTTGGAGCAGGAAATGACTATATTCAGTGGAGAGGGTGGAGCTGTGGAGGAGTGAGAGCTGGATCTGACTCACCGACTGCAGCCGCGCCTCACAGACAGCCTGTCACTCAGAGCAGCATCACCTTTATATATGCGTAACTTTGAGCCTAGCCTACTGGCCACTGAAGGAACTACAGTTTTTTACACTTCCACATGGCAGCCCTGGAGGTTGCCATGTGGAAGTTGTACCCATAAGCTGTATGTAAAGACGAATAACACCTCTCCCCTCCGTTACAATGTACAAAAATGAAGCCAAAATATCCCGGATACGGCCGCTGCCATCTTGTGCTGGTGACTTAATTTGGAGCCGGGGTCTGACACACATTCAAGACACACATTCAACCTATCATAAGCCACTGGCACATGCAGCTGTCAGTCATGACATCAAACAATTTATTTAACATGTACTTTATTCTTTTAGTTTGGTCCCTTCACTTTTGGGGGGCTGTGATGTTACCCTGTGGCTGGTGCAGCCATCAGCTGGTCCAGAATCCTCCTTCGTCATTAGTTCAAGGTCCACATAGATTAATTTTAGATGCCCTGAGCATATTTAGGAATAAGAAGATCTAATGTTAGTATGGTAAATACCATTCAATCCCATTTGTGTTAAGCTAGCTTAAAACAAGGCACTTACCTGACTGCCAGGAGTTTTTCTCATGAATATTCATAGTGTTATATAGCAACTAATGATAAGGGTGATCTTCTAATTAACATCAGGGCAAAGTGTCCACTTGTATGGAAAAGAAAATGACATCAAATCTCATTTTCAGATTGCTATAAAATTACATAGTGCTCAAAGATTAAATACTTTTCATTTGCATGTTCTGTGAGCTCGGCTCTAGCACCATCCTCAGGCCAAAATGTCCTCTAATAGATAGATGTGCCATGAAATTTGCTGAGTACATTCAGGGTCTCTTGGGAATGAAGCCTTCACTCACTGAGGTCTGTCTGTCGCACAATGTAACCTAACCTGGCTCTCTCCTGTTAAAATGTATTCAGCTCTTTTCAGTCGTCCTCTGCTGTGCTGTTCCACTTTTCTCTGTCTTTCTTTGCAGCCTGCTGGAGAGGGGAAGCACCAGAACAAACCAACTCCAAAAGGCTCTTTGTCCCCCAGCATCAGAAAGCACGCTCACACTCTTTCCTCCCTTTGTCTGTCTACCTCCTACATACACCCTGCGTGAGTATGAGTCTTTCCCCTGTCTTCAGCTCTCAACAATGCTTCATCTCTGTGCCCCGGCCCACACAGCAGAATACCACGGCGGGGCGCCGTGAACTTCTCCCTCTATCTCGCTCATTCATTGTCTCAAACACGCAGTCGCCTCTGTCTCACTCCTCTTTTCTTTATCGTTGGACTCCTCATCAACGGTCTCTCTCTCCCTATCTCCATCCTTTTCTCCCTCCATCTCTCAAATTGGTGACCTCACCCAACACCCACATTACAGTGACTTCACTGGGCAGCAGCTGCAGTCAAGGCCACAGAGCAACGTGTTGGTGGAGGGGACAATTAACACCGCCGCTGTGTCTGGGACGCCAGGGTGAGACCGCTGATGGGAAACTTCTGGAAGATATCAACCAACTCAGTTTCTCATCTCACGCACTTTTTCACAATCTGCATCTGTGAATTTCATTTGTCGCCAGTATCGACTGAAGGAATGCCCACTTGTCTGGGAAGTGAGAGTGGTGGGACTGTTCAAGGCCACTATCAAGTCTCAACAAGGCCACCAACTTCACAATATGTCCTTTCAACAAAAAAAAAAGTAGGACAGGGTTTGTTTGTGAAGACAAAGTTCTGAGATCTAAGCTGGAGTTTGCACGGGAGGTTTGTTTTCTGAGTGGTAGAGAACTCAGATCTGTAATGTTGACCCCAGAACTTGTGGGAAGTCCATGATTGAAAAAAAATCCAGAGATGTGGGAAAGATTCGCCCAGTGCCAAATGGAGGAATGACAAGGTAAACAAGTGTCTGGTGAGGAGATGTAAATATCTGTGAAGCAATAAAGCCAGACATTTTTCTCTGGAGTTGATCGTCACAACAAGACATCCAGAAGTGAGGACGAGAGACGGGAAGAGAGTGCTTCGTCAGCTCTTGTCTGTAACTGTTAACTTGGCTGGAGGGTTACAGTAGGTTATTTGTTCGGGCAGCCCCGTGAGGAAGGTGGTCAAGAGCCTCAATTAGAGGCTCCAGATCAGATTTCGAGTGGTTTGGGTGTTTTACAGCTCTGCAGTGGGTCTGTGTGCTTACAAAAGCTTCAGATGTCACATTCTTAAATCTACATAAGTTAAAGCTCTGGGTCTCTGGGGGTTTTTCACCCTTTTTTTTTCCAGAAAGCTTCAAAAGTTGGTGACGATATAGCCACCAAGAGGGTCTCCCTTGCATTAAAAATAGCCACACATTTTAATGTGCAGTATGCGTGCAGACTGATTCAACCACATCCATTACATATTGTTAAAGATTAACAAACCAGCCATACATACACATCATAAAGCTGGTATGATAAAAGGTAAAATGATTAAAAGGATAAAAGTTCAGAGAAAACAAGAGCGCTTAGAACAGGCAGAGACTGCCATCTGCTGGACATTGTACAAATTACATTTACTGTATATGAGAACTTTGCCAGCCTGTTCTATCATATTTTAATTAAATATTGTCAGATTGCAGACGTGACTCAGTCTCAGCTGGCATCAAATTTAAGTACTGATCATGGCAGATAAGTAAGGAATAAAATTAAGGTTGTTGTTTTTTTTTTTAACCTTAAGGAAAAAATAACAATAAATAAATGTAACAGTAATAGTCAGGGACAGTTTTTATAAGTAGCACTGGGTAACCAAACATGACAAAATCTATACATTAATACAGGTTTTTTTAAGATTTTGTTTTATTATGTGCTCTGACTTAGAAATGTGTTACCAAATTATATATATTGTAAAATACAGAATGTGTTTTTGCTGTCAAAATGGCAGAGTTGTGTGTAAGACTGTCAACTGCTGTGATGGTGAACTAATATATCCTCTTTCATGAGGACGCTGAGCTGCAGCAGAACTCAGTAAGTCAAGCTTCATCACAGTTTGTGTGTGTGTAGGTGTGTGTGAGTTCAGAGATGCTGTTGCAGCCACAGCACTGTGTTGAGGAAGCAGTCGGCCTGTGTGTCCACTCTGGACAGAGAATGTCCATCTTCTGGAAACCACAACAATCTGGATGGACATACGGAATGATGACCAGAGCTGAAATTAGTCTTAATAATTATGAGGGTGAGGACAAAATAACAGGAACGCCTGAGCTATTATGTTGGATCATATTGTGCAGGTTTGTTTATTGGGTGTATTTTTTGTATGCCTTGTTGTACCTGACAGGTGACGCTCTGCTCTTCAGCGCTTTATAGAGCTCCAGACCCTGGTGAGGAGACACTCGCCTGTCTCTGCCCCCCAGCATCAGCAACACTGGAGCCTTGATCTAAAAAACAAGCACACAGATAAACCCACTGACATGAACCCAAGCGTGTGTTGGCCCATGACAACATCCTGTCTTTAGAAAAATATAGGCTGGATTTCCAAGTAAAATTGCTGTAAATTTTCTTGGTCCCCTCTGAATAAATCCTAATTCACTCAGTAGTAAGGTCAAAATATCCACTTACACTTTATAAATACAGAAATCTAATAGACAGATTGTAGGAATGGAAAAAACATGTTTTATACACCCTTGGCCTTTTCTCTGTTACCGCTTGCAAAGCAAACAAAATCTTTTAAGCCACTACTGAAAAGACTGTAAGAAAAGCAAAGCTGTCACTCTCACCACAGTGTCTACCAGAGTATGTTGGTTATTTCTACTCTTGTGTGTCTGACCTGAGCAGCATGTGTGATGGGTGACTTCTCTAACATCGCAGCCAGGGCTTCAGCAGTGGGGATCTGGTCATATGAATACTGTAACCCCACACTGGTGTAACGCCTGCAGACACACAGAGAGGATAAGGACGTTCAAACTCTTAAGTGGTTTGGATTCGTTGCAGTGGAGCTAAAGCTCATGTGTGGTTAAGCTGTTGTGTTTGTGTGTGTGTCTCACCAGTCAACTATGTCACTGGTGCCCAATAAAGTAGCAGCATTAATGACAGGGTTCCTGGCCACACACGCTCTGTAGAACTCTGGGTACTGACCGACCAGATGACAAGACAGGAAACCCCCGTGAGAGCCACCGATCACAGCCAACCGTTCAGGGTCGAGAGTGACGTCCCTCTGCAGCGCAGTGAGCACGGCTGTCTGGGTAAAGTACAAATTATTTTCACTTCAAAGCGGAAGCTAAGCTGTTTATAGATAAACACATGACTGACTAAAAAGTTGCCCATCCCAATGTTTTTCACAGGTTAGTCTCACTCTGAGATTTTTTGCCAGTCTCACTCTATCCAGTACCTGCACATCTTTTACATCCTGGGTTCCAATCTGACTGATCAGGGACAAAATGCTGTCCTGGCCGAACCCTGTAGATCCCCGGTAGTTCACTAGATGCAGAGACAAAATGAGAGCAAGAGAGGGTAGACCGCTGAATCGAAAAAGAAATGGAGAAGCCTTTGCTAATGTGAATTTATGAGGATTACTGTTTTAGTTTTTTACTGTTTTGTACCGAAATAAAACAAGATCTTCTTGTAAATAATAGACTGATTTAAACAGAGTTTAAATACCCTCACAAAAAAAAAAAAACACAGACCACTTTTACAGTAGATCATGTCCTCTTGTGACATTTGCAAAATGCACATTGTTGGTGCATTGTGTCTCACCCATGAGCACAGCGAAGCCGAGTTTAGCCAGTCCAGCTGTTGTGCAGTTCCACCCTGCTGGGAATTTAGAATGGGGGCCACCTTGGGGAGAAAAACAATAGACAAAAGAAAACCATAATAAAGCCAGCATCATGTTTTAATATGTTTACACCATGAAAACAGAAATACAGAAACCACACATAAGTAAACACAGACCATGGATGAAGACGACCAGCGGTATCTTGGCTTCATGGAGGGGACGACATGGTTTAACTAGGATGGCCCCGAAGTCTAAACCAGCTGGTGAGAGAGAGAGAGAGAGAGAGAAAGCCTGACATCACAGCACGTTTCATATTGAAAGAGAGATCAATCTTCATGATTTTAACTATCTGTGACAGTGTGTGCCTGGATGAGTGTGTGTTTCGTGCTTACAGTACTGTGTGTTCTTCTCCTCTGGTGGAGGTTTAACATCTAGAACTGTCCAGTGGAAGTCAAAGGTCATGATGGGCTGCTGCAGGGTCCGCCAGGTCACAGCCTCACCTGCTGAGGGGAGGAAACCCACCCTCTGCACACACACACAATAACACATGCAGTCCATAAAACATGGAAATCAGAGTCAAGTCATTTTTCATCTGATTAATCTTGTTTATTGGACCCCATCCAGTAAAAATCAGTCTAGTGTTTGTAATATTTGGAAAGACAGGCTGAGCATTTCCGCTTTGGAACTGCAGTGTAGTAACGACAGTCTCAAAAACACAGATTCTGACTCCCAGATTTTGTTACATCACAAACCTAAGGAGCCAATCCTGTCAACTTGTTGGGTGGGGCTTTCTGTGATACCACAGCAAAATGAGAAGTATGAGCCGAAGGCTCATGTCATCTATTACTGTTTACAAGCAGAGGTTTGTGTGTTTTATGAGCAGAGTAAAAGTGAGTAGGTCCCCTCGAGCTGCAGGCCAGCGGCTGATGGGAGGGGCTAATCAGCATATAGATCCTCACAAATTAAATGGAGCAAAAAGTGTAGATAAACCATTTTAAGGCGTTAAAGGATGTTTTTCATGTAAAAATAAATAAATAAATAAATTAAAAAAAAAAAATAAATATGTAATTTTGATGAGCAGTTTAACCAATGTGTGAATAGGAACTTTAACAATACAATAAACTGTACTATAGCTTAATGCTTGAGGTCATGTCTTTCATGCTTTATGCGTGTGTGTGTGTGTGTGTGTGTGTGTGTATGAGTGTCTGACCAGAGTGGGAGGTATGTTGGGGCTGGAGCAGCAGACAACCATCAGGTCCTTCTGGACAGTGAGCAGCTTCCAGCTGCCATAAACTTTGGACAGAGCAGAGAGACCTGCTGAGGGGAGGAGGTAACAACAAAGACAGGAGTAAAGAGAGAGGAGAAACAAACTTATAGATATATAAGTAAGGGTCGGGCAAAAGTTTTTAAAAACATTCTGAAATGATGAACCTGTAGATCATTTGGCTAAATGATTCTCATTTTTTTTCTGCAATGTGTTTGTGTATTTTGCAGACCGATAAATGTGCTCTGTTATCTACTAATTCTGCCTGGCCAGCAAGCTCAGTATGTATCACTCTACTCTCGCCTGGTTATTTTATTTTTAATAAACCAGTGGTTTTCATTACAAGCCATAGTGATCATTGACTCACACATAACAGAAGTACATTTCTATGGTACCCATATTAAATAGAACAGATGTTGACAATATTGACATGCAGAAAATGTATTTGAAATAAAATGTTTTTTTTTATGTTATTTACATTATATTAATTTTAAGCGTACTTAATAATAATAAAAATTTCAACTAAACACCTCTTAAAATATAAATATAAATATTAACAACAACAACCTGGAAATTGTATTGGTTTTTAATTTCCTATCATCTTTGGTGCTCAGTGTGTGCTCCTGTGGCATTTGTGCAACTTTTGACTTTTATTTTGGCATTCCCCGACAGGATGTTGGTGGTAGCATTAAACCTATTTGTCTTGTCGTACCTTCCTGTTCTCTCTTGTGCTCCTGATGGTGAAGATTAGAAGATGAAGGAGGAGGGAAAGTAGGGGGATCAGGAAGAGGAGGAGGAGGAAGGTGAAAGTCCGAAAGAGAGGGAGGAACTAGAAGTGGAGGAAAAGGAGAGGGAGGAGGTGGAGGGAGAGGGGAGAGGGAAGTAGAAGGAAGGGAAGATGAATGAGGACAGAGAGAATCATTAGGAGGAGGGGGAGCAAGAGGAGAATGAGGGATAAAGGCAGGAGATGGGGGAGGATGGGGAGGCCAACAGGAGGAAGGAGAAGGCGGAAACAGAGGAGAGAGGGGAGGATGAGAGGAAGGAGATGGAGGAGGAGGAGGGAAAGGAAGCGATGGAGATGAGGGAAGAAAAGACAGAGTAGGTAGGGGTGGAGGAGAGGACGGACTCTTACTATCAGAGAGGGAGGTAACTTTGTTTGATGTCCTGTCGAACATGAAGAGATCCTGAGAGAGAGAAAGAAAGTAAATGAGTCATGGAGAGTGTGTCTACAATAACATCATGGACACAAAATAATTAAAAATTTTGTGAAATATTCAAGTCTGCTTTCTGGCTGAGATTTAGTCAAGAAGATCAATACCACTCTCATGTCTGTGTTTTTATTATGAAGCTATAGCCAGGAGTTAGAAGCGAAGGGAAACAGCTCGCCTGTGTCTGCCCAAAGACGACAAACCCACCTACCAGAACCTCTAACGCTCACTGATAAAGACAAGTTGTGATTTTTACATTTCAGCATATGTACTGATTACACAAAAGAGATGAGATGTGTTAATTAGCAATGTCAAACTATTCCTTTAACATGTGGTTGTTACCTTCCAGTTTCTGCGGGCGCTGCTGAACACCACTCTCTGACTGTCTGCAGACCAGCAGCAGGGTGGCAGAGCCTCATACACACCTGCAAACTCACCTGAAGCAGAGAAACATGGAGAGAATTCACATTTACCTTTTATTCTTTGATATCATTTAACACTGGTCGTCCGCCAATTTTAAAGACTTGTCTTTAAAATTTGAAAACTAGTGGCTCTGTGAGGCTGTACTTGGGCAAATCATTCAATTGAGCTAAATGCTAATGTTAGCATTTAATTCACTAACAATGAAAATGTTAATATGCTAATGTTTAGCAAGTACTTACCATATTCACCATTTTTATTTGACATGTTAGCTTGCTAACATTTGCAAATTAGCACCACAGATGAAGTACAGATGAGGCTGATGGGAATGTCATTAGTCTTGCAGGAAACTGATCATAAACCAAACTACTGAGCAAGTCAAAATTTTGAACTGACGATGGCACAAAATGAAATGTCACCAAAGTTAAATAGCTCATCCTGAGGGGCACATGAATGTGTGTACCAAATGTCAAAGTTGACCTTATGGTGACACCGGATGAAGTCAGTGGGATTCATCCTCTGGGGACTGTGAATGTGTGTTAGGAAAAAAAAACACCTTGCCACACTGCTTGTGTAACAGCGTGTTACCTACCAGTCTGTGGTCTGTTGACAACATCCAGCAGTGTGGATGTCTTCCCACTCTTCAGGTCCAACTGTGGGAGATTAATAGTCACCATTAACAAAAACAAAACACAGATGGGAATGTGTAAACACACACACACATATATATACAGACGGCATACCTGCTGCAGACTGAGGCACTGGTTGTGAGGACCAAACACTCGACCCTGCAGGTAGATCAGCGTGGTCCCGTCAGGACTCAGCCTG
Source organism: Chaetodon striatus (assembly GCA_029783705.1). Taxonomy (NCBI): domain Eukaryota; kingdom Metazoa; phylum Chordata; class Actinopteri; order Chaetodontiformes; family Chaetodontidae; genus Chaetodon; species Chaetodon striatus. Next base: position 15,217,111 of record JAPZEB010000002.1, read on the forward strand.
GGACAGGATACTGACAGGTTGTCTCCAGACAGACACTCTGGTTTGAAGAGAGGGGGACATACAGGGATCAGATGAGCAGAGCAGTGAGTGTGTGAGTGTGATTCATTAACAAGGAGTCAAAGACAACTGTGCTCACCACAGTTTCCATCCAGGTCCAGCTTGAATAACGCTGACCTGAAAAAGAATTTTGAGAAGAGACACAAAATGAAACTGCAAACTATAATTTTCTCTGTTTAATTTGAGCCCTGCTGGACCAATAAATTATGTCTTGAAGTTCTCAATAAACTACGTTTAACATTGTTTCTGCATTTTCTGCTCAGTTGCAGCTGTTTTCTGTTTTCCTTTTCTGTTTCGATTCAGCATGTCTCATGCACAAGGACATTACCTCCCTTGCCACCAATATACTGTCATATTATACAGTACTACAATACTTCACCCTCCAAATGACCGTTTGTATATAAATTTTTACCCCCTGCGCTACGTTGAATTCATAAGGTAAACTGTTGTTTCTTGCCTGCCTTATTTTAGGGCTTAAGTTGCTGTTTTTAATGCTGTCTGAGAAGACAAACCATCTGACCTGCTGTTGGAGCAGAACTTCAGTCCGAGTCTGAAGGGCTCGTGGTACCAACCGACAAAAAACACAGACTGACTGCCAGGAGCCCACAGAGCCTGGAGGATGACACACAAACACACAGATGTGCGTAAGATTTTAACGACGTATAAACCAAGAGGTCATCCTTCTATCAGTTTGTACTTCAGCACAAAGACACAGGGGGACACTGAATTCACACTTGACAGTCACACGCTAACACCCCCAAAACATTAACATCCTACAGTGTCAGATGAAGCAGCTGTGAGCCTTCGTGTCTGTCCTCACCTGTCCAGGTGAGACATCAGGTGGGATGTCCTGCAGCACAGTGACACAGCCGTTCTGGAGATTCACCACACAAATCACTGGAACGCTCTTATTGGCCAGAGCCTCGCCCCAGTCTTCACAGTACACACTCCTGTCCTGTGTGGGCACAGTTACACACATGAGCAAAATGAGTGACATGTACATATCAACACTTCTCAGTGTGCTTAATGACATGAATGTAATTTTGGCTTTAGAATTTCTTGTACAGTTGGATTCACAATCTGCTTGTTATTCATCCTACTGCACTTAAAGATCATTTCCATCAGGTGCAGAGTGAGTGTATGTGTGTGTAGAATACCTTCCTGCATACAGATTCCCCATCCTGTGTTTCTATTGATGTGTTCTTGCTCTTCTCAGCAACATACAGCAGTTTGTTCTAACACTCTGACCATGACAGACAGCCAAACTGAGCTGGAAACACAAACACACACCAGTCAGTCTTTACATACATAACCTGGTCCAGTGATGATGAACTATCTCTTTCGTGTTGGGGGAACAAGAAACAACCTGTAAAAACACAAAACATC
>JAPZEB010000002.1:15220958-15233732 GCA_029783705.1 Chaetodon striatus
CATTCATCATTTTTAAATCTCTCAAATGTCAGTTGCTTTTGTTAAAAAAAATTTAAAAAAACCTTTATCCAAAATTTCAGTCATTAAAAGGAAAAGATGGAAGAGTCTGCACACTAGATAATGCTCCCATGAACGTAGATTTAATTACAACCAAGTACTGTATGTTCATGGGAGCATTATTTAGTGTGGCATTTTTCATGTTCTTTTGTCCAGCCTTTAGTATTTATCTATTTATCTTTATTTTAAAGGGAAAGTGGACAACAGATTGTCCCATCTTTGTCTTAGGACAGCCTTGAAAATGGCATTGCTTTCATTACTTACTAAATAACAATCCAATGGTGTATCAACATTTATTTTCCCCCTGCTCATCTGTTGTTCCCCAAACTCTAATCAGAAACAGTTTCATCTCCTTTTAGAACGAAGTGTTTGGAATTACATATGACACAAAGAATGTGCTTAAATAGTCTTTATTTCATTTGATCCATCTTCTGTCCACGTGCTGTAACACCAGAACTACTGATGAGACCGTAAGGTGAAGCTGTAACATGAGTGGCCAGTTGCTGCACTTCATCCAGAGGGTCAAACCTGCTTCAACAGCATGAACTTTGAAAGCAGATGAGATCCCAGGCAAGTTTAAGTGCGCCCGTTACATTTCATATTATGAAAAACAACTGGCCACCATTACAAATAACACCATCAAACATCTGGTCAGCAGCTCTGGTTAGCGGCCTGTGGCTCATCAGAGGAAAAATCATTCAAATGCATCTAATGATTCAAGTACACATCTTTACCATAAATCCCTATGTACAGTCTATCTGCAATACATGCACATGGATAGATTGTATGACCCACCAACCCGCATTAAAAATATACATCAAAAACAAAACTAGAAATTCTCATTATCATCCTCATCCCATAATTGTGTCTGTAAACAGTTCTTAGCATTTTTAAGGTTCTTAAAAATCACACAGTACTGCTCTTTTAATAAATTAGAAGGTGAAATACATTATCCACCAAAAATGGTTAAAACGTATTTTTCCTCTCAAAAAAAATTAATACAAAGATGACAATATTATATCGATATTTTTTTAATAGGCATCTTCTTGTTTATGTGTCTTTTTCTGTTTTATTTCATGATGTTAAATAAAATTCATTTTAAACACACCCGCACACAAACACCACACACATTTTCTTTTAGGTTGCATTGTTTGTTAAGTCAGTTTGTGGTTTGGCAGCTGCAGTAGCCACTCCGGGTGTAGAGACAGAGGACGACTGAGGGAATAACGAGGAATATTTAGCCCAGAGGAGAGTTTCTCCACAATGTTTCCTTTTTGTTACAGAAGTTTATGCTCGGATATTAAACTTCAGAGATTAACCAGGACTGGTTATATGTCCAGGTAAAGCAGCTTTATGTGGTAACTGAAGTCAATAATTAGGATTAAAAAGACTTGACTGACCTGTCAAGGCACCAGGCAGCAGTTCAAGCTGAGTATCAGGAACGATACTCATCAGCACCAAAGAGGGTTGCAGTGATTGTAACATGGACGGCGTCCACAGATCTCAAGTGAACCATAAAGCTTTAAAATGTTTGAGTCCTACAATGAAACGTAATACTTCACTTTTTTCTGTATTTTCATTGATAAAATTGATAAAAGACATTTTTATATTTTTTCCTCTCCTGTGTAATGAAGTTGATTCAATCCTGGGTAACAAGTTTAGCACTGCTTTACAGTTGATATCCACTTTGAAACATCAGCTCGGGAAATACTGCAAGGAGGAACAGTAAAAATGCCTTTGCCTGTGGGAGCCAAGAATACATGTTGGCCATCCTGAATCTAGACTATTAGTTTGCCAGTGAAGAGCACATGTGAAAAAGCCCTGTAATAATTTTGTTGCGTCTTTGTGTGTCTGACAGCTGAAGTGTTGAAGGCATCATTTTGTGTCCATCTGAATACAGCCCAAGGACTTCCTCGGGTGCCCATCCATTCAGTCCACTCTGTCCACTCTTGTCCTTCTCTCACATGACGTCAGCCCTTTTGTCCCGGACTTTGCTCCTCTGTTTAGTCCTGGCCTTAAAGGCAGCTGAGTTGAAAAGATGCTGTTGAAGAAAAAGATACAGGGATCAGTACAAAAATTTTTCTTCTCAAGCTCTAGTTACACTGGATGTCTTTTTCATTTTGTGGCACTTGTAGCTTGTAGCATACGCAATCACACAGTCCAAGGTCAGATCCGTCAAGTGTGCAGGTTGAGATTTAAGGACAGAAGAGTTGCTGTTACCTTTTCAAATCGAGAGATCTTGTTGCCTTTCACAGCAGCGTCCAGGATGAGGGGAGGGCCGAGGCCAAAGATGTCTCTCAGTAGTGGGTTGAACTGCATCAAAACAAAACACACAAACTAAAATTAACATGGGTTGTGGACATAAATGTCCAACTGTGAATCTACTCAATTTTCTGTTTTGTCTTTATTTTAAAGCGAGACCTTCAGGAGTCAAACTAAATTAAGGTTTCTACCATTTTTCCCCCTGTTAAAGGGTTTTTCCCTTATCTGCTGTGAGGGTCCAAGGACAGAGGGATGTCTTGTGCTGTAAAGCCCTCTGAGGCAAATGGTGATTTGTGATATTGGGCTTTATAAATAAAAAATGAATTGAATTAAATTGTGATAAGTGGATCAAGCTGGATGTGAAATATGTGTTTATGACACCTTTGAAAAGACACTATTCATCTTTACAATCTGCTAAAATATGGAGAATTCATTGGATTAACTGAAGTGTAAACTCATCTTGCCTGCCAAGGACCTAAAAAAAAAAAAAAATCACCCTTTCTAACGTGCCATCTTTGGTTACATTTTGCTGTACAAAAGTGCCCTTTTGCTAAAATGTCTCGTATAGAGTTTATTGCTTATTTATACAAATCTAACAATGGGGCCGTGGGATTCGGCCACACGTATGTGGTGCATGTGAAGGGGTATTCATTGTGTTTGCGTGTAACCCCACACAAAATTAAATTTTCCATGCTCATATCATGCTGCTGAATTTGCTCTGCAGGCAAATACCAGTGTTCTGACTCAGCTTTAGGTGTTTATGTAATAACGTCCATGGCAGTTGTTAGCACAGTCACGACTTAAAATGTCCCAATATATGACCAATGTTTTATATATATTATTGAGTTGTGTACTCATGTCCTGTTGTGGTTGTCAGCCAAAAGCTGTCATAAATTAATTTTTTTCCAGTGTAAAACTATATTTTTATGATGTTTTAACTGGATGTATGATTTTAGTCATAAAACGTCTTAATCCTAAATTACAAGAGAAATGAGCTGAGCAAACATTAGCACCAGCTCAGCTCCAAGCCTTATCACACTGATCAGCACTGGAAAAACACTGATTTTGAACGTGAAACTGCTTTATTCTGTGTTTTTAATGGTTTAAACCACCTGGTCTGTTTGTTTTAGAGAGGAAAAGACATCTGTAGATAATTTGGCTCTCAGTAAAAACCAGGTGAACAATAAAAACTGAAGAAATTCGAACGGGGAGAAACTGACTACAATGATGGCGATGCTCTGTCTTATGTTGTTTTGATTGAGAGACCACTAGCAGCAGGAAATAAGATGGTGTACATTTAAAAACTACAACTAGTATTGCTCTATGGAAGTTACCCCCAAAACATGCTGAACAAAAGCATTCACATGACATTGCAGTGCAGACCAGTTGTAAGTGACAGAAAATGAGTGGACCCTGAAGACGCGTTGTGGGAACAACATTTATCTGCATGTACACACTGCAGCGATCAAAACCATACGCAGCACTACTGGGGCACAAACATTTCATTATTCCTGTGAGAACAAACTGAACTATTTCTTTTGGAGTACACTACTGGCTTCGGTGTGTTTCCTGACCTGTAGATGGTGGCTGACTCCAGACTCCAGGATCTCTTTGAAGGCATCGTAGATTCTTCTCCTCATCCAGCTGTCTATGTAAAGGCTCTCCACTCCAAACCTGATCCTCTCCACGGTGAAGTCTTCATTCTGCAGGAGAAGAAAGGGGACATCACAACACCAGAAAGGCCAACAGTTAAAGGTCTGCTTTTCTCCCATAAAAAAAAAAAGATTCATAACAAATGTCAAGGTTGCAGCTATAAAACACACCTCAATGTAATGTAGCACCTCTCTGAAGATAGAGCGCTGTTTCCGCCTGTCGTTCTTGGCTCGGTGCTTGTTGCCATCTGTGGCTAAACTCTTCAGACATTCACACAGACTTTCACTGTCCTCCACCTCAAATTCCTAAAACAAACAAGTAAGATAATTATAGCACGCAAATGTGACATCAAACCAGAAAAACCCTTAAACAGTACATACAGGAATAATGGTAGAAGAAGTTCAGCAGTGTGTGTGTGTGTGTGTGTGTGTGTGTGTGTGTGCGTGTGTGTGTGTGTGTGCTCCCACCTCGTCTATATCTCGTCCCAGCTCCACCAGCAGGGCGATGGTCTCTCCCACTGCTATCCTGTAGTTGACATCACTGCTCTCCAGACACGCCTGCAGTTTAGGGAGGTGACTACAGAGAGGCAACAGAGGGAGAGAATCACTATGGATTACACTATAAGTCACTGTTGATAACTTTTTAATTGACAACATGAGTTATCATGATGTTACGCCCATGACGCTCAACAGAACCGAATGATTATCATAATGGATACACTATTTAGTCCATGCTGATTCATTCATTCTCATGTTGAACACTGAGTTTGTTTCACTCACAGGTCAAGAAGCGTAGTCAGTCTAGATGCTGGGCAGAGGGTTACCAGCAGCGACCAGGCCTGCAGGGCGGCACTGTAGAGGCCTGAGCTGCCAGGTTTGGGTGTAGGCAGCATCCCCTCCCTGTTGGGGTAGGAAGACTTGAACACACTCTCCAGAAGGGCCAACGATTTGACCAAATCCTGAAGGTGTTCAGTGATTATGTTGTGGGGAAAAAAAAGAGAAAACAAAATGACAAGTGAGAAAGATATGCTGCTGATGTAAATGGTAGATACAACTATTGCAAAGCTGTTGCCATATGCTAGATATATTTTTTGTTTATACAGGAACAATGGGTAAACTGAAACTTCAATATTTCCCCATACCCCCCAGCAAGAATTGTAAGTGTCATGAGGGATTCAGCCTTTGAGAGCAAATTGTTCTCACCTCTCCTTCTTCAGCAGTAGAGACATAACAGCACATCCCCAAAGCTCTGGCACACTGATGGAGACAGATTCAACAGTCAAAGTCAAGCAACCTGAAATTTAATTAGTGAAGCTGCAGTTCCCCTGGTGCAAACTTGAATTTTGCTAACATCTTTTTTTGACCACAGCAACAGAGTTGCTACCATTAATCTAACTGCAATTTCCTTTCATAAAATAACCTTAAAATAGTTTTTTGTCCTGGTTTGTTAATGTAAATAAGCTGGTACTGACAACAGATGGCAACTTCTGAGACACAAAAAAGGAAAAAGGCATGTCATTTAGTCCTATTGGCCTGTATTTGTTGCTACAAAGAGTCCAAAATGGCTGCTGTTAATGTCATACTGTGGGAGTGGTCCTAAAGAGTCCCCTAAACACTGTGGAGTGTTGTGTTTTATGCTTTATGTTTGTTTCCAAAATTGACACAATGGGCAGAAAATAACACTCAATAAGGGCAGTATGACACTTAAAACATCAAAGCCACAACCCTGACAGGCTGGGAGATTCACCTTCAGTGGACAGTACGCCTCAAAACTGAATTTCTAAGCTTTGACTCATTAAACTATTGTGTAACAGTAGAGGTGAGAGTAAGGTCAGCTGAGGGGAACAAAAGCATTTCAAAGGATGCACTCAATGAACTCTTGGCTGAACCAGATGTGTTTGGATGTTTTGTTGTTGCTCTGCAACTTTTATTGTCACTTTGCTGACTCAGTTCTCAGCTGCAGCCTACATGACTCATTTTTGACACCAGTGTTGACACATGCACATGTCGCAGCTGATATTCTCATCATGTTGAATTTTCTGCTCTTCTTTTCTCTTTTTTTATAGGAGTCTCTGTAAAAGACAGACAACTCCATATCCAAAGTTTTGCACAATATCAGCAAGGGTTGATCTGAGGACTTACACTCTGACGGGCTGCCATACTGGCACTGTTGTCAATCAGAATTGCAGTGAGGATGGGGCGAAGCATCTTGAAGCCCTCCTCTGCCTCGTCTCCACCACCCAGCTGAATGCAGAGCAGGGTGAAGACTGTGGCCGCCACTGCCTGCTCCTCCGCACTGCCTGTAGGGGAAAGGAAGTTTTTATTTGTTTAAATGCAGCTGTTGTTGACTGCGTTTCTGTTTCGCCTTAGCCCCTTTTACACTGCCTGTTCAAGGCAGGAATGTCAAGCTGTTATTCCACCTTGCGACTGTGTATAAAAGCTACAAAAATGGCTGTCTCGCCTTAAAGCTGCCTACAGAGTTAGTAACAGCAATACATTAACATCTGTGTAAAAGGGACTGCCGGCAGGACAGGTGTGATGTTTTGACGGTGTGTTATGTGTGCGACCCACCGCTGTGAGATTTAAGAAGCGACTGATAGTAGTTAGCAGCTAACTCAAAGAAGAGCAGCAATGCGGGAGACAGTGAGGTCAGGGAGCTCCTTACCCTCCAAGCAGAGGACAAATTCAACCACAACATAACAGAGATGGTAAATGGTTGTTATTGCCACATCGTGCCACTGCTATTGTTTAGACTGCACCGACCATCGTGTGTGTTACACATCCCACTAGAAACCGATGCTGTTGTTTTACATGTCACACCCATCACACCTCTTTTGTCTCCGTAACACCAGCATGCTATTAAAAATTACACACTGAGGTGGCATCATGCCCGAGTTCTGTTAAAAAAGCAAAACCGACATAATAAAGGTCTTCATCATGGTCGCCTATGTGTAAAACGGGCTCTTGAGAAACAGAGAATGAAATGTTTTACCCTTTTTAAGACTCCTTTCCAGGCAGTCACTGATGGTGAGGCGTCTCTCTGTCAGAAAATCGTACAGCACTCTGGAGGAGAAGGCCTGTCGCAATGACTCCAGACCTGCTTGACGCGTCTTAGCGCTGAGAGACAGATACAAACAGAGATGAGGAAAGAGAGAGGACACAAAGGTTGGTATTTATGGAGAGATTTTTAGTAACACCTTTATGCAATATCCACTACAGTCTGGTGTTGTATCATCACTTTGCACATCTTCCTTTTTGCTCCTGACATTTCCATTTTTATATTCATGGTGACTAGATAAGAGCTAAAAAATAAAATAATAAATAAATAACCACCTCTTATCCATCAGCTTGTCTATACACTGCTTGAGTTTGTCTTCTGTTTCCTCTTGGGCAGTCTGCTCATCCACCTGCTCCCCTCCTGTGTTTGGCCAGTCAACACACACAGAATTTTGTTAACTGTATGCAATGTTAATGCTTCAGTTTAAGGGAAGTTTTACGGTCACACCACAAAAAAAGGTGCTCAAAGGAATCAAAACACATATAAAATGCTGGCTGCATTAATTTCCTTTGGTGTATGCAAGTAGTAGCTTGACTATGATTCAAAATAAATGTGATTTTAAAAAGCAAGGGTATGTATTATCTGTATTTTATACAAACCTGTGCCTTCTTCCAGCACAGAGGTGCTTTCACTGGCACTGCTGCAGTGGCTGAGAATATCAGACGCCAGCTCATCGTCACTGGCACCTGACTCTCCCTTCACCCCATTTCTAATACCTAGAGAAAACATAAAGGCAGATTAGGAAACACTGAGGCGAGGGAATAATGAAGGAGAGAGGAGGGATGAGGACAGAGGTGGTTGTGTTGTATTTACATGATGAAGGATAAAAAAGATTAACTCATCAACTAACTCAAAACTCATAGTTGGAGTCTGTTCACACATAATCTCCGATTTTTGGTTCTGTCAAGGGAGCAAATGTGGATGAATCACCACTGAATCATGACATGAGCTAACAAACACAAGTCTGCGTGCAGAATGTTTTCAGATTGGGTGAAAGGTGATTTAGAATCAGCTGATCTGGAGAATGCGGGGCATCTCGATCATGGCAGGCATGAAGAGTACTGACAAGCTCTTAATCAGAGGTTGTTATGGCAGAGACAGAGTATAAAAAAAGTTTTACATGACAGGAAATAATGAGCAATACTAGGTTGAATATGTATGTAAATGTTTCCAACATAGAAGCTACATTAATTCTATGGTAATTTGAGGTCCTGTTTTATTGGATACACATAGATAGTAACCAGATGTGTCAGATAATTTTGTTACAACAAAACTGTTTGGAAAAGGGCAGGTACTTTAAAAAAATACTTGGCGGGTGATTGGATGAACCATCTATCAAACATAGGCTACCTTCAACCAATCAGATCAACTGAATCCAGTTGGGAGAAAAGCAAAAACATCCTTTCAGTCGAGAAAAGCCTTCAGTGCTGTTCGCTGCTCTTCTCTCAAGGAAGAAAAACGCTCCAGCATTGATGTAACTGATGCTATTGCAGCATCTGGTATCATAGATAACCTCTTTAGGAGCTGCCAATTGCTTCTCCATGTGTCTCATCCAGTATCTATATATAAAGATGGATCTCACGTCTCCACTTCCTCCCACTGTACAAAAATGAAGCCAAAATATCCTAGATACAGGTGCTGTCATCTTGCGGTGATGATATTATTTGGAGCCAGAGTCTATGCAGTAGTGATTGGGAAGTGGAGCCATGGTATCAAGGTCCTGCCCATACACCCATCTGAGCCATGTTATTATGGATCCCACCTAACCCTAACTATGACCTCTTTCCCCTAACCTAACCATCCCCAATCTCAACACATCGACATGGTGAGTACTAGCCAGTCACACCACAGTAGGGCAGGAATTGCCAATGAATGAAGTGGGATCCATAACAGCTCCTCTGACCCAACTGCAAACAGTGCAATTAATCACAAGCACACCGACTGACACACACACACACACACACACACACAGCTGTCAGCCATGATGTCAAACACCATTTTTATAGCAGCAAAAAACTAATTAAAACCACACTTACAAGAACACTTGAAAATACTTCAGCGTGATAAGAGCAACCTAAAATTACAGAAAAAACAGTTTTCTTTGGGGAGAAAATTTATCTGAAGATGTTATTTGATTTTTTAGTTTAGCGAATGTCCCATACTCTAACAGGAACGTATACTGAATAAGTGGTATATTCCAACAGCGTTCCAAATCAAGGGTCCAGCTCAAAAAACAGAAAATCAATATGTGGCAGTTAATGCTTATATCATGGCCGGCCTCCACAACAAAATAAATGCATGAGAAATCCTGTTCATAGTGCGATGTCTGGACAGAAAACTCTTCTTAACAGATGATCTCTATAATATGGTAAAGAGCCTCAAAATGACAGCTGGTTTACTGTGAAATATAACTAACAGGATGCATCCCAGAATTAACCAGAATTTGGCTGGAGGCCATTTTCCTGCAGTGACTAATAGCAGGTTTAGAGAAGTTGACTGTAGGCTTACTCTGCTCAGCTGTCTTTCTTTGTCAGTAACTGTACACCAGTAGAGTTCCTCTTATACACAGACACACACAAACACACTCAGACACACACACACAGGAATGAACAGCATACACAAATTTGTCATCCACAAACCTCAACTTACAGTCTTCTTCTATAAAACACTGAACCACCTCCTGTCATTTTCACATCAGCTCCCCAGTTCTGTCATGTTGTATTATCAACCTCACCCACACAAGAGCTGATGTTCTCTACATCAATAATCAGGACACAATGACAGGAAATAGCAGATAATGGAGGGCTGTTCCATTTGGCAGCTCTCCCATCCTCTTTTATTTTTTTATTGGTTTAATTTGTGTTTTATTGTTTGAACACAGTTCTGCCCTGTGTGTGTGAGAAGGAGTGTGTCAGTTTGTTACACAGAGCCAGAACACAACAGAGGGTAAGAGCCATGCAAGCTAAGCTAAGCTAACCCTCAGGTTCCTGCTGGCTCAGGACTTTCTACTGTTGCTGGGATTACTGGAGACCAGGGTGGCCATTCATTTATTCATTCATTCAGTGTGTACGATCCAGAATGGTCAGACTGAGTGTGTGTGTGTGTATTTGTGTGTGTGTGTTCATGTTCAGGTCAGCCAGGACAGTCGAGGTAACTTAGGGGTCACTTTTAGTGTTGCAGCAACGCAACATGGAAGCTGCAGTTATGAGTTACTGTATAGTTAACAGCATTATAATTCACTGTAAATTACCTGCAGTATTATCAAGCTCTGTCATTTCACTCTGTTTTAGGTACAAGCTCAGTGTCTACCACAAATACAATAAATTTGACAGCTTGCAACACATTTTCTGACATCACTAAGCTGCTACATACTGGATCCAGCACTATATTTGTAAACTGAGTAAACTGCAGCAAAGTCTGTCTTGCTATTCTGCCTTTTCTTTATAATGCAAAAGTGAGACATTCAGGGTGGAAGTTATCTTCAGCCACAAGCTGACAAATATTTGCTGTGGCCGACTAAAACTTACCACTATGTACCAGACTATCATTTAAAGGCTCTTCCGTATTCTTCTGAAGTTGCTATTTACTGGCAAATAGTGATAGTAGCAGTAAAATTAGTGAAACCTGTTTGGGCACTGTAGCTTTAACCCTTCACATCTTACTGCTGCTTGTGAAATGTTTTACAGTTGAGCTGATGGGATAATAGCTGGATATCTGCTCAACACCAAAATGTAATGACACAATAGTTGCACACTGTGTTCCTATTAATAGCTACCTTGTCACTCGCGTCAGTATATTGCACAGTTAGTTGTAAAACTGGGTGTGTAAGGGCTTATAGTGCTGAACTGGCAATACATAGTGAAGCCTCTAGTCTGGCTTGGAATTCATAAATGATGGTATTTTTTCTTAGTGATAACCTTCATTGTTACAAGAAAAACCTGACTGCAGCCCTCGAGCCTTGACAACCCTGCTTTCCTTATGTAATATTCTGATTTCTTTAGTAAAGCAGCCTGCAGCCTCTCCGGTTCACAAAGCTACCATTCACCGCTGAGATAACACCCCTGGAAGCCTGTATCAGTCAGTCATTTTTCCAGTCATCATCCTTGAACCCCCGGCCACTGAACTTGTTACTCCCTCAAGCCACACACACAGACACACACACAGCTACGCTACTTCCCACGCAGGCCTGCCCACACACAGCTAAGTTATGGTAAGTGTGAGCTCCCTGCTATAACTCACGTGTTGTCTCCAGTTGGGTACTTAATGCTTACATAGCAATCACTCAAACAGCTCCAGTAGTCAGTCAGTCCCTGAGGAAGAGGATCTGATGACGGACGAATCAGAAGTCAAAGCCAAAGAGGTGGGAGCTCATTTGAGTCCCCTGGCCGTGGCCTTGTGGTACAAGCTTTAAAATGAAAGACTAAATCAACCTGTGCTCTCTCTACAAGGTGATGCTGCACTACAACTTCACAAATGTAACATCAGATTTGGTCATTGCTGTATTGTCTGTAAACATTTGGCATACGTTGCAGATTTTAACTCTTAAGCAGCTAATCAGTAAAACATCACTTGAACAATTAACACATGGCAATAGTAAGGTATTATGGGCTGGGAAGCCACAAAGAGTAATGGTGACACCATTATGAATTGAACCAATTCTGAGTCTATCATGCAATGAGGTGATCTGAAAACAGTGTAAAGAAGAGAGACTTCAGGAAACAATGACTGCCTGAATCCAACTTTGTATGGGGTCAGCACAGGTTTGAAAAAGAGACTGGATGGTTGGCGAGATTTAAACCAAATTAATGGCCCACTGGGAGCACACTCATAAGCAAAGTAGACGTTGATGAAGCAAGATGTTAGCAGTGAGCTGTAAGTGAACAGGTTTGGTGGATGAGAAGGTCAGATGTGGATAAACTTCAGTTTCAGTACTGTGCTGCTGTTCGACTTTTAAACAGCCATCAAATTAAGCCTGACAGTGGTGTGACATGCAGATGCTGTGGTTAAGTAAACCAGCAGTGATTCAATTGAGTAAGCAGACTGGGTATGTAATAAATGAGGGAGAAGTTAAATCTTTTGAGCGCTGTCGAGAAAAAAAAAAAAACAAAATGAGAGAGGCTGGTGGGTTTACCGCATGCACTGCAGCGAATTTCCAGAGCTTCTGGACAAGCCTTGAGTCAGACACAAAGCTTAGGGCAGGGGTCAAGGGTCTGAGGAGTTACCTTTCAGCGAGGCTTTAGCCGACAGCTGCAGCTGAAGAACCTCCTGACGAAGAGAGCCTGGAGATGATGTATGGACGGAGGAATAAATGGATGGATGAAATAAAGGGTGTATAGATTGGAGGACCAACGATGGACGGATATATGAATGAATGAGAGTGACCATGATGGAGAAGAAAACATCAGAAGTGAGCTCCATTTTTCCATTCATGAAACTTTGCATTGCAAACTACTGAAGCACAATTGACAATACTGCATAACTCAGACGCCTTGAATAAAAGTTGGTCTATTCTTAACCTTGAGCAGAAATCTACCTCCTACAAAAATGTGTATCTGTGTTGGTTTGTGTGCATTTAGGCGCTGGCACGTGTGTACTTCCCGGGCGACGTCACTCCCCAAAACGTGAGGGGGCTGTAACGCCCTTACAGGCACATGCATGGTCCGCACCACTACCGTTGTATGATAAAAACGTGTAGCGGTGACTCCCAAGCTGTAACTTAACACCACGCAAACGACCTCAGATCAT
>JAPZEB010000002.1:15233832-15266856 GCA_029783705.1 Chaetodon striatus
AATCAACACATATTGTATGCATTTAAACAAAGTGACGATTCTTATGTCAATACAGAGCGTTTCTCCATACTGCAATGCCATTAGCGTGATTTGATGATGTTTCAGATGAGAAATGAGTAGAAAAATTGCATGACTTTCGAAAAATTGCAAGCCCCTGCAAATATTGCAGACTTTCATCAAATTCGCGTTAATTATGCGATCACAAGATTGCGAATGTAGTCACTCCCTCTGTTTGTTTGAATCTAAGTTTCTCTGGGTTTTGTTGGTGGCTATTCCGGCCGTGTGAGCATGTTACTGCATTAAGTTCCTGTGTGTGCATCCCACTGGCTAGCTCTTTCTTGCAGCCTTGGACTGCGCTCATGGCGGTTACCACTGATATCCAAATGCCATCATCTTGGAAGTGTAGTGCTCACCCTTTGGTTAACACCATTAGCTCTGACAGCACTGTTGCCATTGTTTAATGCTGTTTGTGGAGTTAGGACTGTTAGCTGCTGGCTGTCAGCTCACCCACCTCCATGTTGAAAACCATGTGCAGACAACTCATGTGCTCTGAATTTCGCATAGAACGCCTTTAAAGTCGAAACCTCCAAAGTGTGATGTGCATCGTACTGCAAGATTCTTGTCAGTGCAACACAGTATCCTGTTCAGAGAGAAGACAATACTGATAATAGATACAGTACAGTACATGTGAATTAGGCAATTAAGAGTCGAACAACATTAATTTAGTTCGGAAAGACCAAAGAGTTTAATTAAATGTTATGTAACATACTATTAAAAAAAACAAAGATGTTAATTTACAAAATCAAAACAAGCTGTGATTACGAGATTATAAGACTATATTCTGTGTTGATTTTTGCACAAACTAATCTGTTAATTGACACGTTTGAGTTCAGGAGTCTTTATGAGCTGCAGCTGCTCTACTCAGGACTCATTTAATGTGCAGAAGTGACAAAATAAACCAAAAAGTTTAGGATGTAATTATGTTGTTGCTTTGTACATATTAATTGAAACCATAATGCCTTCAAACTGTTTCCTGCCACATGAGAGCCATGTGTCATTGTGTTTCCGTGTCTGTAGCTGTCTCCTGCAGGTGGTCACTGGGCCTGATGTATATTTAGTAGAGTTGTGAGTGAGTGAGTGGTGGAGGGTGTCAGTGGGAGGGGGCTCGGGGAACAGTAGTCTATAAAGGCTGTGCTTCCACTCGTGCCCCCCCTGAGGAGCAGAGAGTGACAGAAGAGCAGCTCTGTTCTTTCTCTTTTTTCCCCCTTCGTCGTGACCACCTGTTTGCTCAGGATCCTCTGGAACCATGTCCAAGGATCTCCACCCAACCACGGACCCCACAACAATGGGGGTGGGACGCTCCATTGCTGTGCTGACGTCAGGAGGAGACGCCCAAGGTAAGCAGAGGAAGAGGCTCTATTATTTCATCATAGCTTTGATTTGAAGTGTTAAAATACAAAATGAGTCAGCGGGGAGTAAAAGCCCTCAGACAGCATCTTCCCTGCTGATGAGTCTGAGCACAACACTGAATCCCAACCAGCTGCAGGAGCTGCGGCCTCCGAGCCAATAAAGTATCATGTTCACACTCTGATCTGCACGACATCTGAAGTAAGCCAAAGAACAGAAAGGGCAAGCAAAATTTTCCAAGATGTCAGAGTGGTACAGTTCAAGGCCAGCTGTCACAGGCTGATGGATGTTTGGCTGTGATGATAGAAAAGATTACGTCTTGGATTCACAACACCACGTGTGTTTTATGAGGGTCCAGCAAAGTTTTAAATGTCCTTACATATGACAGACAAAGCACAGAGTCAGTTGTGTAGTAGATACAGAAAATCATTAAGATATTCATACAGGCAAAACATGGGATCCAATATCTGATTTCATTGCAGATCACAGTTGATTCTGAATTTCCATGACTGGAACCACTAGCAGCACCCAAAGAAACTGCTGGGTAATACAACACTAAAAGAGACTTTGAGAAACTCAAAAAACACAAGATTTTAATCAAGTATTGGCATATTTCATATAAAAAAACATATTCATTTTAATGTGATATGGCACAGCTTCCTGACTTTAAAGACAGTTGATTGAACCATGTAACTTTAAAATTTGTTTCCTTTCTCTTTTGTTTTTACTCTTTCTCGCTCCCTTTTTACTGATTTACCATTGTTAAATTTTATTTTAATTTATTTTATTTTATTTCATTTTTATCTTCTTCCCCTTTTGCTGATTTGCTTTTGCTACATTTTATTTTATTTTATTTTATTCTATATTTGTCTCCTTCCCCTTTTACTGATTTACTTTCGTTACATTTTATTTTATTTTATTTCATTTTATTTTTTCTCTCGTTCCCCTTTTAGTGATTTACTTTGTCACATTTTATTTCATTTTTTTTTTTTTAATTTTATTTTATTTTTGTTTCCTTCCCCTTTTACTGATTTACTTTTGTTACCTTTTATTTTTATTTTTTGTCTTAATCCTCTCCAGTTACTTATTTAATATTGTATATTAAATTAAATTTATTTTAATTTATTTTACTTCATTTTATCTTTTTCTTTATTTTTATTTTGGGCATTGCTGTGCCTTGGGGTGGTGGGGGGGTGGCTGACGATAGGGGTTGGGTGGGCAGAGAAAGCTTTGCATGATTATATAATGAACTTCCATCTTGCTATTTTTGTGAAACTCATTAAAAAAAATGTTTTAAATGAAAAGCTGAATATCACATTGAATAATAGAAAGATATGATGCCATCTCACATAGTTGAAAAGCCTGAAAAAAAAAAAGATGTGTACCCTGTCTGCGATGAGATAAAGATATTTGTTTCTGAACAAAATATAAGATAACGTGATTCCAGTATGTTTTCGTGCCGTTTTGAAAGTTTTATTTATTTATAATTTTGGCCAGGATAACTGTGACATGAAATTAACACATCATCTAATGCCTATACAGGCTGTGTTTTCCTTTGATAAACCTAAAAACTGGCGTTTAGCTCCTGTAACAAATGACTCCATCCACTCTACTTAAAGTTTAACTCAACGGTGTCTCATTTTTTATGTCATATTCCCGTGCAGTCTCTCTCCAAACCTACTCTACCCCTTTGTGTTATCTGCCCAAGTGTCCCCTTATTTTAACGTCTTTGAGGCTAATTTTAGTGGTGATGACCTTTTTCTGGTATGGAGGAGAGAAACGCCCCCAATCCTCAGCTGCTGTCTGGTGAAACAAGAGCCGCAACATGCCAGGCTGCCACAACACCAGCTCACACTGTGGCCTTTAATGTACTGGACATCCTGGGGAGGGATGGTACACAAGACATACAGTCCTACGACCTATTTTTGTCTCATCTGTGGCCAGTGGTCAAGTCACGAAAAGGTTAGGTCTTAAGATGACATCTGACAGGAAGTGCTGAACAGGGTCTTACATTGTCTTATAATATGAGTAAACCTGAGCTCAGTCATCACGTGTCATTTGTGTCTCAGGTATGAACGCTGCTGTGAGAGCCACAGTCAGAGTCGGCCTCTACACTGGAGCCAAAGTCTACTTTGTTCATGAGGTACGGGACTGCATACAGTCTACAGTACATTGACATGTCATCATGCTGCAAATAAACACAGCACAGGAATCCTGAAACCTGACATAGATTTGAAGATTGTGAACATTAAGAAAGAAAAGAGTCAATTTTATATTCTGTCTCCTTGCACCAGAACAGCACCACAGTTCCTTGTATAAACAAATCTGACTCTGATCAAAGCATCAGGCATAACTGCATCTTTATCCAACCTCAGTGTGTGCTAACATGTTGCTGCAGGGCTACCAGGGTCTGGTGGACGGAGGAGACAACATCCGCCCCGCCACATGGGAGAGTGTGTCCATGATGCTTCAGCTGGTGAGTGATGTGCAGCCGAGTAAACACACCAAGAGCAGCGTTTGTTGTGTGTATTTTTTATTCATTTACGTCATTTTCTAAATTGGTTTTTCAAAAAGAAAAAGTACACACATCACCTGTAAAATGTATCACACATTCAAATGTCAAAATACCCCAACAAATTACCAGACAAGAACAGGAAACAAGAGCTAAGGGAATATAACAGGTACAGATGATATTCATACATTTTCTGTGACAGCTTATCCTGTCAGGGGTTGCAAGGGGGCTGAAGCTTATCCCAGCTGACACTGGGCGAGAGGCGAGGTACACCCTGGACAGGTCGCCACTCTGTCACAAAGCTGCCACATAGAGACAGACAACCTTTCACGCTCACATTCACACTTACGGGCAGTTTAGAGTCCCCAGTGAGCTAACCTGCATGTCTTTGGACTGCGGGAGGAAGCTGGAGTACCCAGAGAAAATCCACGTTGACACAGAAAGAACATGCAAACTCCGCACAGAACGGCTCTGACCAGCCAGTGGACTTGAACCCAGAACTCTCTTGCTGTGAGGCAACAGTGCTAACCACTGCACCACTGTGCTGCATTATAAATAATAATAATAATCACAAACTTTATATATATATATAGCACACCTACGGACAATTTAGAGTCACCAATTAACCTATACCCAATCTGCATGCCTTTGGACTGTGGGAGGAAGCCGGAGTACCCGGCGAGAACCCACGCTGACACAGGGAGAACATGCACGCTCCGCACAGAGGGGAACCCTCTTGATGTGAGGTGACAGTGGTAACCACTACTCCACTGTGCCGCCCTAGTTAAATATATATATCATATATATATATAGGGACAAAAATAGTACATCATATCATATCGTTTTTTGATTTTTATGTTTTTAAGGCCCAGTGCAGAGGGTTAGTGGCATCAAGGGATGAATAGAATAGAAAGAACTTTATTTATCCCAAAGGGAAATTCAGCTATCCAGCAGCTCATAAAAGACAAAAACAAAATAAAATACATTAAAATAAGTGCACAAATAGAGATTAAATTAAAAAAAAATTGTCCATTACACAGTCCAGTCCAGTTGAGGCCAATGTGATATGTCTTATTGTGTGTGTGTGTGACTGGATTCAGGACGTATTAAACAGTCTTATTGCCGTGGGGTGGTGGAACTGAAATTTCTCCCATGTGCCAGGTGTGTGGGAGAACTACAGTGGCAGATGCAAAATGGCAAAAACTCAAATGGTCCTATCAAGAACAATTTGTCCATTCAGGGCTACTGTAGAACAACATGGTATACTCCATGGAAGAGGTCCCACTCCCTACATAGACATAAACAGCTCATTCTAAGGTAACAAAAACCCAGTGATTGTTCATGTCAGGTGATTATACACTAATGAAAACACAGTTATAATATTATATAACATTACTGCCAACACATGCCCCTAAATCCTACACACTGCTCCATAGCACATCAGGTGACTGTAACAAAAAGGCCTCATATTTAAACATCTTGCCTAACCACCAGTTTTATGAAATAATCTTTCATTGGAGGAAATTTCAGCCATGTCGTCCATCCATTCCTTCAGTGATATATCTCCTTTACTTTTCTAGTGTTGCAGCGTCAGCTACGTCAAGTAATAAATGCTACTCTGCATTAGAAGATCTCGTGCGCATTTAGACCATCTCCCTTTGGTGAAACACCTAATGGGCAAAGCATTGGTCCCTGTTTCAGTGAAGAAGTCATCACTTAACTGGATAAAGGTGATAATCTTAGATCATAGTTTCACCTCTCCAACACAAGCCTGAGCTTCGGAGTTTTTTGATTACAAAGCAGTCTGAAGTATTAAAAAGGAAGCATTTAGATGCATAGTTCAGACACTCCTTGTCTTTTTTGATTTGTTTTTTTAATCGGAAATACTTCCCAAGGGGAAAATACCCCCAGTGCCATCCATCCACCCTCTTAAGAGCTAGGACAGTGTTGACACTCATGTCTCCTACACAGCGTGCAAACTCTCTCTGTCAGTAGGTGGTCAGTGTACCTGAAGAACATATAAACTTGACCTTGACCGGGCAGGACACAGAGGTTAATGAGAAGATTTATTTATTTATTTGTTATATGAGTGAACTGATCCTTTAACCTTTAACACATCTACTCCACTTGCAGTCAACATCGTCCTCCTCACAGGCGCTGATCACACGAGAAATGTGAATTTTGAGTGACGACATTAAATGACCTGTAACTGAAGGATGGTGGAGGTGTAATCATACTGTTAGGTCTTGTTTCACGTGTCTTTCAATCATCAGTCCTGGCAGGTGAAGATAGAATGATGAAGCTAAGATTTATGAAGTGTGTGAAAGTGAGCGCTGGCATGGGAACGAGCCATGATAAATTTCAAGGATATCACTTCTGGTGTGTCTACTTTATTTACTCAGAGCAGGATGCAGCCTCACTCGATGTGACTCCGAGGCATCTTAATGAGTCACTCTAATCTACATCCCTACTAATATTTTCAAGTGGTAAATATTGGGTAACTGCGGTGGAAAATATTGTGGGGTTACATGTCAGCACTCTCTGCATTATTACATTCTTCATCCTTTAAAGGAGGAAAATGTTTGTGTATCAGTTACTGTATCTTCTCCTCTCACATGTCAGGGCGGTACTGTCATCGGCAGCGCTCGCTGCAAGGACTTCCGCACCAGGGAGGGTCGTCTGAAGGCTGCTTGCAACCTAGTGAAGCTGGGCATCACCAACCTGTGTGTGATCGGAGGAGACGGCAGTCTGACTGGAGCCAACCAGTTCAGGACTGACTGGAGCGCACTGCTGCGTGACCTCATCCAAGCTGGTAAAGAGACAAATGTTGTAGGAATAAAAAGCGAAATCTGTAAAATCCTGCAGCCTTATCCCCTCAGGTGTGTCAAATCACAGCCTGTACTCTCTGTCTCCTCATCCATCACTGAAACATGGGATGAAAGATATCATGGATGTCACGTTTCTTCACAAGGAAGTGCCTTTAAAAAGTTTTCACCCCACTGGACCTATTAGCTATTATCTATCAACATCTATTAGCTGCATTAAAATGAAATTTGGTACAGACGTTCATGGTCCAAATGACTTTTCCTGTAGCACCACCAAGAGGTGGACATTTTTGGCTTTTTTTTAAATATCTCGAGAACTATTGCAATTAATTTTTTGTGCACACATTCCCCTGAGCAATGTGAATAATCCTCTGACGTTTTTTTTCACAGATTTGTTTTGTTTTTGCTTTTATTGGCACATATGAATACCTCTACACACAGGGAAATAGAAATAGTGATAATAACAAATAAGTTAAAAAAAAAAAGACTTAATAATGATAAAAATACTAATAAATAAAGATTTTAAAAAATAAATAAATTCTAGTCCAAATATCCACAAAATCTGAGTAAAAAATTAAGTAAGAATAAAAAATGAAAATAAATAAAATGAAATAAAAGTACAGTTAATTCATGATAACTGCATTCTGTCACAGAAAGAGCTCTTGCTCCTCAGATACATATTCCCTCTGGCTTACTTACAAACAGAATTTAAATCATTATGCCTTGTCACGTCTCTCTTTGGTTAATAATGTGTATAGTATAGTCATAATTTGCGAGCCACTCTATAGGTAGGACGACCTGTCTCGGTTACGGGTAGGACAGGTGGTAGAGTATGTTTTGATGTTGTGATGGACTGTATTATGTAGACCATGTGCTGCAACTGATTTGAATATTATAAAATAAAAATTGCAAGTCATAAAAACGTACTTTTCGTTTAGCACCATCATCAGGTTAAATATGTAGTCAAATATTAATATTGGTTTATGACCAAACACCTGCAAATCAAATGACATTTGCATCAGCTTCAGCTGTTATTTGTGTTTTGTGCAGAAGAAAATATTCATCACTGTACTTTCGCCAAATATTGCTAGATATTGTGATGACTATGGCTGTAAATTCCTGAAGTCTTGTTTATGTTTTATGGAGGGTATTTAACAGATCTATGATCAACAGACGAGTCAAGGAAGAAATGCTGTTCACAGGCATGTTTCTTTTCATCAGTGTGACCATCACTGTTCTTTAAAATGTATGCAGGTAAGATTACAGAAGCAGAAGCCAAGAAATCTTCCCACCTGAACATCGTGGGCATGGTGGGCTCCATTGACAACGACTTCTGTGGCACCGACATGACCATTGGCACTGACTCTGCCCTGCACCGCATCATCGAGGTGGTGGATGCCATCACCACAACCGCACAGAGGTCAGACATCACTGTAACCCCCCCTTCATGCACACAGTGATAGATAAGATTAAGTTTATTTACTCATTCACTGATTTATTCACAGATTCACTGTCTTATACAAAATATTCTTTACCACTCTTCTTCTCTGTTCATCCACAGCCACCAGAGGACGTTTATCCTGGAGGTGATGGGGAGACACTGTGGGTCAGTACCTCGTGTGTTTATCTCAACATGCATCACATAAACAAATTACTGTTTCATGTTTAGTTTGTGATTAAAAAATAACATTATGCACAGTAAAACCATCACATATATTTTCAACAATTGCTCATTCAAGGTTTAACGTGGTGACATTGTATGTGAAATGTTCCTGTTTAGAGTCTGGCTGGAGATCTTCATCACATCCTCTCCCTCTTCCCCTCATTTCCTGTCACATCTTTATTGTTGACTATTGAAATTTAAGGCAAAAAAGACTGAATATCATACCTCAACAAGTTGTTTCAACAGGGTGCACACAGTAGGATGCAAGATACCCTCAAAATAATGTATACTTAAGCCTGAAATAAGTTTTCCTAAAAGCCCTGAATCTTTTAGGTTTAAACCTTCAACTTTGTATCATCTGTATAATAATTAATGCCCATGTTGGTTATCTTACTATGATGCTCCCTGAACAAATCTAACATATATGAATAAATGTTCTTCTGTCGGCCTATTGAAGACCACATTCACTTGGGATTGTTGATCCTTAATTTGTAATTAGAGCATTCCAGATTATTATGGCATAGATATATAATATTTACACTCCAGAATAACAAAATTTGGGTTTCAAGATGCCCAGGCCAGGCAAGCCAAGTTTATTCATACGGCACAATTCATACACAGATTAACAAATCACTGGAAAGTATAAATACAAATAAAACCACAGAAAGGGTTCAGGAATAAAAGATAAAGAGGGAAGAGTGCATTAGATCAGCCAAAAGAACTCAAATCAGTTGCCAAAAGGAAAACAGTTGATGAGTTAGATTTGAAGCTGGCCACAGGTGGAGCACCTTTGATACATCGAGTTGATGCCGATACTGAACAGCGTAGCAGCTTCACCAACTTTGTTATGTAACTTTTAAAAAAGTAACATCAGACAAATTTTGCCTCTCTCCAGGCAGCAGTAGGAAAACTAAGTCAGCATCTGTTGTATTATGGTGTCAGAAAAAGAGGACACGTGGAGAAAATACGATGAAGGTTCTTTGGGATGATTTTTCTTTCCTTGGCAACTTTCATATTGTCCCCTAATGATGTAGAGATTTTTAGCATTTTGTTTTCTTAAATGACTTGAAAAATAGTGCATACAGTAGCTGAAAATGGGAAATAAACATCTCTCTGGGGTAGCATGTCCCAGACATCTCTAGGTTTGAGCTGAGCCCCAAACGTCTGGCTCCGCCCCTGGTACCAGTATTGCTGGTACATGGGTTTATCTTGTTTGTGTCCGACTGCAGGTACCTGGCCCTGGTAACGGCTCTGGCCTGCGGTGCGGACTGGGTGTTCATTCCAGAGATGCCACCAGATGATGACTGGGAGAACCACCTGTGCAGGAGGCTGACAGACGTATGTGTGTCTTCATTTGCAGATGGAGATGCCTTCATCACATGTAATCACAGCAACATATGTCAGTCGGAATACACACGTATATTCTTATTTCCTCTGATCGTTTTTTAGCAAAGAGCCAGAGGATGTCGTCTGAATGTGATCATCGTGGCTGAGGGTGCGATGTCCAGAGATGGCAAACCGATTACATCTGATCAGATCAAGAAGGCAAGTCCTTCTTTCTAACGTCGGTGTGGCTAAGTATTATTCAAGGTTGTACAGACAACATGCCACTAACAGGTGGACTCATCTGTCTCTAGTTGGTGACTGACAGGCTTGGCTTTGATACTCGCACCACTATCCTCGGACACGTGCAGAGAGGAGGAACACCGTCCGCCTTCGACAGAATCCTGGTAAGTGTCTTAATAAAAACCAAAATATGTACACAGTGTACACCTCACAGGCACACCTGATGATCTGAGTGTGTGTGTGTGTGTGTGTGTGTGTGTCCAGGGCAGCAGGATGGGTGTGGAGGCAGTGATGGCACTGCTGGAGGCCACTCCAGAGACTCCTGCCTGTGTGGTCAGCCTGTCCGGGAACCAGGCAGTCAGGCTGCCGCTCATGGAGTGTGTGCAAGTGGTATGTCAAATATTTACTGTACTTTCTTGTTTGTGTTTCTCTACATGTTCTGGAGTTTTGTGTGCACTGATATCACAGTAAGGTGTTTCTTCATCATTCCCTCTGTCGCTTACGTTGCTACAGACCAAAGATGTGACTGCTGCCATGGCTGAGGGCAGATTTGAGGATGCCATCAAGCTCAGGGGAAAGTGAGTGTTGTATTCTTAAATGTAGCAGAGTGTAATTGTAATGACCAGTCCTATTGACATATGACATATATTATTTATTCATAATTTGAAGACAGAGAAAGGAAATAGAATTATTACCCTGCAATTATATCTCCAATTATTTATTTATTTGTTTTTAACATTTTACAAACAGCCCTAAACAAGTACACAAACAGTAAAGACACGAAAAAAATCATAATAGTAATAAGTTATGGGGAGTAAACAATTGTAATTTAAAAAATAAAAATATACAAAGATATTTTTTTATTTGGTAAATTTAATTATTGACTATAAATAGATACTGTAAAAGTCTAGAATAGTTTTGGTGGCACACTCCAGGCTTCATATTAGCACAGTTTCAATGCAATGTACAAAAGAAATATACAAGATACAGTAAAAACATAAATTTATAAGTATATAAAACACAGAAAAACATACATCAAAAAGTTAAATGTTAAAAAACAGCCATCAGTGTTATCACAGAAATAGATAAATACCAGAATTCAAACATTTAAAATGAACAGAGTGTATAGCCCTGAACTACCAGCCCATTAACCTTGTTTATGGCGTGCAGGAGTTTCGAGAACAACTGGAATACGTACAAGCTGCTGGCTCACATCAACCCCCCAGACACTAAGGTGAGGATGAACCTCTTACCACCGTTAATAAAGATAAAACAAAAGTCAGGATTTTAATATTCACACCAACATTATTTTCACAATAACTTACTCTTCAGTCATCTCCTTCTCTCTCTCTCACTGTCCAGAGCAACATCAATGTGGCCATCATGAACATCGGAGCTCCCTGCGCCGGTATGAACGCTGCCGTCCGTGCAGCAGTCAGGATGGGCATCATCCAGGGTCACTCCATGTTGGCTGTCCATGACGGCTTTGACGGTCTGGCTCATGGACAGGTACGTGTATATTCCCCTCTTTGCTCCAGACCTCCCTTTGTTATGATTTGGTGAAATGTGTACACAGAGTTAAAGGGACAGTTCACCCCACAATCAAAAATACATGTTTTTCCTATTACCTGTGGTTCTGTTTATTGAGCTGGATTGTTTTGGTGTGAGTTGCCGAGTGTTGGAGATATCAGCCGTAAAGATGTCTGCCTTCTCTCAAATATGATAGAACTAGATGGCACTCAGCTTGTGGTGTTAAAACGCCACAAAAATAACATTTGAAAAACTCAACAATAATGTCTCTGTCTAGAAATCATGACCGGGTTATTCAAGATACTCCACAGACCTTGTTGTGAGCGGTTTTATTCAGAAACTATTTTCTTTCTGATGAACTACACCCATGGCCCAGTCTGCAACACCAGACTGAAGCTCAAACATCCAAAGGGAGCTCAGTGTAGAGTCGCTGCCCCTTTATGTTGAAAGCAGCCAGTTGAGGTGGTTTGGGCATTTGATCAGGATGCTTCCTTGGCGCCTCCTGTTAGAGGTGTTCTGGGCACGCCCAACACGTGGGAGGCCCCAGGGCAGACCCTGAACACACTGGAGGGATTATACAGTATATCTCGTCTGGCTTTGGAACGCTTCAGGATCCCCCAGGAGGAACTGGAAAACATTGCTGGAGAGAGGGGCGTCTGTAGTACTTTGCCCAGCCTGCTGCCCCCGCGACCCGGCCTCAAATAAGCTGCCAAAACAGCCCTGACCTGTCGAGGCATGGACTCCACCAGACCTCTGAAGGTGTGCTGTGGTATCTGGCACTAAGACCTTAGCAGCAGATCCTTTAAGTCCTGTGAGTTGTGAGTTTGGGCCTCCATGGATCGGGCTTGTTTGTCCAGCACATCCCACAGATGCTTGATTGGATTGAGATCCGAGGAATTAGGAGGCCAAAGCAACACCTCAAACTCGTTGTTGTGTTCACAAACCATTCCTGGACCATTTTTGCTTTGTGGCATGATGCATTATCTTGCTGAATGAGGCCACTGCCATCAGAGAATACCGTTTCCATGAAAGGGTGTACATGGTCTGCAACAATGCTTAAGCAGGTGGTACGTGTCAAAGTAACATCCACATGGATGGCAGGACCCAAGGCTTCCCAGGAGAACATTGCCCAAAGCATCACACTGCCCATACTGCTTGCCCTCTTCCCATAGTGCATCCTGGTGCCATGTGTTCCCCAGGTAAGTGATGTACACGCACCCGGCCATCCACGAGATGTAAAAGAAAATCCATCAGACCACCTTCTTCCATTGCTCTGTGGTCCAGTTCTGATGCTCACGTGCCCATTGTTGGCGCTTTTGGCGGTGGACAAGAGTCAGCATGGGCACCCTGACTGGTCTGCGTCTATGCAGCCCCATACGAAACAAACTGTGGTGCACTTCTTCAGCAATTTGAGCTACAGTAGCTCATCTGTTGGATCGGACCACACGGGCCAGCCTTTGGTCCCCACATGCATCAGTGAGCCTTGGCCGCCCGTGACTCTGTCGCCAGTTCACCACTGTTCCTTCCTTGGACCACTTTTGATAGATACTGACCACTGCAGACCAGGAACACCTCACAAGATCTGTAGCTTTGGAGATGCTCTGACCCAGTCGTCTAGCCATCACAATTTGGTCCTTATCAAACCCGCTCAAATCCTTACACTCGCCCATTTTTTCTGCTTCTAACACATCAACTTTGAGGACAAAATGTTCACTTGCTGCCTGGATATCCCGCCCACTAACAGATGCCATGATGACGAGATATTCAGTGTTATTCACTTCACCTGTCAGTGGTCATAATGTTATGCCTGATCTGTGTATAAATACACTGTAAAGCAAACCTTGAGTTATTTGTCTGTGTTTTCAAATAGTTGTCCAGGTTTTTAAATTTGTTATATAAAATACTCTGTATTCTTTTCTCACTGCAGATTGAGCCTATCACCTGGACTTCAGTGACTGGCTGGACTGGAAGAGGAGGCTCAATGTTGGGCACCAAGAGGTAAAACATAAGTTGGTACTCCTTTTTTTTTTTTAGAGCGGTGCAGTTTTTGTCCTAACACTGCAACTTTTCATTGTGGATTTTTTCTCCCAAAGAACTCTACCAGGTAAATTTTTGGAGGAAATCAGCCAGAATATTGCCAAATTCAACATCCATGCTTTGGTGATCATCGGTGGATTTGAGGTAAAAAGACGTTACAGCAGTTCTTTTTTAAAACCAGAGGGTATGTCAGTGTTGACTGATCTTTCCTTCACCAAAACACCACTGAAACAAATCTTCATCTTGTCCTCCGCTGCAGGCCTTTGTTGGAGGCCTGGAGCTGGTTCAGGCCAGAGAGAAATATGAGGAGATGTGCATTCCCATGGTGGTTATCCCCGCCACCGTCTCCAACAACGTCCCTGGCTCTGACTTCAGCATTGGCGCTGACACCGCCCTCAACACCATCACTGCTGTCAGTGCCTCAACAGCAGATATGCACACATATGTACAAAAAACCCCGGCTTAATTAATTTCTGCTGTGTTTCTTTTCTGCAGACCTGTGACAGAATCAAGCAGTCCGCAGCAGGGACCAAGCGCCGTGTGTTCATCGTTGAGACTATGGGAGGATACTGCGGCTACCTGGCCACCATGGCTGGTCTGGCTGCTGGGGCTGACGCTGCATACATCTATGAGGAAAAATTCGGAATTAAAGACCTGCAGGTGAGCTGATCATGACACCTGTTTATCAAGGGTTCACATTAAAGAGTCTCTGTGCAGCTTAGACAGTGATGTTTGTATCTGTGGACTTCAGGTGAACGTAGAGCATCTTGTGGAGAAGATGAAGACAACAGTGAAGAGAGGTTTGGTCCTCAGGTAAGTTTTTAGTCAGGTGTGAAATGTATAAATTATATCCTTTCAGATAACAGCACAATCATGTGTCCATTTTCATCCTGCATCAGGAACGAGAACTCTAATGCCAACTACACCACTGACTTCATCTTCAACCTGTACTCAGAGGAGGGCAAAGGAGTCTTTGACTGCCGTAAGAATGTCCTCGGACACATGCAGCAGGTCTGTTCATGCAATGAAGTGTCCCATCTACTTGGAACATTGTTGTTCCTTTTTTTGCTTAATTACAATGTGACTGATGATGATGATCTGCTCTTTACTGACTGCAGGGTGGCACTCCAACACCCTTCGACAGAAACTTTGGCACAAAGATGGGCGCAAAGACTGTTCTGTGGCTGACTGAGAAACTCAAAGAGTGTTATAGGCATGGTACGTGAGCCTGAAGTCAAATATTTCTGTTGCACATTTTGAGAATATATAATTCCAACAGGTAGTAACTAAGTACATTTACTGCACCGGGGCCCATAGAGGAAGAGGCCCTTGCAAGGGATCCAGTGCACCGCCTCAGAAATACACCTGTGTTCAAAGAGCAATGATCAAAGAAAAAAGAAAGAATGCAAGTAAATTTGCTATATATGTTCTCAAAAAGGAAAACCATCCCTGTCATGATTTATTCCTTCTTTCTTTTTTTGTAAACTAGCCAGTAGCAACTAATAACAAAATGATATGCTTATTCTTCCTAAACTATAAAATCTATAAATGAACTATAAAAACTACTAAATTAAATTATTAATTTCCTACTTTCTTTGTGTTTTTGTCAGAATGATGATAGCTTGGTAATATGTACACCACCACTGACTTGTACCAACTTGAGCTTCTCCATTTTATTAATGTTACTTTACATTTAAACTTAAGTACACTTCAGAGGAAGATGTTGTCGTTTCTACTCCACTAAAGTGATCTGACAGGTTTACTTAGTTTATTGTATTTGTTTGTTTCACACACATAAATACGAATCACATTAAACAAATATAAAGTACATGGGAGTGTGTGCAAGAAACCTGTAATGGCTTATGTAAACATACAATATCACAGTTCATTTTAAATATTTTTAATTTAATGTAAAATAAGTGTTTATGTACATTAGATGAAAATTTGATATACAAAACATATGATCAGATTATAAAATATGATGCACTGTTTTATCAAACTACAGTAGATGAAGTAGTTAAAATTTACGAAAATGCCACATACACATTAATGCATCAGTTATTATAACCCAATTATATAATATGTAATTATATAACACTCACAGCACGGGGGCAATACTGAGTACTTTTCGATTTGATATGAGCGTATATTTTTTGCAAAACTTTTATTTATTACGATGAAAACCTGAGTATGTGTAAAAATAAATACAACATAGGTTAAACAGTAAAATATATCAAAATATAAAAACATGATGCAAAACTGTCAATACATTTGTACTTTTACTTTAGCTTAATTTTGAATGCTGGACTGTTGTGTGTAATGAAGTACTTTTACAACATAGTATTGCTACTTTTACCTACAGGAATACTTCGTCCCTCCAAATGACCATTAGTATTTCAGTCTCCCAGCCTGTAGTACATTGAATTCGAAAAAAAAACTTTTTTCTTTCTCACATGCCTCCATGGTGAATGAAGAATAAACAGAAGAGAAAATTCTTGATGAGTCATAGTAGTACACTCTCCACAGCAAGACTACATCAAAAACACCTGTTCACAATTATAATCCAAATACTTTTTATCCAGTCGTATGCTCAGTACTTCTCAGACAGATGCATTTTCAATAAAACTTTCTTATTTAAAACTGAAGAGAAAGTAAAACTAATCAATTCTCTCTTCAAAGCCAGACAGTAATTTTACCTCACTGAACATGAGAGCTGCTGGTCTACTGCTGCCTCACTTGTTGAGTTTGTTTGTATTACTGTGTGACTTTAGTGTTTTAAATAGTTAGTTTGGATTCTCCAAAGTCATATAATAACACAAACAAACCAACTTATCAAGGCAGTGGTAGACCAGCAGCTCCCACGATCAGTGAGGTAAAATTACTATTACTAATTACTTTTTTTTTTTCAGTTCAATTCTCTGTTGGAAAGGGCTATCTGTTTGGGAACTGCTGAACATACGACTAAATAAATGAGACTTGGATTATACGAAGTGTGTGAGAGTTTGTGAGGTATGGTTTTGCTGTTAAAGGTGGACCCCTATTACTTCAACTCATTAAGAATTTTGGATTCTTAGCTCAGTGGAGGCATATAAAAAAAACCTAAGTTTTCCTTGTGGATTCAACGTAACACAGGGTGAGTAATACATATACAAATGTGGGGGGTGAAACACTCCTTTCAAATAAAGGATCTGAACACTTCCTCAACCACAGCCAAGAGGAAATAATAATGCTGGTTTTTTGGTGGTTGATAGTAATGATCACTGTACTGTTTCATACTGTTTCACTTCCTGTGTGCATTAGGTCGTATTTTTGCCAACACACCAGACTCTGCCTGTGTGCTGGGCATGAGGAAGAGGGCACTCACCTTCCAGCCACTTGCTGACTTGAAAGGAGACACAGATTTTGAGTAAGATGTATTTTCCATATAACTTACTGTCCTTGTAACATGTTCAATGGTGAATAATATCCCTCCTCTGTCTGTTGCAGGCACCGCATCCCGAAGACAGAGTGGTGGCTGAAGATCAGGCCCATCATGAAGATCCTGGCCAAGTACGACATCGAACTAGACACGTCTGAATGCGCCGACATGGAGCATGTGATCAAGAAGAGGAGCCCTCTCGGGAAATAGACTCAGTCTGCTCCCGAGAACAGAGCGAGGCAATTTTTCTGTTCCATTACAAAGAACCTCTCTTATCCCATTACCTGTCCTCATGCCTTGGTAAAAGAGCTGCAGTCTTATCCTTTCTCAGCACTGAAGTCCAGGTAATCTCAGTCTGCAGTGATGTTCTGTAGCTCTCTCAACTCTTAAAACCTCCAGTGAATCGGTTTTGAAAAAAATATACCAGATATGAAGAAAGAAATTAAAGAAATATTTACAAAAATGTAATTGTTTGTCCTTTATGTTAAATAGAGCAGAATGTGAACTGTCTTGAGAAATGGACAATTCACAAAAAACAGTATTAATGTGCGTACGGTGTCATAGTACAAGTACAGTAAAATGTTTATAGGCTACTCAGAAATAAAGGTTGCTGCAGTATTAGGACATACAAGACACAGAATTAAGGGGTAAAACAGCAACTGCAAAAGTAAACATTCAGGAAATATTGATGTATCAATCTTGTTGCTTCCACCTACTGTTTGTTGAGTCAGCTGCAGTTGTGGACAGGAAAAGATGGACAGCGCCTGGGTATTGCAAAAAATTGCCCTTAAATTGCACAGTAAATTGAAAATGGTTGACTTCCTGTTGGATTTGGAGCCTGGCTCCTCGAGACTTCTTTTAAGTCTAGAGGTGATTCATCTGCCTCTGAAATGTTGTTCATCTACGTCCAATTTAAATGTGTTGGCTTTGAGGTCTCTGTAATCTATGACATCCTTGTTGTACTGCTCTCCTTTGAGGATGCCTTCCAGACGTATTTGAGATGTTTGATAATAGATGTCCGGTACGCGTTTCACACAAAATAAGTCAAAATAAACTTCAAATAAATTACTAAGCATATTTACCATTATCTGTGGAAAAGAGCGTCTAAATCGCCTGCGCGTAAAGAGTTGTTTTAGTAGAAGTTTCAGATTAATGTGACTTTAACATAGTGTATGGTGAAAATATGTCACCCACTTACATAGGGAGCATGTTTGTAAAGCTTTTCAGTCATCCAGGTCACAGGATATGTGGAAGTTTCAAGTTTATTTTAAAGCTAAATTAAAATATTATAAGTAAAAATCAAACAAAGCAGTATATCCTAACAAACAAGTCCAGGTGCCATACATCAAACAGCACACTGCCTGTGGTTATACCTAAATACCCTGGTCACTGATTCATAATATTCACCATTTAAAAATATGTAGTCTCTATTTTGAAGGAAATATATGCAGTGTAGCCATTTTTAAATCTACACCAATATTCAAACATGTCTGTGTCATACTGTGTGACCTGTCTTTGAACAACCTTTTAGGGTTAGTTGCATTGTTTCCAGTGGCTTATCACCTGACCCTGATTGCATCTCAGGTGGGACAAAAAGTGATTTCATCACAGCTTTTTTTCTTTTGATTCTCCACAAAAGAGGCCATTCATGAAACCAGCTGGTAATCACTGACCACGTTATGAGCATTACCATGATGGCAGTGTATCAACTCCAAATGTAGATACTTGCTGCCATGTAAAGGGGCATTCAGACGCATTATACTGAGACATGTCTGAATAAATAGCCTAAATACATCACACAAAAATAATACAAGAACAGGAGTATCTAAATGATTATAGACTTGAAGGATGTTCAGGCCTACAGGGGATGAAGTCCGTGTTTGGAGCTGTACATTTAAATAATTTTGTTTTTTACAAGCATACTATACAAATTTGGTTTGAAATGAGGAAATTAGACATAATTTTGCTTTAGTGATCTTCTCTCAGGCTGGCTTGAATTTCCCTTATTATATTTTAACTTCAGAATAAAAGTAGATGTGATTCATTTTTTTAATATATATATATAATTTTAAACAGAACAACAAAACGCATAAGAAGCCTGCATATGTTCACTTGACTACACGGTGCATTAATGCTAGAATAAAGACTTCATTACAGCAAACAAACTGTAGAAAACTACAGTGTGCATCCGGAAAGGGAAGAGGAAATGGTTTGTGCAGAGGTCACCGAGAGCTCGCGGTGGCAGCCGGGACATCGGCGGACTGTGTGCCTGCGCTGAGGAAGGGTGCGTGTCCCCAGTGTCCGCTCCGGTCGCCCGGTTAGGAATGCGCCTCACGAACCCGGTGTGTGGTGTAATATTTGACGAGCCGCCAGCGGGGACTGTTGTCTAAGAAGAGTCATGGTTTGGCATCGCTTCTACCATTAGTATCTCAGCGTGCAAGTTTGATTCATTGAGCTAGCTGGCGTTAGCCCGCTTCGTTGATTCATAGCACGCTAGGTCGCTAGCTTCAGTCTGTAGCATACGTGCTAGCCGGCTAGCTAGCTAGTAAGCTAGTTTCAGTGTGCTGCTGGCCAATCCAGTCAAACAGGAGAGAACCAGACCGACTGCTGAACCCAGCCGCTATTTCGGAAAGAGGAGGTGGTGGCAGGCGGGGGCCGGGAGAACGCGACGGGGTGGAAGTGAGTCAGGAGCGGCTGATGAGTTCAGATCAGAGCGGAGAGCCGCCGCTGCTGCAGGAGGAGGCTGATCCCGGACCGAAGACCGGTGGGAAGGACGAGGCTCCGCTGGGGAGCGAGGGAGGGTCAGGCGGCATGGTGAGTGAGGCCTTCTTTAGCTAGCGAGCTAGCTGGGCTAAGCGATGCTGCTCATCGGAGACCTGTTAGCACTGTACGCCCCCCCTCTGCGCGACGAGCGATGTCCATGAAGCAACAGCTAAAATTAACGCAACCAAGACATATTTTAAGCTACTAAGTTTCAGCTTGGCTTTGACTTCGCTGCTATTTACGTAATCGCTGTCTGACAGTGTTTAATCGCAAGGTGTTATCGAGTATCAAGCGAAAACAGTCTCACACACAGCGGCACTTGCACGACTAATAACTTGCAGCCAGTACAGGCAGGTGATTTTACACACTTCTCGTTAGCCTGCTCTCCACTGCAGCTCCTGTAGATGCTAGCTAACGTTAGCTTAGCTACTGTAACAAGCAAGCTCATTAAGTAGTTTGCTGAGTAATCATTAGCCTATAAGTTAAGTTGTGACACAGCTGTAACTAAGAATGATGGCAGTGGTATTGGGTGCGTTTAAGTACTGATTGAGTTGTTTTCGATATGTTAAAGATCGATGTCTGACGTTAGATTATTAGCCCGAAGGGTAAACGTTCATTCACCAACGTTATCTGTTAGCTAATCGTGCTGGTGGCTAACTGAGCTAGCGCAGTGACATGCGTTGCAAATACCTGGCCTGTGCTGCGCAGCGCAGTCAGCTGACATTACTTGGCTCACCACGGCCTGTGACACAGAAGCATGCATTGTAACCATGTGTCAAGTTGCACGGCACATAAATGTTAGTGCTCCTTTTTAATGACACTGAGGCCTAAACGTGTGGCACAGTCATTCTTGTCTGCTTGCAGGAGAGAAATGCCTTGAGGGATATTGTACCCGTCAGCTGTACTTGTCAGGCCGGGTGCTTTTGCTATAAAGGGGGGGGTTGATCTATTTGCAGGTGGCAAGTGACAATGTCAAAAGAAGAAGCTGGAAAATTTGACAGTTACCGGCGTTTCAAAGTTAGTGTACAGTTGTCATCCACTGTTCTTTGGATTTAAGAGCAACCCACCATTGGTTCATGTCAGGTTCACCTCATATATCTTAATGGGTACAGTATGTGATCTATTTGTGGCCACAGATCTTTGCAGGGTCAGGGTTTCACCCTCAGAGCCCTTTTGATGTGGAGTGTCACATCTAATCCTTCATTAATGTGCATCAAACACATAAGTATGTTGGTTAAAGTAACACAAAGTACTGTTGACATAATGCTTGTTGTTTTCATCAACATATACCACACAGACTTTGTGGTTACTCAGGGCTTTTATAATGATTCTCCTTCTTGAGGTGAACAGGTTAATAGCCTCTTTTGTCTGCAGGGGATCATGGGGCGCTTTGTGGCACATTTCATTGCACGTCTCTGGTTTCCAATTAGATTCCATTGAGGCCCGATGGTATGCAGGTGTGCCCTGCCGTCCTTAGATTGCACCAGGTGATTTTAGTTAGTGGCCCCTCAATATAAGGTTCAAGTAATTAGTGAACTCAGCAGGTGTAGTGATGGTTCGGTCTCAGTCCTGAACCACATTGTTGGAGACCACAGTTAAAAGAAAATGCAAGGTTTGGTTGTTGTCACTGCTGGGTTTGTGATAGCAGAGGTGCCTTTGCACACCCAGTGCTGCTGAAATGTTTGTCCAAACAACAAAAGGTTAAGTTTAATTTCAGTTTCTGACACACATTTGTTAGTCAGTTGTTTTAATTATATAAATCTGTCTTGTATTTTCTGGCATGTTTAAGTGTTTTGTGAGTTGAAGCGTAATGGTGGTGTTAGGCAACTAGTGTTTTGTTTGTTGTTACATTTATATTCTCCAAGTCTGTTTTCATAGTTACATCATGCGTCCCTCAGATTTCCAACTTAAATTGCTTTAGTTTTCCTACGTGTAACAGCCTATTAGGTTCCTTGAGGGCATTGAAGATGTTTGGTGCTGAGTGCTCAACATGAGCTATTGAAAGTAACTCAGTGTGTTTGTGTTGATAAATGAGTGTTAGTTGCTTGATTGGATAGGTGCAAAACATGCCATGTGCTGTAGCGTGTTTAAAATGTGTTAGTCTGGGAATGAGTGTGATGCCAAACAGATGAGACGGCAAATCTGGGGTGAATCAGCGAGAATATTAAATACATGATGCACATGGTAGTGTAGGTCTCAGTTGCAGATAATACACATCGTTCACATATTTACAAATCTGCCTGAATACAGAAGTTTCATTTAGATAACTCCCAGCATTAAATGCAAACTGTTGTCTCCATTGTGGTGTTGTGTATGTGTAAAATGTTTGAATATGCTTAAATGCAAACATGACTTTGCTTTTAATATTGATAAGAGTTGAACGTGCCTGATCCTGCTGTTTGTACTTTGAAGGTCACCTCTAAGGGCGCCGGTTTGAACCCAAATGCCAAGGTGTGGCAGGAGATGCCTGTGGCCCCCAGCGAGGCTGTTACCAACAGCCCTCATTGGCCCCCCTCGGACATCAGTGAGGGTGAGATGCACCTCCATCAGCTCAATTAAAAGTCCCATCTTTAAACTCTTGCTTGGTTTTCCTTGCAATATACAAAGCCTTTACGTGTGAAAAACAGCATTCCTTTGGACTGTGACATCCTGTGTAATGATATAAACATTGACTGTTTACATTTGTTTTAACATAAACTAAATTTTGCCTGACATTCTTGCAGTTTAGTTTTTTTTTTAAAACCTTTTAACCAACAACACACATCTAAAATGTATTAAATTACACACACAGTACTTAGTAAAACCCTGGGAGATGTATAGATAGCGGAAGCAGCCCTGGAAAAATCTGCTGGTTCTGAACTCTTTACCTTGTTCACAGGTTATTCTGAGCCTTCGTCTGCTGGGTGCAAGCAGTACACTGTGGGATTCACGGCCCTGGATGACAGCAGCTCCACAGCAACAGCTGAGATAGCAGTAAATGTAATGGACCCTCCAGAGTTGGGCTTTTCCCCCGCTGAGTCCACCACAGGGACCTCAGGTCAGTCCCGTCACATCACATGCAGTCGTCTCAACACACCAACTGTGACTGCAACCAAGGATTATACTTTCTCATTGCGTTTATTAATTTTTAGTCTGAATGGGATGTGAAACTGTGCAGTCTAACATCATTAACAGTTCCCAGTATGATACTGTCATGCAAGTATTGCCTCACAAATATACTTTTCACTGCAGAACATCGACCTGTATCACTCTGTAGGATTTTATACCAACTGATCACCTCAGCAGATGATTTCACTGATTGCTAGCCAGTGAGAAGAGTCTTTGGTTGAAATGACTGCTGGCTCTGCATGCCACATAGTTTAATTGACTTTATCGTTCCCAACGGGATATTTGTCTTGCAGCCAGGCGAAACTTGGAACACACTTTTTGGCCACACCTAACTAATACAGTTATTTGTATTTCACTTACCATGTTCAAATGTAAATCATGTGTTAGACTCAGGGACGATTAACATAATGTCAACCCTTGTTTGACTTGTTCAGCCTGGTTCTCACCGCTCACATAAGACCCTTTGCATCAAGGGTCACTTTTAGTTACTAGTATAGATCAAACTCCAAAAGACAGTTCATCCTACACTACCCACAATGCAACACAAGTGCATCTTGTATTAGACCTTCCCTGTCTGGAAGAGTTTTGTTCATTCCAATACCCATACTACTTTGTATGTCCTAATGCATAGTGTACGAGCCAAAATGTGTATTTAACCTTTTGTTTATTATTTGTTAGGCTGCGCACGTTCTTCGGTCACTTTCACTTCTGGTTGTAATTGAGACAGCTGTGGTTGTGGTTTTTAACATTATTTTACCTGTTCTTTCACTGGCATGACGGTTTTTGTTAGACAAAGAAGGTGAGTGTTGGCTCCGATATTTTCTGTTGACCGTAGTTTGTCAGTTGTTTAAATGATCATAAAAACGCAATGTTTGACTTCGACACGGATTCTTTCAACGAGTCAGTTAAGAGCCAGACTCAGCCTCTTAGTGGTTTTTTTTTATTGATAGTAGTCGCTACACATAGTATGCCAGAAATACCAGGATGCTCTACATTTAGCTGCATTTTGCAGTATGTACTCCAGCATGCTGTTCTGGCTATTCAGAACCACAATTCTCTGCATAGCGCAAGATGCGTCGCATCAACGGAGTCGCAAACAGATGACGGCTCACGCTACGGACTGTGATGGATATATGCCTACAATCCATTGTACTCAGACCTCAGAAAAATACAACTGCTGACAAAGAAAAATGAAATGGAACAGTCATTAAAGTCTGAATTCCTAGTCAGAAAGTTTGGGCGAGATCCAAGCCCAATTTCGACAAACAAAACTATTTAGTGTTTTATGTGGTGTTTGTGCTGTGAAGCTTTCTGTAACATTGTCATAGCTGCCATTTTCCTCCAGTTGAATTGTGCTTGATGGAAATCTTTAGGAGCATCCATATTTCCGTCCACACAAAACAAATTCACACAAAAACTTTTTGCTATTGCCTGTAGTGGTTCACATTGTTTTGCTCGGCACGACACGATTTTGAGCTGTTGTACTTTATCTTAATGCGCACACATGGGCAAGACAGTTGACTGTTGTAGAAGCAGTTTCTCTTTGCTAATGGCACTGCGGTAATTGGTGTAGGTCCTCCTGTAGATGCTTGTAAAGCTCAGACTTGACTTACAAACATCTGTTTGCTGCAGGCATCCATGCATTCCCAAGTAGATGCAAAGGGACACATTTAGACCAGAAGCAGGGAATTCCGACTTGAAATTATTGACTTCCAACTTGCAAAAGACTGCGGCATATGGACAAGAGGGTCAAAGTTCAAGGGAGAGTGTTAATAGTATGTCCCAACTGTATGCATAGTCTGTGCAACAGTACAAACTTTGTAAGGGCAGTTGCAGTGTGTTCTGAAAGTAGATAGAAAAAGTTTTGCGTTTCAGAGCCCAAGGTGTTTTCACAGGTGTAAATTATTAGTAAAAGGTGCTCACATAACTTGTGTATTGCTGCTTATTAACAGGTGAGGACACAGCCTGCATTGTACAGTCATGCTCAGTGTATTTCTTGAGATTGAGTGAAAGGGAATTTGTGGTTGAGATGACGTCACAGCCATTGTTGTGGTGCATCTGTTTGTGCCAGCTCAGAGTCAGCTCTGAAAATGCTAATTTAGGGACAGACCTGATAATGACAAAACATATAATTAACACTTCTATGATATCGTCAACAAAAATTGAAGATTACAAGCACTGTAATAGTGGATTTTTGGAGTGGAGTTGTATTGTATCACCACTGATGTTTTGTTTGGTTTCAGTGGATTCCAAAACTGAAGAACAATCTCCGATCTCCTCCGAGAATCTACGAGAGTCTCTGAAGAAGGAGCTGGAGTTTTATTTCTCCAGGTAAAATACGAGCACTCAGACCACCTTTTTATGCTGTAGAATTTGACAAGTGAACTTTGTTATTTCCCAAGTAAAGAGAAGGCTAATCTCCATGGATTTGTTGTTTTGTGATTTCAGAGAAAACCTCTCAAAGGATTTGTACCTGATGTCCCAGATGGACAGCGACCAGTTTGTCCCTATTTGGACTATAGCCAGTATGGAGGGCATCAAGGTCCTCACCACCGACATGGACCTCATCCTGGACGTGCTGAGATGTAAGCGGAGAGTTTAGGATGGTTGTGTGTTAAAACAAGCTGCATGCATCTGTAATGTGTCCAGATTTTAATACCTTGAAATCCCCTCAGCCTCTCCAATGGTACAAGTGGACGAGAAAGGGGAGAAAGTGCGTCCTAATCACAAGCGGTGCATTATCATCCTGAGGGAGGTCCCTGAAACCACACCTGTCGAGGTAATGCTAACATATGCAGACGCTTGGCAGTAAACACTGCACAGCTGGTGTTTACCTGAGGTCAGATATCATTGTTTGTGTGTCATTCACAGGAAGTGGAGTCACTATTCAAAAATGACAACTGTCCAAAGGTGATAAGTGTTGAGTTTGCACACAACAACAACTGGTACATCACATTCCAATCAGACACAGACGCTCAACAGGTAATGCAGGTCAAATTGCAGTAATTTTCACACTGTCAGTGGAAGTGCTGCGTCATGAATTGCCTTTTGGTTCTCTCTTGTGCTCCCACAGGCATACAAGTATTTAAGAGAGGAAGTAAAAACATTTCAGGGAAAACCCATTATGGTGAGTTACATTAAAACTCCTGTGTCATTTCGGAAAGGCCCATTTGTTCTTGAGTTTTTAGTTATTCCACTCCGTGCTCTTTTCTTGTTGTTCCGTGCCGACAGGCCAGGATAAAGGCCATCAACACATTCTTTGCGAAGAATGGCTACCGTAGCATGGACAGCAGCCTGTACGCTCAGCAGTCCCAGAGCCAGTCCCAGTACAGCTCCCCGCTCTACATGCAGCACGTCTACCCTCAGCAGCAGTACCCAGTCTACGGCATTGTACCTCCCACCTGGACGCCTTCGCCCACGCCGTATTTTGAAACTCCTCTGGTGAGACGCACTCGCTCTGCTATGAGACAGTCACACAAACACAAACCTACTCTGGAATTCTCCCTTCACACATCTCAGTTGAAAACACTCACTCTGTGTGTTCATTTTGTCTAATCAGCGTTAAATTCGTAAAATGTGATGCAAATAATAAATCTTGAAGCTTGGAAATCATTAAATAACCGTTATTGTAACACATTGTCCTAATACAGCCTCTTCAGCTCTGAAAATCTCTTCTGTTTTGAGACGTCCAAGTGGTATTGAAGATAATTTACAATTCTACACCAGCATTAAAGAGCTTTTTTCAGCTCGGCTCTGAACAAATGAGCTGCTTTAAACTCAGATTTTAAACATCCCACTGCGGCGGGCTTCCTTTGCACAACCTGCTTTCTCATTTACATCCATCAAACATGGGAATATGCTTCCAGCTGAGTTTAAAACTTGCACAGACATTTTTATTCTTTTTCCCACGGTGTAAAAAAAGGTGTATTGAGCAAGCAGTCATGTCAATTTG
The DNA here is from genome assembly GCA_029783705.1 of Chaetodon striatus. Taxonomy (NCBI): domain Eukaryota; kingdom Metazoa; phylum Chordata; class Actinopteri; order Chaetodontiformes; family Chaetodontidae; genus Chaetodon; species Chaetodon striatus. Next base: position 15,260,614 of record JAPZEB010000002.1, read on the forward strand.
ACCGCAATTCAGGTTTTTAATTGGAATGAACTGTAAGTTGTAGTTGTACTGGATGAGTGTGTTTATGTTGTCTGCTTGTAGATTTGTCAGTAAGAGACTGTGTAGTGGTGTTGCACGGAAATGAATGTTTTTAGTGTCTGATGCCTGTCCTGTGTTTACCTGCCCAGGGACTGCAGATGGAAATTAGTTAATAGCAAAATGTTGTTGTTGTTGTTGTTTTTTTTCCTCCGTGGTCCTTGTTTAAAGGTTTACTACACAGGATTGTATTGTAAATGTAAAAAGTAGTAAAGCCAACCCCAGATTAACTCTTGTTTGGTGCTTTGCCTCACTATATTTGCATTTTTTCTGTGCCGCGTCTCTTAAATGTCTGCAATTTATGGTCTGGCACTTGGTCGCTACCTCTTTTGTACAGCCCTGACCTCACCTGAGCACTGTGGGGGTGCACGACCTGAGCGCAGAAAACAAAACACAGGCAGAGGGCAGAGTCTTGCAGAAAAATACACCTCCACACACTTCCAGTGGGTCGTAAATGATGATCGAGAGGGATGACTTCTGTGTGACTCTGCACACATTTTTTTTTTTTTAAGAAAATCTAATAATAATGAAGTCACAAGACATGAACTGACAAGTCTTTTGTCACCCCAAAAAACTGCATTATATTTAGTCCTTGCCGTATTGCCTAAGAAGAGAAATGCATTTAGGGAATTCAGCATAGTTTTTCCCCTTCTTGCAGTTTAATTTGTCAGTACACAAACAAAATAATTTGCATAATGAGTCTTTGAAACTGTTTTGGACCTACATTAAATGTATTTTCAGGTCCTTGTGGCAGCAACTAAAGTAAATTAATTGAAAAATTGTATTGATATACTGCATGGAAGGATTTGTAAATAATGTCTGTCTTTTCCTCGTGCAGGCACCGTTTCCCAACAGTAGCTTTGTGAATGGATTTGGCACTGCAGGACACTACAAAACTGGCTCCAGTTCTCTTAATATCACTCGCCCATTCAACAGAAATCGGTAAGGATTTCTTTTTCCAGGTGCTTTTTGTTGGTTTGAGTTTTTTCTAGTTTTGACATGAAGGAACAGTGTGTAAAATTTATGGCGGTTTATTGGCATCTAGCAGCAAGGACTGCAGATTTCAACCAGCTGAAACTTCTCCCGGTTAGGATTCCCTCAGTGTTTGTTGTTCAAGAGGTTTTTACTGAGTCGAATTATCCGCAGAGGTCTCCTCCTCTCCAAAACAAACTGACCAGGTGATTAAAAACCAGTAAAAACACTGAAGTTTGCAGTAGTTTTTCCAGACGAATAGAATAGTGGTTTTCTGACACTCTCAGGACTGCTAACAATGGTGGCTGAAATAAAAACTTGAATGGCTCTATCTAGAGCCAGTGTTAGGCTATCTGGGCAACTGTAGAAACATGGCGGACTCTGTGGATGAGGACCTGCTGCCTATGTAGATATAAACCGCTATTCTAAGGGCCCATCCACATGACGGCTGCAACTAACGATTATTTTCATTGTTGACTAATCTGTCGATTATTTCTTCGATTAGTCGACCAGTCATTTTATCGAAAAATGTGTTAAAATGGTGAAAAATGTCGGTCTGTCTCTCCCAAACCCCCAAAATTATGTCATTGAATGAAAGGGTTTTAGTTCACCGTCATGGGAGAGTGTGTAAAGCTGCTAATATCTGAACGTAAGAAGCTGCAATAAGAGTATTTTGGGGTACTTTTATAGTTTTCTATGAAAAATGACTCAAACTGGTTAGTCGACTACTAAAATAGTCACCGATTATTTTAATAGTAGATTAGTCATCGATTAGTCAACTAATCGTTGCAGCCCTATTCACACGAAGCCTTGTCGGGGTGAATTAGCCGAAACCGCATCTTTTTGAAGCAGGGCTCCAGAGTGCACAAATCTGAATGCTGCCATTGCATCTTCGTGTGTACAGCCAGTGTGCGACTTCTGGTTGGCAATGATGTCATAGCCCCACCTACTTTGACTGACATGACTCCCAATCAACATTTACTGGCTTTGTAATCCAGCGTGACTCGAAGCAGCAGCTCAACTTCATTGTCAGTCCAAACCAAAGTCTCCGTAGTCCCTTGTGGGGTGGAATTCGTTTTCACCATCATCTTGTTGAGCTTGTTCTGGATCATCTTCTTCCGTTTGTCTACGCTGCGTCGTCTTCTCCGGTTCAGAGCTGTATGCTCCAGTTTTTTTTGGTTTTTTTTTTTTAGTGGTGCGCCCTCTCCAGGCTGGCATATATACTGCAGCCTTTTTATGCGGTTTCAGTGGCTTGAACTGGCTTCATTTTGACGCCTGCATTTTTGAAGTCGGCGCAGTTTACAGAACACTATTGCAATCCGATCATTTTATTTGCCGGTTTCAAAAAGACAAATCTTCCTGTGGATATAGCTTAAGGTAATGAGAAAACAACAATTACTAATTTCAGGTGAATATACGCTAAAAGAAATACTTTCAATGCTATATTCCATTGCTGTCAATATATTCCCATAAATCCTACACACTGGACCTTTTAAATCTAAGTCTGGTATTTGCATAAACATATTGTAATTTACATATTTTACCACTTGTGTCATTGTTTGCATGATGTTAAACTGTAAACATCAGATCATCTGCAGTTTGATTTTTGTTTCAAAGATAATGTGACCTCACCAGGGAATTGTATTCCCTCCCTGTCTTCTTACTGTCCCCACAGTGTCCCCCTCTATTCAAGAAAGAATGTAATAAATGCCTTCAGGTACCACTGTTATACTGTACAATAAGCTTCATCGCTACCCTCATCTCTTATCATACTGCAACAGCCAAATGACTAAATCCATAACGAGGCCCTTGCCTTCTGCCAGTCAGACTTTTATGGCCATGATCCTTCTCATCAGTGTGTAAATGTTTGTTGCCAGGTAATGGACATCCTGGATTTGTCATGTCATTTGATAAATGTAGGCTTGCCTACTAAATGGCAGCAGTTGCTATCTGATTCTGAGCAACTGGCTTTTTCCAGTTATGGCCTCCTCGGCTCCAAAATGTCGTCTTTGCATTGACATTATTACACGTAACAGTTTCTCTCCATCTCAACTAACCACCCATTTTATGTTTTGTTTTTTTTTAATTAGTTTTACTGCTGCTTTCTCCGTCTGTGTATTATTACATGTCGTGTGTTGTTATATGCTGTAACAAAGAAATGATGACAGTTTGGAGTTGAGTCCAGGTCAGGAAGCTGTCAAGCTTTAATTCGTACACTTTAAATCTTTTGACAACTTTGCAAGTTTATGTTGTGAAAAGCAACTTCACAAAGAAATGTCACGCTGGACTCTTTAAGTCAGACCCGATGATGAGATCAAGATGCGCATAGAGGGAAACTGAGGAGTGGAGTGACAGGCTTTGGTTCTCTCTTTCTCCTCTTCATCTTCTCCTCCTCTTTTCCTTTTTTTTTTTCTCTCTATCCTCCCCTTCCAAAGTCAGGAGCTTCACTCCCATCCCGATGAGCGTTCAGATTATGAGATCTGAGGGTCAAACACTCGTGACAAGATCAGTCCATGTGAATCACGCTGCTCAGTCTCTGACAGAACAGTATCTGTCTCAAAGTGTTGGCGTGCTGCATTTAAGTATCAGGATACTGTCTGGGTCTAACATGGGCGTTCTCAGCTCTTTCATTGGTTGCAGTTCCCAAACGTACAGTATGTTGACATCAAAGTCTTTACAGCTTCAGTCATGAGCACAAATGTACCCTCCCCTCCCTCCCTGCATGTCTTACCCTGAGGACACAGCATGCTGTCTTATTCCTCCAGCAAACTGTGAACACAAGTGTTTCCTTTGAACTAATTTCTCCGCATCACCCTCAATTATCTGGAAATTGTTGATGGACCCACAACAAATGCTGTTTTTTTTTTTGTTTTTTTTTAATATATAAAAGCTTGTTGCTGTCTGATCCAATTCCCATTACATTACCACTGCGATTACACCGCAGTTCTCTGTATGTAATGGCATTAATGTCCAAGCACAAGCGCCGCTCATAGGACCATACGGTGGTTTAACATGTCAGAGCCCATTAAATTAGATTTGCATTACTGTAATGGCGGCTGAACATTTTATGAAGCATCAAGATATTAAAGGCACTCGCACATTTGTGTAGCCTGACATCAGAGAATTGTCATCTTGTTAAAGCCTGTTTCCGTCTTAAGTTTGACATTGTGTCCACTCTAACTGATTTCGGTGAGGGAGGAGGAATTCGGTTTTCCAGAACTAATCACAAGAGTATCTGGCTGAATCTGGTGTCAATTAAGTCCACACAGATGCGTAGCCATGCCAACATGAAATGAAACAGAACAAACTCTGCTATTTGGAGATATTAAGAAGACTGCAGCGTCTATCTTGTTCATATCGCTCACCACTGTTATTACTGGTCATTGGTTGACATTGCTTGACAACCACGTTAGTCACACTCATAGTGTTGGTTGGCCAATTGTAAGGATCCCTGCTGCGCTCATTTGTTCTGTGTCATGATGCCAGACGAATCTGTCAACTTGAACTTTTTGGAGTGGGCTGATGCAAAGGTCTGGACCAGGCAGATATTTATGTGTTACTGAACAGCATTGGTCAAGTTTAATGATGGTGACACTCGGCTTGCAAATGTATTATAACTGAATGATAAAATAATTACGTATAAAGATGGCAGCATCTTCAGAGATGTATTTCATTATGTCAGTAGTTTTTCTAGTTTCTACACTTTTTTTTTTTCTATAGTATTTTCAGTTGCCTTAGAAGCAGGAAAACGAATTGTTGAGTGCTATGGTCAAAATCTATCAGTTTAGGTAATTTTATATCTCGGTAACAGTAATATATCATAATACGGTAATTGTGTAAATTCAGTGTTGAAATAATTTAAAATTACTATACCGTACTTTTTTTTTTTTTTTTTTAATTTGGATCTTCCATACAAACAAAAGCGGCCTCACATGAGACACTTGCTTTAAAAAGACTCAAAACAGTAGAAATTATTTCAAAATAAAAGTTTTAAGATTACTGAGAACAATAATTTCAAGTGTTGCAGGTTTCTGTATGTACAACTTCAGTCTCCCTCTCCATGGCATCCTAAATCCTGGTTACGTTTGTGAGGCAGCTGGATTTGTGAGTTCAGTAAAAAATGAACCCCAGGTTTGCTGCATAGCTTGTTCTGATAGCTCCAGCAGTAGAAATGATATTGTCACATCTCTACTGATACATACTGTCATGTCAGCCAGCACTAGTTGGAATCACTGTAGACTTGGCATGTAAAAACCACCAGTATGGTCAGTTTAACACCTTCTGAAGTTGACCGTTAAGGTCCTGGGGCCAAAATTATTCCCCTAAGCAAAAAGCTCTACAGGAAACACTGGTTACCAGTATGTCTTGAGTGTTTTCAACCTAATATTGACCGTACTCATCTCGACCTTTCCCCCTGTGTGACAGAAACCATGTGAAGCCCCAGGTGAGGACAAGCGAGGTGACCTCAGCGTCTATAACTCCTGTCCCCTTGGAGAGTCTGACCGGACTACGCAGCCCGCAGCCTCCTGCTCCTGTCGTCCCCACAGTCCCCACCACTACCACTAACCCAGTCCAGACGGCCTCTGACCTGAGCTCAGCGTTTTCACATCTCTCCTCCTCTTCCTCGTCTTTGGACCCCAGTGATGACAGCGGCATGGCTGGACGTGGAAGGTAAACCTGTTTTGCCTGACTGTAATGGCTGCTGCTCATTGGCCGTGCCTTGATCTGTGACAATTGACTGTTGAGTTGCTGTTGACAAATCCCTTATTTGTACTTCAGACGGAGCACAACCTATAGAGGGACACGGAGGAGGCGAGAAGACGAACGTATTGCGGTAAATTGCAGTTTTTATGTTACCCTCAAACTTGTATGTATTTTAAAAGTGTAAATCATCTCATCTCTCTGTTTATTGGCTCCTTTTCAATTTCCTCTCTCAGAGGCCTGTACCGCTAGCAGAGGTCAAGGTCTCTCCACCCAAGTTTGACTTGGCAGCTACCAATTTCCCACCTCTCCCTGGCTGCGTGGTCAGCACACAGGGAGAGCCAGTACTAGAAAACCGGATGTCAGATGTTGTACGCGGTTTGTACAGGGACAAGGTAAGAGGAGATGAAGACTGTAACAGTTTGTAAATCTGTTGGATATCCTTCACTGAGTGCGTTGCTTAGAGGGGGACTTCAGAGGTGTAATGTGAATGGC
>JAPZEB010000002.1:15266956-15279385 GCA_029783705.1 Chaetodon striatus
GCTCCTTCATTTTTCCAGACAGAACAAGCCAATAAAGAAGCCACTGTGAGTCCAGGTTCAGGCCAACCCCCAGTCGCAGAGGAGGCTGTGGCCGCCTCGAGTCCTGCCCTGGCAGCAGCGAAATCTGCTTCACAACCACTTGGACCCTCAGCCCCTGGGTACGACTGTCTCAAGTTGCATTTTAATTCAAAATATTTGGCACTTACACTGTGTTCACACGCGAAGCAAATATTTGCCTTACGTTACTCATGTAAATACGGTCGCTAGAGGGTTTTTTGGAGCATTTACAACTGGCAAATATTTGCCCTTAAAGCTAGGCTAACTAATTAGGGAAGGCAGCTAATGGCTAACTTGGTTTTTAGTTAAGTACAACCCATAGCTGGAATCAAGTGATGTAAACATGGAGGCTCCATAGTCTGTCCCAGTGTGAACCAAGACAGTGACACTCGTTACTTTTCATAATGTAACAGCAGCGCATTACTCATTGACTCTTTTCATTCTTTACCTCTCGTAATAAAAGACCAACTTACTCCAAATTACTCAGCAGTTTGCCAAGAAGCAACCCCAAAAAGTGACTGTCCTTAATTTCTACATCTAAGTTAAATCAGGAGGATCAACACTGATAGGCTTTCGTGACACAACATCACACAAATTTCTTGAGTTGTGAGAGTTTCATAAATTTGCATCTATTCTTATCTTTGCATGGACTATGTATGTAATCTCATCATGCAAAACACTTGATTTGCATTCAGCGTAAACACTATTAGTTTTAAACACCTGTAATAAAATTTCGAAATGGTAACCCGAATGTCTGAAACTTGTTCTGACAGTATTACCCGTCAGGAGAAGAGGGTTGAACGGGCAGAGCCTCCCGCTCCAAAAGTGGCTCCACGCACACCTGTTCAAACCACCGTAAACCCACCCCCCACCACGCAGCCCGTGCCTAGCTCCAGGCCTCAGTCCTCTGCTGCCTCCACGCCAGCAACACCGAGCACGCCGACCCCTGCTCCAGCCACTATTCCCACCCCTCCACAGGTGAGAATGTGGTTCTTTGTATTGACAGCCTCCACCTGAGCATAGTACCTGATGATGAGATCTTTTGCGCATAGAGGGAAGTGAGGTAGTGACTGACTGGCTTTGGTTCTCTCCCTCCTCTCTACCTGTCACTCTTCTTCAGTGTCTCTCTTTTATCTCTCTCTTATCTTTCCCACCAAATGTCCAGGATGTTCACTCCTACCCCGATGAGCGTTAAGATTATGAGAGCTGAGGGTTTGATGAAGGAAATCATCAAATGCATAAATGTTTGTGTAACATCCTTTTTAAAATTGTGCTTTTTCCTGCTTTGGTTCAGGAGCCTCGCAAGCTCAGCTACGCTGAGGTGTGCCAACGGCCCCCCAAGGACCCACCACCTGCGGCCCCTGCTCCAGCTTCCACAGGCACTGCGACGGGCCAGCCGTTGCGCGAGCTGCGCGTGAACAAGGCCGAGGAGCCGGGCTCCAGCAGTGGTCCTGGAGACAAACAAGAGAAAGGCCACGATAGGGAGGGGGGATGGGAATGCAAGGAGAGCCGACCACCACGTGAACGTGACTCTCAAGGCTACTACCGCAGCAACGGCCCCAGAGGCACCGGGGGCCTCAAGTTTCGGGACCAGAGGCGCCCGCCTCCGGCTCGACGCAGCTCCCCCCAGGGAGGCTACAGGCACACTGGCAAAGAGCAGAATATCCCACCAGTATCGCCAAAGTAAAAACTTGATATGAATAGAAAAAAGATGTATGAATATATACATGGATATATATAATTATATAAAAATGAATAACATAAAAGCAACAACATTATGGTAGCCACCTTTCCCCCCTGGAACGTGTCCACAGAAAAGCTTTTAAAATGACAATAAGACCGGGACATCCAGGACTAATGGGCAAAATGACACCTGAAGAACTTTGAGTGATTCGAAAAGGAAACAAAAATCTTGTTTTGGCCTCCGGCATTATGCTTAAAAGAATTTAAGTGCGATTTATCTGGAGGCCGTCTCATTTATGCTCTGCTAGGGAGAGGTGGGATGCTGGGCCGCGTAAACGGCCCTCTACCTTTTTTTTTGATTTTAAAGAATAGATGTCTGCAAGAACAATATGCACTAAGAAGAAAAGAACATGCATATATGTCATGTACATATACAAAGATATCACTAACACGCAATGAGACATCAGTTGTTTTTTTTCTTGTGTGCTTAGGTTTGCAAGTATGACTGAAGGGTTGACTGATGTCTGTGTATGCATTGATTGTTAAGCAACATGATTGAAGTGCTACAGTGTGCTGTTGGCACCGATGTAATTAAATGGATGATTTTTGATTTTTACATCAGAGACTCTGAATCATTGTCCTGGAACTGGACGGTGTGGTCTTCTAATGTATATTAATGAAATGTGTTCTATGGTGGTATTTTGATCCTGGTTCATAATTGGCTTAAATTGTATCAGTCGGATATCAGAAACTGTCGATGTACGCCGCAGTCAGATGTGTGGTTTTGTTTGAAGCCGAAATCCACTTTGGGGTGCTCACTGGCCTGTTAGCCTCGGTGAACCTGCTAGCCTGGTCCAAAGTTTTTCATGTTGAGTTTTATCTCCATCTATCTGAACCGTTTTCATGGGGTCAACCCACTCTGATGGATTCAGAACATTGTCATGTTGATAATCAGTCAGGTTCTCTGTTTACATGTTTGTTTTTGGTAGTAGGGTGACGTATTCCAGAGAGAATAAGAGACTAGGTTAATGAAGAGATTTGACTGTTCAGTGCGCCTGGTGGCTTAGGTGAGGTTTGGCTTTTCTACATCATCACAGGATATCCAGGTTAAGCTTATATCTGTGAATTGTTCTTAACAATGGCATAGTGTCAAAAATAGACTGAGCAGTGCTGTTAGCTGAGGATGATAGCTACATGATGTTTGGCAGCCAAGTCGTGGGTATAAAGAAAATTGGAACATTTTCACGTGCTATGTGCCAGCTGCCTACGATCATAGTGTGCTAGGATAAAGTTTTGATTTTTATTGACGAGGTCTGCTAAATAATGTAGTCTTGGGGAAACTTTTGGCCCAGTGAAACTGGATTTTGAAGAAGCTGTAGAGGTGTAGTTGCCTATGCTATATTGTGATAACCCTTCACTAGAAAATGTGTGTGGGAGAATGTAATTGTAATAGTACTGAATTTACAGAGGGAGGCTTTTGACAGCAGGTATCCACCATATTGTTTTGTGCTTTTAGGGTGAGTTTGCTGTTTTTTTTTTTTTTTTTTTGTTTTTTTCTGTTTTTTTTTTCTTTTCTTTTTTAATTTTGAAAAACAAACGATTGACGTAGAATTTGAAGTTTGACTCACTGTATGTATTGCTTTTTAAATTTATTTATTTTAATTCTGATGCACAACGCTTTTCTCCCAATCTTGGTAGGCTGGTTTCCCCAAAGTTGTGTGAAATCGCATTGGCAAAATAAAATCACGCATATGACATTTATATACTGTTGGACATGTCAGCTGAGCGAAAATACTTGATGCATTGACTTTGGGTTTAATAATGCAGTAAAACGAGTAACCAATCACTGGGGCTGTTATTTCTTTTTCATTAATGAGTATGAGCAGCTAGTGATTTAGTATAATTAAATAAATGCACTAACTTGTTTTTAAAAAGAATCTTACTCATGAGTAATGTGAAATCATTTTAGAAGCATATGGTTGATGTTGACAGGCTTGCAAATACCTACAGGAACCTCCCCCCCTCCATCTGTTTGGGTTATTTTCTGTTAATTTGGGTTGGGGTGGCAAAAAGGAAATATAGTAACGGATCAACCAAGTGTTTGAGACACAATCCTAGAACTGTATGAAATGTCACCAAAAATAAATTATTTTGATTTGGCTTTCCTGTGTCGCATTTCTTTCAGCTTTCTTGGGTTTTGTATGTACGCAACACGTGTCAGTGGTTGAAGGGGTCGCTGGGTTCAATACAATATTGTCAGCATTGATGTCTAAGTATTTTAAGGCAGTGGTTCCCAGCTGGTCCAGCCGCGGGGTCCAGATTTCACCTTAGTCATTAATTATAGGTCCACACAGTTTAATACATTCAGCATCATACTTGCATTTGGGCAAGTTGCTGAGCTAGTTTGCTGTCTCTGTCAAGTAGCTGTCCATTAGTCACTCACTCTATAGCAGGAAATGGCACTTTAAAATGCTCATCTGTGCAGGAAATTCACTGCACTTCAAAAATGTGTTATTTACAAACTTGACATGTTCGGGAGTCAATCGAGATCCAATCAGAATGGACCCACGACCCACCAGTTGGGAACCACTGTTTCAAGGCATTAGCTGTACAGATCCAGCCCCTGTGAATTTAAATGTGTCTTCATCTCAACTCTCCTCCCCTTGGAGCGCCGCTATCTGCCAGGAACCGACATTTCCTGTCAAAGTATCAGGGTCTTGTGTGATTTGAGCCATTTTGTGCTGGGGATTGACTGTAATGGCTTGATTTTCAAATGTAACTGGGAAATTTCTTTCTCCGACTGTGCCAAGTTGCCCAATGTCTGCATCCATGCATGTCATGTGTTTCAAGATAAAGAATGTATGCAAGACTATAGGTATCCTGCAGAAGTGTTAAAGGTGTACCTCACCCATTTTCAGAATGCATGCATTTCATTCCAACTCTCAAATCCAAAAGCTAGAGTGCTAAAACTCATATTTGCGATGTCACTGGGTATGAAGTCTGGAGCTGCTCCGTTGATAATGAGTTGGGAGAAATGACACAGAGCACCCAGGGCAATGTTCTGGGTATATGGGGACATTTTCTTGTTTCAGAGTTGAGAATGCTACAACAGAAAAAAGCTAATTTGGCTATAAAAAAGAAAACATCCTGCAGGTCCACAAAATCAGATTCCCAGTTACTGTCGATCAAGCAGCTCAAGACTTTATAGCATCACAAGTTTGAGACTGACCTCTCTGAGAGAACAGTATAATGTTTACAGATATGGATTAAATATAACTAGGACATGGACGTTACATGCTGAATTTTGGATATTGGTTTGAATTCCTAATTTACTAATTTAGACAGTGTTCCCCTTTAAGGTCATAAAGTCAGTAATGGATGAAATAAAGCAAAAAGGTAGCTTTGTGTCTAAAATTTGACAGTGCCAGTTGGTTTCAGGCCAACGACCTGCAGCTCTCCCTATCTATCTTTTAGTTTTAATACCTGTGCAGATCCCTACACATCAATTGTCTGACCTGAAGATGAAAGACAACAGTGAAAAATGACCATTACCATATGCTAAAGCTGAAGGTGGTGACAGCAAACTGCCTGTTCTAACAGTCTGCAACCACAAAATACCATAAATTTATGAACACAAGAGTTAAAGAAAAGCAGCCAAGCCTGATAACTGAGGCTGTAAGTAGGAAATGTTTGGCATTTTTGCTTAAAAACGATTTAAAGATTCATTATAATAATAGTTATTGGTCAAGACTGAGAAATGGTTAGTCAGCTAATGTCTCAGCTTTAATTTGCTCAGCTCACAGTCTCCAAACCCTCTGGCTCATGATATAAAGTGGTTGTCAATATCAGGATGCAGATGGGTGAAGACTGTCTGGACCTGGATGTTGGTGAAGTGGTGCTGACAACTGGTTCATCAATTGACAACATTGATCTCAACATATTTTAATAATGGAGTAACCATAAATCAAAGCAAAAACATAAACTTTTTGAAGCATTTGTCTCTCAAAATCATGATTTTCTCGGTTACCAAACTGATGAGTTTGAAGACGTCAGAGCTTATCAGGGTTGTTTTCGCTCTTTCCTGACATTTTGTGTCCACAGTCCCAGACTACATATGAAACTATGACTTTATTAAACTTGAAAACATAAATGTTTATAGTCTTGTTGGCTTTGCTGTCCACCGGGGGCTGCCTGTCTGACCTGTCAGTCCTCAGTGATTTGTGAAGCCACTTGTTCGATTGTACCTTAACATGGTCATGAGGCTGGAGGCATTCACGGCATGCTGTTGGATGGCGGTGGTGCGGACGTACATGCCTATTTTTGGAAAGTAAGTACACTCGGTAAAGACGTCCCTTCAAGTCAGACATCGTAAAGAGCCGGTATTCAAAGAAAATATCAAACTATGTGAAGAAGAAGTTACAGCAGAGTAAAGCAGCCGTCAGGTCGCTTTGGTTTAAATACAGGGAAACGGGGCGTGGCCGCGAGCGCTGACGCTCTGTGTTTTTGTGGTACGAACGGAACAGTCAATACAGTAAACTGGCAGACCCTCAAACCGTGGACCAAAAACGGTACGTTGTCTATATAGCATCGGTAATTTATTGACGATTGATGCAAAAATAATTTAAAAGGGCACTCACGAGGATCTGAAGTGAATGTCATTTGATTTTTTCGAGAGCCGATTGTTTCTCGCCTCTCGTTGCTAACATTAGCCCGCTAGCTAGTTAACTCGATGCTAGCTACCGGTGGAAATGTAGCCAGGTTTTTTGTTTTTTTAAAACTCTGAACTAACCCAGCAGCGTCAAGCGGCTCTTATGATTTGTATGTTGCAATTATTTTGTTATTTTTAAAGGTGTCATTTGGTTTAAAACGTGCACCACTGTTTTTTTCCTCTTTTGTTGTGTAGCATATTCTTGCTAAATGAGCTAACGCTAGCTGCCACTGACAGTCATTTGTTTACCTGTAGTTACTTGCATGGCTAATAATCTGCTGCCAGACATCTGCCACTTTAATGAAGCAGCAACCGCAGAGTAACGTTATGCATCGGCTCATGATAGTGCATGCAAACACCATCTAGGTTGCATGGCCAGAGCTAATGCACAGTCCTGACGATATTTATTTAACCCATTATGATTAAACGACAGGGTAAATGTGTGAATATGTGAAATGTTAGCTGTGTTCATCTTGGTAATAAAAGCAATCATTTGTGATTGTTACCATGCATGAGTGCATGACATTTCGAATTTAAGATGAACATGTAAATTACTCGTGATCACCATTATTGGCAAATTGACATTATGTGAATGTAAAAAACAGGTTGGATTGATAACAAACTCCCAAATAAAGGGAGATTCCTCTGGATCACTAATAATCAATATAACTTGCCTTAGAAGATCTGATTATGTACTGTCAATGTAATTCTACATTTAAAGAATATTTTTCAACGGTATGTACACATTTATTTGTCACAATCAGACAAAATGCTTTGACAGAGATATTTCCATGGGGAAAGTCACTAACTCAATGCAACAATGTACTTTGCAAACCATTGTGCTGGAACAAATGTATATCTATATTTAAAAAAATGTATGAAATAAGTATGTGACACACACTCCCTTCCACTACCTCACAATAAGTCTAATCACTCCCAAAAAATCTGTAGGGACCATCAAAATTTGTATTTTTTTTTTAAAATTCTGTTTAGGTCCAGAGATCTCCATTAACCCCATCTTCTTGAAAATGTGTTTCAGTGTGCTGTAGCGTCACCCCGGCCCGGGTGCCATGGTCCTCAGTTACACATGAGCTCTACTATGTGGTACATCATGCAAAGCATTCAAAGTAAATACTCTTTGTCTGAGCGGCTCATCCGCACCATTGCAGCCATCCGCTCATTCCCACACGACAATGTGGAGGATCTCATTCGTAAGGTAGGCCTGCTCATCTTCTAGTTCAACTTCAAAGAAATGATATCTGTTAGCTCCAACAGTTATGTTGACATTATTTATCTCCTGCATGCCTTAAGGGAGCTGATGTGAACCGGATGCATGGCACACTAAAGCCCCTACACTGCGCCTGTATGGTCGCTGATGCTGACTGCGTGGAGCTGCTGCTGGAGAAGGGCGCAGAGGTATGTTATAGATAACTCCTACAAACTGGACCACTCCTCATAGCATAGCACAAGGCTTGAGATTAGTTTACTACCTTCCAGACAGCCACTGTATGATATGAAAGTCGACCTACAGAGAGTTGAATCTTAGCTAATTATCACACTAAACATCAATGCAGGACAAATGTGTCAGCAGGACTTGTTTTTAAAACTCTTTCCTGTTGGCATTTTCAAGAAAGCTTTGACATCGAAAATGTAATAATATGTGTAAGAAACACATGCACAAATCAAACACAGAACGTAGACAGACAACTTGCAGTTAACAAACAGGTTACTAAAATTATGAGAATTAGAATTCAGTAATGTTTGCCACTAAACGGTTGCTGTTAAACACCCAACTCTCTAGTGTCAGATGTTTATACTTCACACTGTAAAAAAAAAAAAAGAAATCTTAATAAAGTTCAACAGCAACAGGTCTTTTAGAAACACTGCCAGTGTTAGGCAGATAATCACTGTTAACAGTTTCATTGGGACTATTTGGTAGAAAATAGCTCTGGATTCTTGTGTAATTTGAGTGAACAAAGCCTCTGACTGTAGGGCTCAGCTTGGTATTTTCTTGACCTTGAAATTCTCCGCTCGTGGTATTTTGGTGCTCAACAACCACACCCTCTGATCCATATTGCACTTCAGCCAGCCCTCTCACACTTTCTGCTGCTGCACATACTTGTGCACATACCACAACATCAAGTGCACAGTCCATGCACCTCAGACATAATACTTTGTGCAGGCCATTGTGCTTGCAGGGTTAAAATATGGCCCAAAGTGTTGTTAACTCCTTAGCATAACATTGGTATTTACATTACATTTCCTTATCAGGTGAATGCTTTGGATGGATACAACCGCACTGCACTGCACTATGCAGCTGAGAAGGACGAGAGCTGCGTGGAGCTGCTGTTGGAGTATGGAGCCCAGCCAAACGCCCTGGACGGCAACAAGGACACTCCACTTCACTGGGCCGCCTTCAAAGATAACCCAGAGTGTGTGAGGGCCTTGCTAGAAAGCGGGGCCTGTCCTAATGCCCGGGACTACAACAATGACACGCCTTTGAGCTGGGCAGCAATGAAGGGTAACCTAGAGAGTGTAAAAGTGCTTTTGGACTACGGAGCCCAGGTCCATGTGACAAACCTGAAGGGCCAGACCCCTATCTCTCGACTGGTGGCCCTGTTGGCCCGGGGCCTGGGTACTGAACAGGAGGAGGAGTGCTTGGAGCTGCTGTGCCGGGCAGCAGGGCGGTTTGAAATCCGACGGGCTGACGGCACCCTTCCCAGGGAGCTGAGTAAGGATCCCCAGCTGCTGGCTAGGCTGACCAACATGGTGGCTCATGCTCCCACACTCCGCTCTCTTGCACGCTGTGCTGTCCGGCAGAGTCTTGGAGTCCAGTTCCTCCCCACTGCTGTAAAAGAGCTTCCTCTACCAGAGACTATCAAAGACTATTTACTGCTGAGAGACTGAGGTGATGAAACCGTTGGGGAGCTCTCAGACATCGCTGATTATTAGACAGCTTATTACACAGCATTTATTGGCAAGGAAGTGTCTCCAATAATTTATAGGATATTGTCAAACAGTGGCCCTCGTTTATCAAACCGTCTTGCAAATAAATACAGATTTATGACCCAGGGGAGACGTACAAACCTCTTTAAGTCCTTTTTTATTATGTGGTGGTTGGAGAGGCGGTGTGTCTTTGAAATTTTAAATACTTATGATTAATTTTTCATAGGCAAAATTTACAATAAGCATTAAATGGGACATCTTAAGAAATAAATTTAATACGATAATGGTTTGTCACAGATCATGAAAAAATGTTGAATTTGTTGGTAAAATAAATATATTCTCATTTTAAGATTAAATTAAAATTGAAAATAGGATTATGAATGAGGGCTAATGTCTAATGGTGCAGGCTATCGAGAGGATGCAGTTTCTGACGTAGCGCTCAGGAACAAATGTTATGTAGTGTATATGATAGTTGGAGTGGCTATCTTTCTCTCAGTGACGTCCCAGTGAACTCACAATGCAATCTTTTTTGCAATATCAAGGAAAAACAACAAAACAACAAAACTCTGATCAGAACAGAAAAGATTGTGCCAGATGGGAACCGTTTCATTTATCTAGAAGCAACGTAATGGTGCAGAATATTATCAGTGGTTTAACAAAATGTGCCAGGCACACTAATCTTGCCTCCATCTAGCCCTCTGGAAATGTGCAGCGCTGATAAAAGTGATGTCAACACGCCTGCTGTCATATGTGATGTACTATTTATTTGGGCTTTGTTTTAAAAAAGGATGCAGTTGCCAAGGAGGAATAAAATGTTCTTTTTTTTTTTTATGACAGATCTTTTTAGTCTTAACTTGCAACAGTGTGGGTTTTCAAAGGTGCTCCCAGGTCCAAATTTGTTTGCAGCATATGTTGAAAAATACTTTATTTTAAATTAAATGTTTAAATGTTACAACCATGAAACAGCATTATTACTAAGTTAAATGTCCTTGAAAGACTCACTAAATAAGCTTGAAACATGTATTTACGTTTGTTATGGCATCTGTCTGAAATCTGACCAATTTTGTGCTTGATTTTGTTTGCTTGTTCTGTTTCTGTAAAAAAAAAAAAAAAAATTAACCCCTTAGATCACGTCTTGTGTACACCTGCAAAAGTGCTTTTTTCTTTGTCAATGAAAGTAAATGCCTTTATATTCCGTTTATTTTCTTCTTTTCATTGCTCTCCACTAAAATGGTGAACTCAAGGTGCTTAAACGGAAAGCTATACGACATCTAACAAATCATAAATAAGGCCACAAGCAGCAGTGAGCAAGGCACAAGCAGTTTGCAAACTGACCTCAATGGACACTTGAAAATATACTGCATACATGAATTATTACATCGTTGGCAAGTAGGGCTCGACCCCCTGGGGATTTCTCCAGAAAAGGAGACTTTCTGAAAACACCTCTGGGGAAACGTTTTTCACACACCTCCTCACAAGTTGAGGCAACGACCTCACGTGCAAACTTCTGCTTTTTTTTTGTCGATTGAAACTTAACATGCTTACAACACTTAAAATGTTGGTAATGAAATTCTGAAAATGACATAATTATGCTGGCTTTGGGTGTATTGTCAAATATTTTCGTGGAGTTTGATCAAGCATTTGTTGATACAAAATGTACAGCAGCATACTGTTGTGGCTCAGAGGCAGAGCGGGTCGTCCACCAATTGGGAGATCAGCGGTTGGATCCCTGGCTCCTCCAGCCTGCGTGTCGAAGTATCCTTGAGCAAGATACTGAACCCCACAAATTGCTCCCAGTGATGCTTCCATTGGTGTGAGAGTGCGTTAAAAAAACTGAGTTGCAGGTGGCACCTTTTATGGTAGCCTGTGCCACCAGTATATGAATGTGTGTGTGAATTAAGCAATCATTAGCCAAATTTTACGCATCAACTAAGTCACGACCCAATATTGTGTGAACTGATTTTTGTATGACGCCTTGTAGCCATATGTGAGTATAAAGTTTTTTCCTTTGGGTTGCCCCGTAGTACAATATCCCAAGACTGCAAGGGCTATTTTGATTATGAGCATTTGTTTGAAATTAAACTTAAATACAGGTCTAAAAATGTGTCATTTAAAAAAGCCTTGATGGCTGAAAATGTCCTTGATAACTGTACAAGTCTGTAGATGATCCTAAGAAAGTTTTGGACGATAAGCCCAATGGTCTCTGATAAGGTCTCAACAATAGGATTTTCAGACAAGGTCGTAAAATTTGACAACTTTGGAGCAGACGACCATTGACGGAAACATGCAGATGAATTGAGAGATTAAATGGTTGAAGTCGAGCAGTTTTCGAGATAGTTACAAGAGTGCCACTTTATATCCTTGAGTAGGTGGTGGGATTTGCAACCTGCCTGCCAACTTTGGTCACTCTCAGTCTCAGGGTTTTTGCTGCCTGAACACCTTTAGCTGAGAAAAACAAGATGCAGAAGAAGAAAGAAAACAACAGGGCTCCATCAGGAAGTGTAGCTGCTTGGACCTCTAATTAATCACCACCTTAAAAGCTCAGGTGTAGTAGTCTACGAAACTTTACAGAAACACTTGGTTGTTATTGTCTTATAATTGGCCCAAATCAGATCGAGGTTTTATTTGCATGAAGCCTTTTTCACAGCAGACATTTTGACTCGTCAGATCAGGAAAAGCACAGGTATTACTGATAACATTAATGGTGGCTCTGTTCTGTTCAGGTGTCCCAGTTAGTGACAAAGAGAGTGACCCAGCATGCGCAATACCAGGACCCTGAAACCAAACGTAAATAGAATTCAGCCATTATTATTTTCACTATTTACACCTATGCTTCTCCTGCACCCTCAATACACTGCAATTAAGTCTCCCTGTTTTGATTATCGAACCAGTTAGCAAAGCTCACTGCTTTTGCTTTGTCACTGAAGATATACACACATTTGAAATCTGAAGTCATACACAACATCATCTGGTGGATCAAACATATATACAACAGCATGAATATACACTTTGTGAAGGAAAGGCTAGATTACAGT
>JAPZEB010000002.1:15279485-15313092 GCA_029783705.1 Chaetodon striatus
ATTTTGAAGGATGTTGTGTGTTGTCAAGCCATCCCCAATCTGCACATCTTGTGGGAGGAAGCGGGAGTACCCAGAGAAAACCCACGCTGACAACATGCAAACCACTACCCCATCGTGCCGCTCTAACTCATTCCCTCTTGTCATCTATTCCTTTTGACTTTACTTTCTTACACATTTAAGCCAGCAGTTGAGTGTAGCGTCAGCTTTTCAACAAAACCTTTAAATATTCCACATCATTTGTACATCTTTGGTGTTGTTCAACTTTTAAAGCCAGCAATAAAGTTACGCATCCGCTTAAAACTTAAAATATTGCACATCTTTCACACATTATTAGAACTATTGAACTTTTCAGTGCATTTGGGCTATGCTATTCAAACCCATTCCACTTTATCAACTAGCACACACACCATGATCTCTTCAGAAACTGCCTCTGACTCTGGTTTAAATCAGCTGTGTTGGAGCAGGGAGTGATCTTAAACATGCGGGACAAAGGGTACTCCAGGACACTGCTTTAAAGGAATACAGAAGTCAACTCGAGCACATTCAGTTCTCAGATTATCCACTGGAGGTCTCTCTAAGCTTGTCTCTGAATTCACATTTATTGTCTCGTTAAACAGCCTCGAAGTGAGATGTTAAATGTGGTTTGTATATTGGAGGAAAATTGAGATGTTACGTAACAGTTGCTGCGGATTACATCAGATGCCTCGTCTTTAATACTTCATGTATTCTCAAACATACAACAAAAGCTGATTTACCATATTCTCAAATTGAACCATTGCATCTTATTGTATGTCTATGTCTTAATAATGTTTTGGCCTATTGTTTTCGGCTTGTGCATGATGCTGTCTTGTACTGCAACAGTCAGGACGTTCACTTCCAAGGAGAGAGAATAGGGTGAGAATATCAGGAAGGAAACTACAGCAAGAGGGGAAAGACCCCCCTCGTTTTGTTCATGTGTTCGTACAATAGTTTCAACTACTTCCTTTTATCGTGTGAATTGTGACACATCATGCAACTGTAATTTAAGCTGAGATTTTAAAATATCAATGGACAGAATAGTTCCCACGAAGCGTTCCTCTGTGTGTGACAGCACTGTTCATGGAGGAAGGCTCAGATATAACTTTAATCAATTTTATAGCCTAAAATCACAAAATCACAATCTGGCCTGAATGGGGATTTACAATCTGTACAGTATAGGACACTCTCTATCCTTAGACTCTCAGTCTGGATAAGAATAAACTCCCCCAGTGACAACTTCAACTTCTAATGAGCTTATAAAAATTATTATTATAAATAATAATTAATTTCTTATATGCACTCTATCACAGTCTAACTTATTGCCCACCCATAAAGATAACATTGTCTTTGGTGACTGTCTTGAACAGTTTACCATTATTCTATTACTATTACTATTATTATTTATTCTTTACATGATCTTACTTCACTATAATGTCCTATAAAAGGGGATTCTGCTAGAAAACTGCATATTTGATTAACTAAATATAGTCTGAAATTTGTTATTTTGGTATTTTATGGTAAATAACTTTAGTTTTGCCTTAAACATTAATATACTTTTCTACTTTTTATGTGTGTATTTGGGTACATTGATGTAATGTTTTTGCATTTCCTTCATGTTTTAGACTACAATGTTTAAAAAAAAAAAAAACTACAAGGGAGACTGGGGACAGGTGCAACAGCTATTACAGCTATTATTCCTCCAATCAGAAACATGCAAGAGTGATGACACTCATGCTGCACATGTTCATTACTACAACATATGTTCAACCACAAACTGGGAGAGCAGAAGATAGATTTAACATCTGCTGCTGCATTTATTGCAAAAATAAAAAACAAAAACAGCAAACTTTGTATGAATTAATCAAAACCTATTTAGTTTGAATCATTGTTTTGTTGACTTCTAAGTGACACATTAGCACGTGTCCAGGTCAGTGTGTCTACACTGCAAACGATGTTCTGCAACTGTCCCCATGTTAAGCAGCCATCTTAAAGCATGCACAAGTTATTTTACATATGACAGTTCACCCAAATATATAAAATTGTCAGATGTTATCTGCTACATGTTATCTGAATTACCGTTAATTTAACAGTGATGAATAAATAATCTACAAGTAGAAATTTTATTGTGTTTGTTTTCAGTATACCAAGAGTGATGAAGAGGGTTACTAACAGAGGGGCTGCCCACAAACAAAACTCTGTAATTAAATAACTGTAATTTGATCAACATTACTAAATGAATGAATAATACCATAATGTTATTGTACAACAATGGATATTTTTAGCAAGTATGTTTATTAAGACAAAAAACAAAAGTTAATTTGTGAAATTTAATGTATTTTTAACATGTTGCAACAGTTCCCAGGGTTAGGGTCAGTTATACAGTCTCACGTCCTCCATTCAAATAAATATTGTGAATGATATGTCATGCTTGATCACGTTAAAAAATCTGTTGGTGTAGTCCAAATAGTCTCAGAGTGACTGAGAGAAATGCCAACATTTATACGTGGGGCCCAGGTTGGTACACAGTAGTTAACAGGATGAAAAATGGGCCCTATATGGGATGGTACATGGGTTACATATTGACCCCATACAAACTACATGGGTGGGTTTACCCACGAGGGCCCCAGATAAGATGTCCATTTTGGGCTCATACCTACTTGGTACCCAGTGGCCCTAACATAACCCTGTGGGGCCCACTTGGGTAAAGCCATCGGTGTGGGCAGCTGGCATGGGGCCAATATGGAACCCATGGATAATCCCATATCGGGCCCATTTTTCAACCCATTTACCACCCACATGGGCCCCACATACAAATGCTGTCCAGGTAGCTATGGTCAGTCCACCACTTTGGTTCAGCCTCAATATCTCAACATCTATTGGATGTATTAAGATTAAATTTAGTGCAGACATTCTTGGTCCTCAGAGAGTATGACCCTAATGACTTTGGTGATCTCCTGAATATTCCTGTAGCACCAACATGAGGTGAACATTTTTGGCTTTTAGTAATATATCTCGACAACTACTGAATGGGTTGCAATGGATTTTTGTACAGAAATTCCCCCCAGTAACATGAATAATCCTCTGACTTTTTCCCCACAGATTTGTTGATGTTTTGACATACATCAATCAGTAGTTAAGTGTCAAAGTTTCAATGGCACCTTCCAGACAAGTAAATATACATAGGTAAATAAAGGGAGATAGAAATTGTGATAACAAAAATAAGTAAAAAAAATACCTACTACTACTATTAATAATAATAATAATAATTCTTCTTCTTCCTCCTCTTCTTCTAATTATTATTATCATCATTATTATTATTATTAATAACAAATAATAAAATACTTAAGTTAATTTAGTGAAAATAAAACAAGTTAATAAATACATTTTTCAACCCATTTACCACCCATATGGCCCTACATACAAATGCTGGTCAGGCAGTCTCCCCCACTTCGTAGATTAGGTTATGAAATCAGTAACGTGAATAATCCTCTGATTTTTTTAAAGGGGTTTTTTGTTTTGACATACATCAATCAGAGGTTTAGTGTCAAAGTTTCAATGGCAATTTCCAGACCAGTAAATATACACAGGTAAATACCTCTAAGCAAAGAGAGCTAGAAATAGTGATAACAAAAATAAGTAAAAAAAACAAAACCTACTACTACTACTACTACTACTGTTATTACTACTACTACTAATAATAAAATGATAATAATATTAATTAATTAATTAATGATAAAATACTTATGTCAATTATATAAAAATAAAGACAAGTAAATATACATAGGTAATTACCACTAAAAAAAGGGAGGTATAAATAATGATAAATAAAAATAAAATAAATATGACAACAACAACAACAACAACTACTACTACTACTAATAATAATAATAATAAAATACTTAATTAAGTAAAACTTGGGTGATGAAATCTATCTGCGTGGTAACTTAATGTTATGAATATAAAAAAATAATAATAAAAAAACAGAACTGGCTATATTAATCATACAATCATAATAATTTTAATAATTTTAATTTGCATACTTTTTGACCTGTTAAATTCAGTGACCGGATTATGAGTTAAACGTCGTCGTCGTTCAATATTGCAAATGTAACTTGATGGCTGTCACTTAATATGGTGCCTGTCTAATATTTTCAGTTACAATTTTCGGTAGCGAAAGCGCAGGAGACATGTGTACAGCTCTAAACTACCACGTGTTGGGGACACAGCTGTCGTATTTTTCTGCGGCATCTACACTGACAGAGGTTATGTTTTCCTGTGTTTACATAGAGACCAAATGTCCTCGGTATTTAAATATTAAATGACAAAAATAAGAGCCGTTTAAACACAGTAACGAAGTCTACGTCTGAACCATGTTCTGTGTCGGCGGCTGGGCACGAGAACTGAGATGAATTCTCGCGATGACTTGACGTCGAGGGGAGTGTCAAATTCCAAGAGAGAGGAGAGGAGAGGGGAGCCAGAGAGAGGGGCGCAAGGGTGAGTTTGTAAACACTTTATTACCCTTTAAATTCCCTATAGATACGTCGACTACACCAAACTATGACAAAGTAGCGAGTGGCGCGGCAGTTTTAAGTGTTTGTTAGTGTTAAAACTACACGTCTGTTGAATTGTCAAAACTGTTGTGGCAGCTACAACGTTTCATTCGGACCCACTGTCTCGCTTTGCACTCAAGTGTCAGCCCGCTAACCAACTAACTGCTAGCTTTTTTTCTGCTTTTGTGAATTTGACTGCCCGCAACGTCTGTAAATTACATCAGTTCACTTCGGATGTAATTAAATTAGTGTTGATGTGTGTTTGTTGTCACCGCTGAAACTGGTAGTAGCGCTGTTATTACACATTTTGAATGTGCGTTCGGCCTGTTGTTAACGCTAGCCACACCAGCTAGCCATTAGTTTTTCGTGGATACGAAAAGTTGATTTCGGGTTTCTAACCAATAAGATTCAGCTAGCTCATGTTATTGACAGGGTCCAAAGCGTTGCATGCGTTAGATACCTTTGACTGACGTGCTAAGAGCCAATTGCTGAAAAGAAAAGGCGGTCTTGTTACGGGAAAAGGCAGGGCCAAGTGTGCTCGTACGTCGCCAGACAGTAATGAAGGCTAAAATAGACAAACTTTTTCAAGCCAGTCGGCGTTGTCTGGAAGAAGGAACTAAAGTTTGCAGGACTTTGGGGTTTTAGTTTGACATTGACATCTTTCAAATCCCTGAAACCCCACGAAAAATATTTGCTTGCCTGTTTTTTGGCGGTAGACGATGCTGTGATGATAATCTGGGTCTGGGTAAGAAGAGCCTCCAAAGAAGTTTTAGTCTCAAGTAATAATGATATCCATAGTATTGCAATTTGAGCTGTTGAACGCCCCAGGATCCACATCCCCATGCATGTCAACACCTTCATTAGGAATGTAGGTCATGTTTTTGGCAGAGTTGTACCTCATTCCATCACATAGAGTTACACCAGAGAAAACTGCAGCCTGTTTTGTCCGGCCAAACATCTTGACCCTTTCTGAGTGATGTTATAAATTTGAAGTTTTATGCAACAGAAATGTTCTTTGCTGCAACTTAAACATAATCCTGTTACACGATGGTGAATGAATTTAATGTTTAAAAAAATATATATGTGCAGCATATTTGATTTTAAATATGATAATATGCCTTTGGCTACGGTGCCAGTGATTTTAAATCTGTCCATTTTATCACTGACAATGCTATTGACCATTAAGCATTAAGGATTCAGCAAAATTACTGTCAGCACTAGAGGCTGTGCAGCCTCTACTTGAAAGAGAAAACATCAAGTGATATGGTCTTTTTCTTTTGAATTAGTTGTTTAAGAGCCAAAAACCTCACGGCAAGTGCTTATAAAAGTTGCTGACCACAAATAACCTCGGCACAGTTTTTCTGATTTAATTTTAGAAAGCTGCCCTGGGTCCATCCTGTATTGTCCTGCATTGTCTGCTAGCTCGGCATGGATTCAGCTTTTAGGCCTTGCTAGTTATGCAGACATGGATATAGGATTTCATTTGTTCCATTTACCAAATCTCGGGTTCACTTTACTTACGTAAATACATATTGGCTGCTGCACACACCCAACCACAGCCCAGATCTCCGGTCTCTAAAGCTCGTAGCCCACATTTTCAGGACCTCACCTGTGGTCCAGCAAATATCCACGATATCCTTCGATTGATCGATTGCTAATCGTCTTTTTATGTTTCACAATTCGTTCTGTCTCTCCTCCTCCTGTACTCTTTTTTTTTCTTTTTGAGGGGTGTCCCCTACCCTCTGGCAATTCAAGCCTCAGATTCCAGAGTCATGGCTGCGGTGCGAGCTATTAATACAGTTTGTTTAGTCAGTTTCCTAGCAGGCTGCATCAAACACTGGATGGCTGTGGCTGATTATAGCTGGGACTCGTTCCCCTACACCTGCTGAGTCGGAGAAATCCAAGTTAACGGTGGGACTTTGGCAGCAGCTCAATGAGAAGGACAGGAATTAGGGCACTTTGAGTGCTTCCATGTCACCTTGGATGAAAGGAGGCGAAAATAGTTGGACTTGATATCCATGCCTGTAATGAATATTAGTGATGTGCATAAGGACTAATGTGTCTAGCAGGCTGATTTATTGTCTCCCTCAGAGTTAAGGTCTGCATGAAGCTGAGCATGTTACTGTACGCAGTAAAACTTTACAATGTCAACTCATTAATTACGCTCAAAGTTTATTCTCGGTGAGATGCATCTGACAGTCTGACAGTCATGGTAGTAAATTTACAGCTTGATTTCTTTTGGTGTCCATGTGAATCTAGCAGAAAATTACAGATAGTGCTGCAGTTTTTGAAGAGCCAAGCAATAGATGCTGAAGAAAGGACCTTAACACATCTGTTTTAATCAGATATTGGTTGGGGCAGCTATGAAAACAAACGGTATTTTCCACCCCTGTCATCTGAAATTTATGGTGGACTTCCCACAAAATCAAATCCCACTTTTCATGTTGGTGCCTGCCAGCCAAGTTAATGTCTAGCACGTCTTTAGTAAGATGTAAACTCTGAAATCTGTTCCCACTCCTCACGCCAGATGTGTCCATTTCCCCACACAGTCCACACCCTCGGTATAATGAGCTAGACTGAGTATCTCGTTTGCAGACACATCTCTGCCCAAATAGACTCTGGGAATTGGGAGCACTTTGTGAGGGCCCTGGCACCAACCTGTTGCCTTTCTCCAGAGCATGGGAGGTCTGCAAGAAATCAGACTGCTCCGCTTTATCGGCCCTTTGATCTGCACAGAGAGGGACAGGGCTTTTGCTTGCAAACGCGATGCAGACCCCTTTCCTCCATAAAGACATGGAGCTGAGAGACACAACGGTTAGGCCTGTTACAGGCCCGGCGTCATGGTATTCCAGCGCAAGGCTTCAGTAATCATGTGTTGGCTCAGGGGCAGCTGTCCTCAGCAGAGGGAGAGGAGGAGGGAGGAAAATATACTGACTTCAACACTGGGAAAACTTTCAGACATTTATGCCTCGCCAACATAATGAATAATCTGTCCCACTCAATAATGTTAGGCTACATGCTCCATCCATGTAGTAGGTACAGCAGAGGTTAATGTGGCCAGAAACTCAGAAATATTACGATCCTAAACATGTTGGACCAGTGTTGCTCTCCAGTTTGCAGAATAGCTGTACGTATTAAGTTGGATTATGCATCAGCAGATTTTTAAAATAAACATGATTAAACAAGCTTTACAAACAAGTTGATACAACACAGAGGTTCAGAGGTTTTCATGCCATCGTCGTAATTAAACACAAGTTTAAAAGATGGATTACAAAAGATATCCACTGTACATTGTGAAGGGATATTATTATAAAATCGGACACCATCCCTGTTTGTGATGACTTTGTTTTACCGAAACCTTATTGAGTATTGCAGTAGCCGCTGGCTTTTATTTATTGAAATGTTTCTAGGTGTATACATAGCAAGGTCCTTGATGCATGTTCGTAGTTGCTGCGCTGTTAGTGTTGTGTAATAGCTGCCAGACGTCACTTTGGGACAGTTGAGAATGCTGAAACATTAATGCACAAACAAAACAATAATGTCTTTCGTCCATCGACCTCACCAGCCCTTCAAATGTCTGATCTAAATTCAATTGCCAAGCTGTTTTTCTAAACTTCACAGTTTGTCTTCACATGGAGTGTTGTTCAGCTGTGGAGAGCAGCAAAGGGTGGGGTGGTTTGGTGGAGTTGGGGATGGGGAACGGCGGGGGGAGGCGTTGTGAGGAGTTATTATCCTCTGTGGAGACAGCTGATAGAAGCAGTGAGCCTCCCACAGATTTAGTTTATGTCACTACAGCTTCAGGCACAACAGGAGGAGAAACCAAACATAAGCATGTGCATATTTAACTCTTGACAATAGCGTTACTCAGGAAGAGAGGGATGTAGTATTTAGTTTGCAGTCCCGCAGAAAGCTTTGGAAGTGTTTCCAGCGCATTCACATGTCCAACAATGCTATCCTTATGTGCCTCTGTTTTTGCAGCGTCAACGGATACTTATGCTGTGTTAATAGCACCCCAATAAAATCCTTTATATTATGTTATTACAGCGTAGGCCTGGAAAATCAAGGTAATTTGTTGAATAACCGACATTGTAAATACCTTATTTACCTAAAGTTACTCCCTCTGCAGTTTCATTGTGTGAATTATAAATAGTTCAAATGAGAAAAGCTTAAACAACACACATCACACCAGAACTTCAACCAACCAGTTAGCCACATGTAGGACTGAACATTATGGAGAAAATCAAATATCATTTATTTTTGACCAAATACTTCAATATTGATATTGCCACAATATTGTAGGGTTGACTATTGCTTTTACAAAATATTTACACAATATTTTTAATAAATAATTAGTAGTAATGTGTCAGTAATGTGGTTATAATGACTCAGTGGGTAAATACAAATAATAAAAAAGCTGAAACAGTCTGTTAAGTTCAGAAGATGACATCACTTGACGACACTCACGATATTACAAGACCCAAAATCTAAGATGATACCTAGTCGGTTGTCACAGTGTCAATATAACATCGATACGCCGCCCAGTCTGAACTGAAACTGGTCATACTGTAATAAATCTGGAAAAACATCAGAAGTGAGCCTTCATAAAAAGGGAACTTTAATATACTGATATATTTGAAAAATCATTGCCATTACATGAATAATTTTAGATTGTGGCATAGGTATTAGATCACACTGTTCAGCCCTAATATAGCAGCAGAGTGTAATTCATCTTGGCAACCAGCTAGCAAATGTAGATGTGGGAGGTACATCAATGTAATATTTATATAATGATATAACTCAGTGTACTTGAAGTGAAGATATAATCAGTATAGTTCAAAGGTCGTCTTTGCCTCTACCTTTCAGTTGGTTTCTCTCAGAGACTATTTCACCCACCTTTAGTTTACATTATTGTGTGAACGCACTACAAGTCACACTTAAAGTATCATAACATTGATTCGTGTTTTAAGTGCAAAATTAGAGTTTTGTCAGTGTTTGATGACCCTCCATCAGTCACTTGAATCTCAATACAGAAAAAAAGCTAGTAAGTTGGATGTAACCAGGACATCAAGTGCAACTGAGGTATAGTGTGAGGTCAGTGTTTGCTCATCTCAAGATATTTGTGATGTGGATTTACACGAGAGTTCAGAAAGTGGACGGAGATGACCGAAACAGAGATTGTGCGAAGAGGGAAACAGCTGAATCAGAGAGGGGGAGAGATCCAGTGAGGGGTACAAGAAGGTAAAAGGTTGGGAGGTGCTTGAGAGGTGAGGAGAGGGAGTGGTAATGAGAGAAGGAGGGATTTGGAAGTGAGGGAAAATGAGACAGAAGGAGAGGGAGATGTCTTTGTGTAAACGCTAGCTGTCGTTCTGTCGTGTAAGCGGCACCTCATTGGCCAACCAGAAGCCCCCCTGTGTGAAGGAAGTATCACCAGGGAAACTTCGTCTCGCTGCCTCTGTGCATGTTTTCCTCTTTGCCAGGGTTATTTTTAAATAGCATTCGGCTTCCTGCTCAGACTAAAGACTACAAGCCACAGCATCCCTGTTTTGTTGTTTTCAGGATTTGCCACTTCACGAGTCACAGAAAGCGGCAGCAATGTTCTCCTCTTCTCCTCTCCCACAGTTACATTGCAAGCTCTTTGCAAAAATGGGGGACGACCGACCTTTTGTGTGCAACGCTCCTGGCTGTGGACAGGTAAGTCTTCTCCCTACTTCTCCTGGGTTTCAGGTGTGTGCATGTGTGTGGTGCGGGTAATTTTTGCCCTTGTGTAAGTACTCTCAGCTGTTGACTGTACCTACTTATGAGTAATAGATTTTCCCTTTTCAAAGAATTTACAGCATAACAGAAAAGATATTGTAATTAAAGCACTTGATTTGAGTAGAATAAAGCTTCATTTACACAATGAGGTAACTTGAAAAACCTGAAAAAGACTTCAGGGTTGTTATCACACTTTGCTCTCGTTGCCAGAATGAGCCGACTGGCTGTGATTTATGCAACACTTTTAACGATCATCACACAGATAGCATTCGAGCTAGCATGCTGTCTTGTGAGACAAATGCTGTCTCCTTCAGCAATGACTCACTGGAAGCTCCAGTGAGTAATCAGAGCACAGTTATTGTTTCAACCTGTCACTGTTGACTTCTAGCGCCTGCAGACACAGGTTTGAGCCATGGCAGTGACTCAGCTGAGTGCCAATAGTGCTCTCACATGCCAGTAACGTGGTGCATTGTCGGGGCTTGGCCTGATATCACAGCAAATTGAAAAGTAGTGTGTTCTAGGACTCATGATTATTCAACACAGGAAACATCATGTCTGATGTTGTGTTCTATTAGCTGTCTGATCCTTTTGGGTGCGATATCCTCAGAGCTGGTGATGGATTGTCTCTCCCGGGGTCTGGAGGAAGAAAGTGTTTATGTGGTTAACAAACATTTATGATTCATAAACCGTCTTTCATTCTGTGATCAGAGGCGATCTGTTGTACAGGGGATTAGTGGTTTGAACAACAGGCATGTAAAGCAGTCAAACATGCGTGTGCTTGATAAATTAATGATGATTTGTTTGGTTATTTTGAACTCTGAACATTATGGACACCGAGGGAACTTTTCCCTGAACATTTTAACTTTACTTTGACATGTTTCTGTGATGTAAATATCCTGCATATTTCATTTGAAAGCATCATTATTAATTTAGGTGGCACATGGAAGCTTTTTTAGGCTAAGTGACGTTAATGACAGTGGGGGTCTATAGCTGGGGCATACATGTTGTCCGTTTACACTGAGCAATATTTTCGTTAGCTTGGAGTGTTTCTGTCCAATGCGACAAATGCGACTTAAATATTCATTCTCTGTAGCACTGTTTTGTTCTCTGACAACTCCTGCGGGAAATATCTGACTCCGTAGCTGCTAAATGCTACAGTATGTTAATGAGCTAGCGTTACTCGCTAACTTTGTGTGTCTGCAGTTTGGTGTTAGGCAGGTAGCGCACAGTGGATTCATGAGACTGTTTTGCTAAAAGTAGTGGGTAGTGGGACTGAACAAGCGAGTTACCCTTTTCACATGGGAGGGTAAAAAAGGAAATTCTCAGATGCATTGCGATTCTCGCTTGAGAGATAATGTCTTGTTGCAAAAATGTCAATAATCTGAAATTGAAAACCCGTTGTCGACAATATGATCACCCATAAACATGGCCTGTAAACATGTGCATCACTGTGCCATGTTTACATTTCGTTACCACTTTTGCATTAATAAAATATCATGGCTGAATAATTGTATGGAACATAACGAGTTGTCGTTAACTCGAGCAATGTTTGCTTCACCTATTTCTCCACTCTGACTGTGCCCTGCTCCGACTGTGTATGTGGACAAAGCGGAGCCCCAGAGCGGAGAGAAACTAGTTGTGCGACTGTAATTAACCGTAAACCTCAGTGAAGACTCTTGCGGTAAGCTGAAATGAAACGAGTACACAAAAATTAGCTAAATAGAGTATTTAACTTCTTTTTGTCAGTAACTAAAGGTAGGAAAAACACTTTTTTTTTTTTTAAGATTCTGGATCATTAAAAATATGCTATGTTTGCTATGTGGTCACAGTGAGAAAAACATATCGCATAGAAATAAAAAATTTTGATGCATCAATATGTGGCGATAATCGTTTTATCATCTCTCTGATTTGGACTGAACTGTGAAGTGAGATTGCCACACCTATTACATGCATTCATCTAGAGATAGCGCAACAGGCCCGCTACCAAGTCCCGTCATTATACCGCCTTTGCTTTTTACACAGAACCAAACAAGAGCAGCACCAAAGATTGATTTTAGATAGCTTGTTGGTGTCCAGGAAGCAAAAGAGGCATGAGGGGTGTGACAATAGCGTAAGCCTCTCGTATGACATATAACATGCGTGTTGGCAGTGCCTTCCAAACAATTACAATGGCATTACATGGCAATAACAGTCATTTACCGTCCCTGTTTTGTGGTGGCTGATCTTGTCCTCTGCTCGGAGAGTAAGGAGCTCTTGGGCCTCAGTGTCTCCTGCTGTTCTCCTTGTTTGAGTTATCTGCTAACTGCTCTTAGCTGCTTTTTAAATCTCCTGGTGGTGGGTCACACACATAACATGTATTTGAAATGTCACACCCATCCCGTCCTGCCAGCTGTCCCTTTTACACAGATGTCAGTTCTGCGCTGTTACTCCCTCCACTGCAGGCTTAAAGGCGAGACAAGTCTGTCCCCCCAGTCTGGGAGTGTACCTTTTTATAAGGAACAGTGAGGTGGAATAGCAGCACGAAATTCCTACCTTGAACAGGCAGTGTAGAAAGGGCTTAGGAAAATGTATATGTTTTAAATGTTGTCTAAACACAAGCTGGCAAATAAGAAAAATACAAAATTTAAATATTAATTAATTATTGATAATTAAAATATATAATTTGAAAAAGTTTTAGTCTTACAGTTTATACTATCCTATATGTCACTGACAAATTGTTATGAAGCGTTGACACGTGCTGCATTCACATTAGTCATCTTATATATATATATTTGTGTACACACAGACACAGAACATCCTTTATGATACATACAAGCGCCTTATGACCAAATGCCGCTTTACTTCTGCTCTTTACAACCAACAGTTGTCTACCAGGAAAGTCTGAATCATGCCCATAATAGAACGAGGATGATTGACTCCTGGCTTTGCTCAGGGTTTTCCTTTTACCACGTTAACAACAACAACAACAACAACAACAACAACAGCCCCCCATTATATGATGCCGGTATGTCCTGTGTGGGGAGCGGTAATCCTAGCTGCCAGTATCTCATGCGGGGAGATTAGTTGGAGATAGTTTCCTCCACGAGATCCAGCCACGTTGTTCAGAGGAAAGAGACAAATGAGACATGTAGTTGTATTGGTGATGCTGCCTGGTAGGGCTAAAAATAAGCCCCCTGACACTTGACTGTGTTTCCACTTCACTCTCTCACGACTGAACTCGCAACTGCAACGCAGCCCCCAAAATAGGCTGCAGCGAATGGTGAATAGGCTGGTACCAGAGCCAAGATTATTCCTCCTACGTCTGATTCACCTCACCACTTCTCCAAAGAAAAAGTGCCGTGTCTCAGACGATGGCTGTTGCTGCTGTTTCCAAAAAAGTCTGATTTGCCCAAGTACCAGACCTCCTGTAGTTTCTACTGTGGACACCTGTTAGGAAATAACAGATTGTAGAGCCTCACTAAGACGCAGTTTTTGCCATTCACATGCTTTACACAATGATGACTTTAAAAACAGTCAGTAGGTTTGCATGCACAGTTAAGTTGAGCTACAGTTACAGCTCGGCTATTTAATTGGATGACTGTCCTTATCCCAGTATACAAGCACAGGAGGGGAATCAATTTATTGACCAAAGTATGTCTTACTCTGCTACAATAGGTGGCGATGTGCCCCCTTTAAGCTTGTTAGTATTGGGCCTTTTTCTGGTTGACCTATTACGTCACAGACCAAACAATCAAGTGTCATCCAGCTGTTCTGCCACTTTTTAAACAGGTCGCCAGTCCATGTTTTTCTCCCATCCATGTATTTTTAAGTATTTAACTTTTTCAGCTGATACAGCATAATCTGTGTCTCCTTGTCTGTCCAAAAAGGCACATCTCTGGATGTAGATTTCGCCATGTTGTTACTGGCTTCTTCTTCTGTTATGCATTTATGCATTTATGCACTTCCGGGTCAAAGTCTGGTGTTGAAACTGTGGAGCATACGCAGAGCACCTATGCCAGTTTGGGTCTGATTGAGTTTATACGTACAGGATATTTCAGTGGGACCAACATCCATCCATTTTCTAACCGCTTATCCTCTTGAGGGTCGCGGAGGGGGAGCTGGAGCCTATCCCAGCCGACATTGGGCGAGAGGATAGGCAACCATTCACACTCACACTCACTATTTAGAGTCACCAATTAACCTATCCCCAATATGCATGTCTTTGGACTGTGGGAGGAAGCCCGAGTAGCTGGAGAGAACCCACGCTGACACGGGGAGAACATGCAAACTCCGCACAGATGGGCTCCCGCACCCGGGATCGAACCAGGAACCCTCTTGCTGTTAGGAGAGAGTGCTAACCACCACACCACCGTGCCGCCCCGGGGCCAACATGTTAACATGTATTTTAAAAGTCTGTTTTTAGTCAGACGAACACAATAAATTTTTCTTGTTGTGTTTTCTCAATTTTCGAGAGGTTTTATTTTTGCATATGTTGTGTATCAACTCATTTGCATTTGGTATTTTTCCATGCCAGTCGTTTCCATAGCTTTTCAACAATTTGTTGACATCCTCAAACATTACTCTTTCTCTACTGTGTGTGCGGTCATAATTATGTTAGGTCTCATCCACATAAGCCTTTTTTCTTTTTCTAGATAACTCTAGTTTGTGTAAAGATATTTGAGCCCATGTCCCGCGGCTTTAATGGGTCCATTCAGGGCTTTATGAGGAACTGTACACCACAGATATAGTGTTCTTAATGGTTGTATAACATGTGCTGTATAGGCTGCATATGTTGGGCTACATCTCGAAGAGATTATCTGTCTGTGGTTATTGCAATATGATATTTGGGTTAACGTTCTGCAGGCTGTTTCCACAAGTTGCTGGGACAAGTTGACAATTACCCGTAGGCTGCTTCATATGATGTACTTATCTCTCCTCTTTTCTTTATGTTCGCTTGTTCCAGAGGTTTACCAATGAGGACCACTTGGCTGTACACAAACACAAGCATGAGATGACACTGAAATTTGGTCCAGCCAGGACTGACTCTGTCATTATTGCAGGTACTGTTGTCCTAAGAGACAAACGCACAGCTCTATTCTTCCTTTTTGTTGAATAATCTCCCACAGTACTCAGATGAAGACTGATTTCGTCAGTGTGTTCCAA
Organism: Chaetodon striatus; assembly: GCA_029783705.1. Taxonomy (NCBI): domain Eukaryota; kingdom Metazoa; phylum Chordata; class Actinopteri; order Chaetodontiformes; family Chaetodontidae; genus Chaetodon; species Chaetodon striatus. Next base: position 15,294,950 of record JAPZEB010000002.1, read on the forward strand.
CACTTGAAGTGTGGTTTCAAGAAAAGCAGCTCCAAAGACACATTTATTTCATGGATTTCTATATTAAATGCTAGGTGTGAACTAAGTGTGAAAGCGTTACTTTGAATAGTTATGTTTGTTCATTTGTTCATCCCTTTTATCAGACCAGACACCTACTCCCACCCGCTTCCTAAAGAACTGCGAGGAGGTTGGTTTGTTCAACGAGCTGGCCAGCTCCTTCGAACAAGAAGATGATGACAAGAGAGCAAAGAACTCTGTAAGAAAGGCCTGGTGATTTTCTGAATGTTTTCATCTGTGTGTGTGTGTGCCTTCATGGATTATTATTTACAGAAACCAGTGGAAATCCCTACAAGACTCCCACGTAGCGAAAAATTATTTTTACTTCCTTCTTTCTTACCTCAAGTGTTGATGTAGTAAAAATGTATTGCTTGCAGAAATTCCTGCTTTGTGCTCTTTGCTTGTGTATGCTCATAATTTAAATTTATTGCAGCAGCTTGTTGTGATGAGTTTATTTAATTAGGACAGTGTGTTTTATTGCACTTAAAATAGCGTTTCATGAAGTAATGCTGTGGTTGTTTGGTTTGTGCAATGAAAACTTGCTTCCTTTTTACTAATGTACAGTAGTCTGGGAGTATCTTTCGTAAGTCGTGTGAACTTCCACTCTTTATCTTTTCCTCCCTCTCACTGTCTCTGTCCTTCTCAGCTCCCTGCTCCCAACTCTGTGGCTGTGGACATGAGCATGCAGACACCATCAGATGTGAAGGTGAAAGAAGAGGCACCTGTAGACGTTGACTCCTTGCCACCAAGCAGTCCTGAATCTGTCTCTGAAGAGTCAGACCAAGAGTCTCTGGTTAAAGCAAAGGTAGGACAGAATGGGACTGCACGAGTGTATAGCGAGGAGGGTGGATCCTTGAATGATGTTCTTACTTCACTGCTATTCTCCCAGGACACACCACCCAGGAGTTCAGCCCCCACCCCGACTATTGTGCGTCCAGGTTCCCTCCCACTACACTTGGGCTTTGACTCCCTTCAGCCCACCATGCCGTCACCCACATCTGTCATCACACAGGCACCACCTTCCAATCGTACTCTGGGGTGAGTCAACTCAGCATCCCTCTACTGACCTCTGATGACTGCCTTGAGTAGCTTTAAAGCTCCTCAAAAGGGACATCAGTATACTAAATATCAGGTTCATACTTCATACATGCTTTAATGTTAAAAAAAAACAACTTAATTTTCCTCATACTGTCTGTGCTGGTACACCTGTACTCACCCTCTGTCTGAGAAAGCTCTGTTTCAGCGCCTAGCTTCTAAACATAACCGGACATGTTCCAGCAGGAATCTGATCTAAAATCAGGGAGACATTTACAACATCAACAATCAAGATTACATTATTCCTGACGTTAGGACGTAGCTTTATGTAGCAGTGTAGGCTACGTAATGTAAATACTAGTAGCAGCAGCATGAAAAAACATGCAGTAGTGTGCTTGGAGCAGATGACTGCATAAAGAAAGACATCACGAGCTGATGTCAGCTTGTAGCCAAAGTAGAAAAAACATTGGAAGAGATTTTTCAGAGCAGTCTGAAGCTTCAGGTTTTGGCTCACAGGGATTACCTTTACATGTGTTTACCTCATTATTTAAATCTTTGGCCATGTTTAATATGAACATCCGATTTTTTAATTTAATGTATATGTTAGAAAATAAAGAAAAGCATATGGTCTCATTTAAAAACCACATTTTCCACACACAGTCCACATTTCCATATTCTCCATCTGCTGTTCAGACCTTATGTTGAACATATAAGATGCTTATAAGGGAACCTTTCAAACCTAACATGTTATCATATCTTTGTGGCTGCTCACGCTTTATTATGTTAGCATTTTTGTGCCACTTGTGTACATTTCGGAGTCATGAATCTGACATACGGACTGCTGTATCTTGTGGTTGTGAGTGAAATTCGACATGCATCGCTGTGAGTTTAGATGGTTTTTGTATGCACAGCTTGGATGACTAATGATTGATGTAACTGTGGAGTTTGTGGGGTTTAAGTGGATATTTTTTTCATAAATGGTGTTAGTTGCTATGTAACAGAGACATTTTAGTATTAAAAAAATGGTCATTTATACAAACATGACTGAACTTCCTGTTCCTGTCTGCCTGTAGTTCACCAACCAGCCACTACCCTATGATGATGCTTCCCTCTGGTCAGGCAGTGCCTGTGCTCCCTGGTCCGGTACAGATGCCGTCTGTCATCAATGTAAGGCAGTCTACAGTCAACAGTCTAAATATGTTGTATATCAACTGTATAGCTAAGAAGTTGGTCCACGTTGTTAATACATGTGTATTTCTGCATCTTATCTTATGTGGTCTCCAGCTGGCCCGACCCATGTGCATGGTACCCAACATTCCTGGGATCCCCGGTCCTCCTCTGGGAGGCAGCAGCAGCGGCTCTAACTCCCCCTCTGGCTACAGCATCCACTCAGAGGCCAAGATGGTCAGCACTAGATTAGCTCTCTATTTTTATCTGCTTATCTGTTCTTTTTGTCTTCATCCTCACCCTCCAGTCTTCCTCTGCACTGGCTAAGTTTCATCATATGACTTTTTTCCGGCAGTTACTTGTTTATTTAACCCTTACACAACGAAAAAACAATTTATACTGCTTTAATGATACTGCGGAGTGCCCGTGGAGCTCTATTTAAGGCTCACTTGTATTTCAGATGAGACTGAGTTAGTGTGATCATTATTTATAGTATTACAACATACACAAAGTATCCACTTTAGTGCATCCAGCTATGTACACAAACTGGGTGCTCCTTTAGTCACAAGTGGAAGAGCAGCTTTGAAAAATGAAGGCTAGGGGTGTTTTTTTGTGTGTGTGTGAGTGCAGAACATTCTGTTAGCCCAGTCACAGACATTTACAGTGGTGAACTAAGTACACAACTCCCTCACTTGAGTCACAGAACAGATACTCCTAGTCAAGTATTACTCCAATACAAGTGAAAGTTGTTAAGTCACATTTGTACTTGTGTTAAAGTACTGGAGGACTTTTAAAAGTACAGTTTGTTTTAAATGTGAAAGCATTGCTGTTTTGTATCTACAATGCAGAACCTAATGAAAGTGACACAACTGAATGCGCTGACTTGATTGTAGCATGAGGAATATGCTACAAAGCCCACAGAGATGCCCACAGAAACACAACTGCATTGACAAAAGAACGGCTACTGTTGTTTTAATTTTTTGTTTAACACCCCACTCTCACAAAACAGCATGGCATGGCTGACACAACTTTTTTGTAGGGAGCAAACATATAAAATGATATTAATCTTTTGTCATTTGAACAGTCTTAAACATGGACTCCAGATGGTTGCTCTGGTGAGGAGGAATTGTCATCTTTGTCTACTGTCATTACCACCACCAAGTTCAAAATTAAGTGTTCAAAAAATGCCGCATGCACTTTGAACTTGACTGACGGGCGAAGGAGGAGTACTTTACTGTGATTGTTTTTTCTCCTTTGAGGAACACAGGGTATGGTCTTTTTGCATTTTAGAAAAGAAAAGAAAATTCATCTGCTGACCTTCATAAAAATGTGCCAGAGTCAAAAGGACATTTTTTGTCTTTTAATGTAGTTGAGTTAAAGTCACAAGTTAAAAAAAACAAAAAAAAAAAACATTAATACTTAAGTAAAGTACAGTTACTCTAAAAATGCACTTAAGTACTGTACTCAAGTAAATGGTCTTTGTTACCGTCCACCCCTGCACATGGTCCTGGGCTCTAAATCCAGAATTTGGACACTTGCTATTCCCTGAGAGGTGTGGAGTCACACAGCAGTAATCTTTGCACATACAAACTGAGGCACATTGCGTTGTGGTATTGTTGGCAGAAAGTAGTGCACATGGATACTTCTTTTTTATTCAGCTGTGGAATTTTTGAGGGCACTCTGTGGCGCATAGTTCCTAAAAGTGTGGTGTGCAGGCCAGTGGTGGCCCTCAGAAGCATTTTGTGGTGCCCCTGAAGGTGATATGAGATGCATACATTATAGTCATTAAAATCATCTGTCATACATATCAATACTTACATTTTTAGTAGCTTACATTTAATACATCATGTGGTTACTGCATCAAATTGCACATTGTCAGGTCAGGAATGACGGTTGGTTTCATAGCAACGTGTGGCACCTCGCGAGTGTCACGGGAATCACATTAGGTCATCAGTGATAGTGCCGTCAGCTAAAGTTAGTGATTTTAGTGGACAACATAGTAGTTAAATGTGGGAGTGAGATCAAGAAGAGATTTTGTTTTATGTTTGCACTTTTCCTGTGTGTCCTTCAATCATATGCTGGTTTCTTAAAATGTCACACAGTCATCAAAACTCACTCAAAATATAGTTATAGATATATAGATAGAGTGCAGAAATTTAGAGACTCAAGACACTCAAATAAAAAAGTGGAAAGGAAATATAGTGCACTATGCAGTACAGGGAGTGATTTCAGACAGCCATGTGTCTCTTACTACAAAATAAAGATTGACACACATGCTGCTGTGTACTTAAATGTGCTGTTGGCCTGTTTTATGCCTTCACTGTCACTTATTTTTTCAAATCATCACTCCCAGCTCGATAAAGACTACCAAGCTACATCTTCTTAAAATGTTTCCAGGAACATATAACTTGAGTTAGCACACACCAGCTGCAAAGCCTCCAGAGCTGAACCGACTTCAAAATAAAGCCCAGGATGTCACATGAATGTGCAGCTGAATACGAGGTGGAACTGTGTGACACTGTTCGGTCAGCATGGGTGCTAATCTCTGCAGAATTAGAGCACCTTTTTAAAATTCATGGCCTCCACAATTTAGGTTTTTCCTGAGGCAAAGTGCAATACAACCTGTTTTTTTTTGGTTATGTTATGAAAACATCAGAGGTTTCTGAGGAACAGATTCATCACAGCAGCACAAACATTTGTCACTAGAGATAACTCAGCTTTCATCTCTCATCTGGTGCACAAGTGTGATCATCGGCTTACTTTAGGCTGTATTGGAGATAAGTAACTAAGGTTCAGGCCAAGTTATTGTTGCCTATACTGTAAATGAGTCGATGGGTTAACATGGTTTGGGCTGTGTATTTAAATTCCTGTACATGTTACTGATGTTGGTGGTATCATTGTTCTCCTGTAGCGTCTGAAGGCTGCACTGTCCCAGCAGAGCCCGTCAGGACACAGCATGGGGGTCATGTCTATGGGTGGCAGCCCCATGGTACCTCAGAGGGCAGAGCAGAGCCAGCTGCTTGTCCAACATCCAGATGCTCCATCACCTGCACAACCTCAGGTACACTGTGTTGTCTATGGTCACCTGCCTGTCACTAACTGAGCTAAACTTTGTTTGACGTCCTATCACCTGTTTTAGTTCCAGAAAATTGGGCTGTACTTGCAGAGAGATGACTATAATGTGCTCTGACTAAAATAATGAAACTATGACTCAAACTTCCCTTTTCTTTCCCGTCTGTCTTCCGCTCCCCTGCCTGTCTCTCTGTTTCCTTCTCACCCTTTCCCCTCTTCTCCCTCTAGGTATCTCCAGCACAGCCTACAGGTGGGCGTCGGCGGCGGACGGCAGACGATGACCCAGATGAGCGAAGGCAGCGTTTCCTCGAGAGGAATAGGGCCGCGGCATCGCGCTGCAGACAGAAACGCAAACTGTGGGTCAGCTCCCTAGAGAAGAAGGCTGAGGAGCTCTGCACCCTGAACGTCTCACTGTCGGTGAGTGGGCCTGTGGAGTGGGTGGGCGGGGATGAAATGTGGCCTGTGGGAGGCCTGTGTTAGTGTCTGCATAGTCACACTCGCCGTGCAGAGTCGACAGGCTTTCAACTCGTCGTGGAAGTTTGTGAGGTGTTTTCCATCAGTTTCAGGCAGTGAAAGGTAGTTTTTCAAGCGAATAAGGATACAGGACTTGAAACTGTTGGACTCACTGCAACTTGTTTCACATCTTTAATGTGTTATTTGGTGGTTTTATGGTTATTTTTACACTTCATAACCTTTTCTCCACCGCCGGCTGTACTGTAGTGTAAACCAGACTGTTTACCCCTTTAGAGCTTTTCTTGGCCAAACAACATAAAAAGTCCATTAAAGAAAAAAAAACTGTTCTTAATAATACAACCCAGTGTTAGTGATGATCTTTCTTTTGGTTAAACCTTATGTCTAAATATGATAAGAATTCTCTTTGACAGTGAACTTATGGCAGCTGGCCCACAATAAGGTACTGGGAGCCTGCCAACCATTTTCCAATTCACCATGAAAACAATTGATGCACACTGGAGTGTTTTTTTGTACTTTGAATGTAAACAAGGTGCCAGAGTGCATTAAAAAGCATCAAAACAGAGCTTCTTCGTAAAAAAAAAAAAAAAAAAAAAGAGGTCTGGGATAAACTCTGAACGTCTTTAAAGAGACACTTCGCAGATTTTCCCTCCAGCTTTGCTTCAAAACAATGTGGACATTATGTTAAAATGAACTAGGGTAAACTTCTCTCCATCTTACTACTGCCTCGCCACCCATGCTGCCACCGCAGACACAAAGAGCATAGACGCAGATCAATGGTGAGAGTGTGTGAACAGGAAGTTGGCGCAATACTGTTTCCTGCATGGTGAAAACAAGTCAGTAAAGAAAATGGAGATCAAACAGTAAAACGCTGATCAAATATAAACCCGGATTATATAACTGAGTTGTCTGTTTCTCACCTCAAATGTTTTCACAAGCATGTTTTAGCTCACCGTTAAACTATAGTACGAGAAACGGACGAGTTTGTATTACGTCGCCCACCAGAGGGAGCATTTATTTCTCTGGTGCGACGCAGGGCATCCTGGTAGTTGTAGGTTTTCTGACTCTTGAGCGAAAGCATCCTTTTTCTCTGTTTTCTCTGGTTCTGTAGCACCAATTTAAATAATATTTTTGCCTTTCTACTGCATAGTCATCTTAGTTTTGATTAAAGGCTGTCTTACCAGCAGTGAAATACTCCTTTGAATCCTAGAAATGCCCTGTGTACACCTGACCTCTGCAGGGCTGCTATGACTGCTTTTTGCCCCTTGGCAAAGACAAGCGAGGACAACAAATGTTGAAAGGTTGAAAACAGGCAATTACGTAAAAAGATTGACAGATTGACTTGCCTTTATTTTGCCACTTTATACCAATCTAAAAGCACTGTTTAATTTGCCGACTTCTGCTGTGTTGCTATAATCAGGCAGCATCAAGTCAAAACATGCTAGCTTTAGTGCAGCGATCCTGCCTGATAGCACCAGGAGAAAGTTAGCATGTCAGTTATCTTGAAAATAAAGATTTTAAATATGAGTTATGGTCCTTTTTATGTTTATTTGTTTTATTTTTTATTATTTCTGATAAATATTATTGTTTGTTTTTAACTGGCAAAGCAAGTTGTGTATGATGTATGTCCTTATTTTGTGATTCCTCAGAATGAAGTGTCTATGTTGCGGAACGAGGTGGCTCATTTGAAGCAGCTGCTACTGGCCCACAAGGACTGTCCTGTGACCACCCTACAGAAGAAGACTGCCTACTTAGGTGAACCTTTTTAAAATGATGCCATGTTACTCACCTGGTAGCTCCTTGTATTTATTTTCTCATTTAAAACTATTCGGGACATCATTATTTTATGCATTGGGGATACTGTTATAACAGCTGCTAAACAACAAAGATAATGTCTGCAGTGTTTCGGAAAGGCCAGTACAGCGTGTATTACAGGTGAAAAGTGAACTGCTTTTGCCTGTTTCAATTTAAATCTGAACTTGTGTCGTCTTTTTTTCTGTGTAGCTGCAGAGGAAAGCATGAAAGACACCTCAGAGCCTACAGGTTCCCCTGCCCCGGTGATCCAGCACAGCTCTTTGGCGCACAGCCCCTCCACAGGGCACAACGGCCTGAGCTCAAGGGCAGCAGCCGAGGCCATGGCAATGTCTGTGCTGGCAGGAATGGGCCAGCAGCAGAGGGCTGAGAGTGGACCCTCTCACATTATCATGGCTGCACAGTCTCAATCTGCTGCCAGATGATGAGCGATGCCACCACGGCCCAGACTTGGCTCACACTCGTCAACCAGGGGTAAAAAAGAGCAGCGGACACCCTTCCCCCTCCCCTCCTCACTTTCCCCGATCTAGAAGTTCAGATTTCTCATCTTCCCCGTCCCCCTTTGCTGTGCTCCTCTGCTCTCTCTGACCCTCCTGCGGAGCCATCATGCTGTGGCCTGGAGCTTAGCAGCAGCCTTCTGGGAATGGACTGAGACTTTTGAGAGAGCTTCCTGTTCACTTTGCCATAGACTACAGGGGCTGGACTCCAACCTCGCATCCTCGTTTCCCCCCCCTCTGTGCTTCCCCGCTCATCTCTCCTCACCCTCAGTCAAAATGACTCTTCACTGGACTGTAGGACTGCATCGCTCCAAGTGTACTGCCATAATGAACTTCCCATGTGGGCACATGTGCACAGTTTCTAACACACAGGTGTTGCATAAACATTCTCGATCAAATCAGATACCAAACAACACGCAGGGCTGTACACTGTTTTCAGCAGGGAATAGTGCCTTGTGCGCCTCAACGTTTTAGCCATGCACACACACACCCACACATGCCATAACAGCATACGTCCCTATACATCCTCGGCTCCGGAGACGCAGTAGGTGTCTAGACGTCAGTGACTCAGATCTCAAACACTCACCCAAACCTTTTGTAAATGGTTCCACCTGATGGTGATCTCAACATGGACCCAAAAACCTTACCTCAGTTACTCCCCTTTATGATAAAATTGATAAACTGTGTGTGTGATTAGCTCTGTGCGTATATATTTATGTACATCAGAACATAGCAGTTTGCCTATTCCTAATCTGATACGTTAATAGCTGGATTGTTAGCATGTGACTTTTTCTATTAGGGTGTTATGTTCTTGATACAGCTATGTGCAGCTACGTTCTTTTAATTAATCCTCCCAGATTAGTCCATAGAACCAAAATACGTTGGATTGACAGTGTATTTACCTTCAAATTAGTTTGTTTTAGCAATTTATTTTTTTTACCTGAAGGGAATTCAGCCTCTCCTCCTCACTTTCCTCTAAAACAGGCAGGTTTTTGCTGTTTATCGATATGTAAGTGGATGCCTTTTCCATTTTATATGAAAGTATTCTAGTGTTTCTCTGTGTGGGCCCTGGACTTACTGTAACTGTTATTTTCACACTTCTCAGGATGGTTGCACATCCTTGCTGCTCGTTGGAAGTGCGATGAACCCCTTAGTCTCTCTGCTCTTTACCAAACCTTAAACTAAGCCATAATGACCACAAATCAGATGATCTGAATCTCCAAAGACCACCGCGTGTCGTTACGGTGGCAGGAAGTAAAAAGCCTGACTGTTATTTTGTGATTCAGAGGTCACAGTGACACAATCTCCAGTATATCACTGCTTGTTGACTTGCACTTACACTCACACACAACGTCTGATGATTTTTGCCTTAAGATCACATTGGTGCCTCCGATATCCCCAAAAAACACGCAAGATTTGCTCACGTGAGAAACAAAGGAGCCTTAGAAAATATATTTGTCTTAATTTGTTAATTTCATCAAATGATAAACAAATGAGGAACAAGATATTCACTCGTTGAAGCCTTTAAATTAATGGTTAATGTAACCATTAGTCTCCTTTCAGGGACGTAAAATGATCCAACACTTGTCTGTCATCTGGTGGAGAGACGCAGCAAACACATCTTCACTGGTAAAGGAGGGAGGAAAAGTTCAGATCATGTTCTTTAGAAACCCCATCCAGGTGTTTTACCAAGATATCAGTATATTTTTTACAGAAAAAAACCTAAATAAGCAGTTTCTTGTTCCTTGTTCCTGTATACGTTTGTCCCTGGGTTGGTATAATATGATCATATATTTGCAAGATGTGATATTTCAAAAACAAGATATCTGTCCATTAACATGAGGGCATGTCTTTATGCACTAAAGTAATACAAGTTTATTGTTGCTTTGTATTTCTGTTCTTCTGGTTTTTGCAGTTCTCGCGGTCTTTTTCAGAGATATCAGATCCTTTTTTTAAATAAATCTATTTTCTCCTTTCTGTACTGTATATGTTAATGGGAGTTTGCTCGGCAACTTTTAAACCTTTCACCTTTTGACTGAACCTCTTGTCCTACAGTCCCAATGGCGACCCCCCGGCATTTTGTTGTATTTGGAGCTGGCGCTATATTCGGCTGGCAGTCCCTTATAGACGATTGTTCATATGAAATGAAAAGTCAAACTATATTTAGCTTTCATGTTTTCATGTAATTCATGTCATCGGCACCTTTTCTGTCGTTCCTTGTCTTCTTTTGTCCCGTGCTATTTTCAGCACTATACAAACTTTGTCATAATGCTTCTGATTGTACTGATGAATATAGAAACTAATTTCTTTAACACAGATTTCTCTTTTGTTTGTTTGGTTTCTCTACAGAAAAATGTCATTAGTCCTTTTTCAAAAAGTGATTTTTACCCCCCGTTGTCTAACTCTAAAGATGAATTTGGTTGTCTTTTGACTATCCTAACTTATTTTTGTAATTGGTCAACTAACAATCGTCATTGCAGTCTTTGGCATATTGATGTTACCTAGAAATGTTGTGAAAAGAGCAATTTAATGAAAAATGCAACAATGTGAAAGTTGCACATAGTGTATTAATGGTTTTTCACACTCCCATTGTTGGACTGATGATTTCAAAAATTGTCCTTGTACTGTACATATCTGTACTATATGAATATATTTACTTTTCCATGCATGTCCAAGTGGAATACTATGAACACTTACAGTGCTGCAGTTTTAATTAAAGAAACTACATCTTAATGAACATTTATAAAGTTTGTGCCTTTCTTTTAAGTTTAGATTCACAGTGATGAAAAGATGTCTTCTTTGAATTTGCTGTCATCTCAGCAGAGCGACTGGAGACTCATGGTTAGTCAGTTTTTGGTCAAATGTGGTGAGGCAGTGTAACTGAGAGAATAAACCATGTTTTGTTTTGCTTTGTTTACAGTTGTACACAGTGTTCCCTCTCCCTTCACAGGGTGTCTGCTGGTACTTAAAAAGTATTCAAAATGTCTTAATTTTCCTAAAACTCTACTGAACTCAACTGTATTTATACAGTACTTTTCATATAAACATGCAGCCCAAAGTGTCTCACATGGCAAAACTGGAATGGCACAGGCACAAGACAATCAAATATTAAAAAAGCAAACCAACCAAATCAGAACAAACTAACAAAAAAGATCCATTAAAATGGTTAAAACTTAAAAACCAAGACTGTAATGTTACTCCACATTAATAGCCAGATTAAAAAGATGGGCCTTTAATTTACATGCACAGAGAGAGCTCGCCATGCTAATATCCAGAGGTAACAAATTCCACAGTTTAGGGGCGTAAAAACAGAAAGCACTCTCAGCAGCACTTTTATGGGACACATGGGGAACAGTGTAAAAGATATTGTATAGACTCACACATGGTAATCCCTCTCAGTCATCTCTTATGACCCGCTGGAAGTGTTTTTCTTCAGAGATTCTGCCCTCTGTATTTACTTATTTTCAGTGTTTGGGATGTTTACAGGTGTGTGTGCCCCCACAGCAGCACTCAGGTGAGGTTAAGGCTTTATAAAAGGTAGTAACCAGGCGTCAGACTGTAAGCAGCAAGCATCAGGACACAGTGCTAAAAAAGAAAGTAAATATAATGAGGTGAAATGCCAAATGTGAGTGAACCAGGGGTTGGCTTTTACTTTCACTAAAGGCTACTTAGCATGTTTACAGACAGTAGCCAACAGTCCTGCACAGTGCACCTTTAAATTAAATTTGTATAAATATTAGACCTTAAAATAGTTTTGAATTCGAACGTAGTTAGTTCTTAACTGCTCCAAACATTTTATCTTATTGACTTTCTGTTTTGTCTAAATGAGTCAAGCTCTTCTGCATCAAAGCCCACATTTCTAATTTAAAAAATCTTTAAACCTACCACTGAACCTTTTACTGTCTTTTTACTTTATACTTAATTTTACCCATTAGCACAATGTAGATTAACTTAATTTACTTTAATAACCATATTCCTACATAAAACCTGCCTCTGCTTGGGACATAGATACTTACCTGCATTGCCTGAATAAGAGAAAATGATTTGTCGAAGAATCAGTCTTAAATTTGGTTTAAAATGTTCTTGAAAAAGTCTTAAAGAGCATTAAATTCCTGTAGTTGAATATTTGTTTCATTTACTGGTAAAGTACATTCTGAAACTTTCTTTGATCGACTACTAGCTGCTGTTGAAGACACTGAGATCTTGTTCGCTGTATTTTTCTAGGACTTTTGGGCATGTGGCAACCTGAGGTTACATCTACAATTAAAAGCCTGAATGTTGTGAGTGTAGTAAAGGCTGATTCTTGTTTTTTTAACACTCAAAATTTTTAATTTGGACGATTTTTGGACCAGCATAGAACTAAATAATCATACAGCGACTACGTTTACACACACACACTAATATTCCAGTGTTATTCTGAATATGACAATACTTAGAATTTAAAATGGGTCATGTAAACATCATATTATGTTTGGATATTGTGAATTGACTTTTTTTTGGACATGTGGGATATGCTGGTATTACTCAGGTTTTAGGAGCATTCTTTGGACATGTATGCAGCGCATTCAGAATATGTGTCTCAGTTGGGGTTGTTACCGCAGTCTGCAACACACCTCTTGTCTGTTTACAGTCGGCTCTGTGTATTGTCATGGATACGTTGTACACAAACTACCCAGCCAACAGTTTGCAGGGCTGTGGGGTAGAGATGCATGCCCAAAAGAAAAGCCCACATTCATTTCTGGCTGGTAAAAGAAACACACCTACTTTTAAACATTATAAAAGACTTGGATATCACCTGCTTTTTTGATATGCATGAATAGCACTGCACTGATCTTCTCGAAAAGGTGGTTGAAGGCATGAAAAAGGGTGGCAAACAAGTCTGCCATGGGTGGAAAACCCTGAAAAATCCTACTTTGATGCAAAGATGCGAAATGACAAGCCGCTCCTGGTAAACACAACGTAACGGCACATTAATCAGAGTGAGCACGGCTGCATGCAAACAGGAATAATAGTGCAATATTAATTTTCATTAGGCATGTATTGTGGAATAAGCGCACAAAAACAAATATTTTGTGCATGTAAACGCAGTCATAGTCCAGGCCTGTACTCCTGGTAGTGTGGAGGAAGCCTCTGAAGCAGCATTTTGACCTTCATGTTGGGAAATAATACTTACAGAAGATATAATCAAACATTTAACTTAAGGAAATATGACATTTTCTGAGTAGGTGTGGTGTATATTTAGAGACTGGACTCATGTCCTCAGTATTTCTAAAATCCTTGGCCCTGCATTTGAGGTTGATGTTTTTGTACTGCGCTCAAGTGCTTCTGGACGGCACACAAGTGACACAGTAGCCTACAATTATGCTGTTATGTTAAGTTTGCTTTGAAGCTTGTTGTCCTTTTAAGACAATGTCCGTGTTTCTTATGAGGAAAACATGATTGTAACTTTTTGTACGCGGCCCTTAATTGCAGAGGGAGTGGTTGGAAGGGTGTATTTATTTTTTATAATGGTTACAGTCATGATGCCGCATTGGCCTTTCAAAGCATTCTCACATAAACTTGCACATGAACAATTTAAAATCAGGTACCTCGTCTCAAGATTAGGTTCAGATTAACCCACTATGAGACAAAAAAGAGCTGGTGACCTTACAAACCCACCATTCTTCCAACACTGTGTATTTTATACGTGGCATAGTGTCCATCAGTTTTAAGCAGGAGTACCAAATATTTACTGGTTCAAGCTTCAACACAACAGAGAATAAGACATCACCTTGATCACTGTGGACTTGTGATGAGCATTTTTTACAGTATCCACTAATTTATAGCCCAAACAGTTGATCAAGAAAATAATCATCACAATAATCGATTACGAAACAGTCGCTATTTGCAGCTCTGCAGTCTGCATAGTGTCATTATATTGTATTTTGCCTACAGCCCCATAAACCAGCCAGCAGGCTCACTCCTGTGCTGGCACAAACCTCTGCCCCAGTTTTAATGTGTGTCAGTTTGTTTGTATGATCACTTGTGTAAGCTCAAATGTGCAATTAAACAAATTACCACACAGTGAACCTGGGATTTTTTGGGGCCCTGGTCAGTTGCCCGGTTCCTAATCCAGGTTTAAGAAGGATATTCTGGTTCTTTTTCCACCCTTGCTAGCCACAGTGTTCAGCTCCAGGCGGTGGACAGTAACTAAGTACATTTACTCAAGTGGGCAGTTAAATTGACAAATATGCCATGTCAAAATAAGGCACTATGGAAAGATGCAAAGCAGTGGAAAAAATGTTTTATTCTCCACCTTTTTTCTTTTTTTTTTTACCAAAAATAATACATTCAGATGTAACCCCTCTTTAATCACAACATTTTGATTAGTAACTGTATTTAATTACATATTTTTCCTCAGTAAGGGACTGTTCTGTAGTTGTCAGAGGAGAGGGTTGTCTGGGGTGTGACTTTTTATTTATTTATTTACATATTTTTGACCCTGAGGAGCTGGCGGAAAATGCACAACCCTCCCTCCACCATAAACTAGATTTAAATAAATTGAGTTAGATTAGATTTAAATAGATTTTTTAAACTTACCCTTTGATGTTTGAAAGTTAAAAGTTGAAGATGAAATCCTGGAGTTGGTATATTATATTATATGTTATATTCAAGGACCGTCCGAAATTTGAAAATCCAATGACAACAACAACGCCTTTACCATAGACGGTATAAATCAAGGGTAGGCAACTTGAGGCCCTGGAGCCACATATGCCTTTGACAAAAACTTATGTGGAAATTAATAAAGTTTTTTTTTGTAACATGTTAATTTTTAAATGCTATGGCCAGGCACCTTTTCCTAAACTGTGCTGAACCTAAACAGCAGTGGCTTGTCTTGAGTTTTCCTGGCTAAACTTACTATGGAAATCCCAAAAAATTTAAAAATTTTGGGAGACTTTAATAACGTGGACAGATTTGTTGGCTTTCACTGCAATGCTGCAAAGTTTAAATACCAAACTTTTATAAATAGGTCACTGCAGAGTAGCCACCTTGTGGTAAAACATGGCAATGAATACTCATGTGGACCTATTAGTAATGTTTATGGGCTAATTAAGACTTAATAGGTTGTATGACTTACATTACATGGGTCAGATATGTTTTGAGGCTCCAGACAGATTCTATTTTTTATATTTTTGGCCCAAAATGGCTCTTTTGATTGTAAAGCATGCTGACCCCTGGCATAACCTATTGGTTTTTGCCTCAAATTTGGCATTTCGGCTGTCACCATTATGTTTTTTTTGGAACCAGAAGTGACCATATTTGGACAAGAGAGTGGAGCTGTGGTGAAGCGAGGGCTGGATCTGACTAATAGACTGTCCTAGCCTTAAATATAAGTAACTTTAGACTTAAATAAAATGTAAACAGGTGAGTTATAAAAAAATTCACCCCTGTACAGTTGTCATGAATGCTGAAATTAGCTTCATAGACCAAAACCATTTTTTTTTGTTGCAGGCTGTAAACATCTTTATTTCTGCTGACAATTTCAAACACAAGTATGTAAATCAGCTCCACTATAACTCGCAGCATTCACAGACAAAACACTTGTCTTTATCTGGACACATTTTCCCCACAAATACAACATGCTAATATTATTAGCACAAGCCTATGGTATTTTACATTGTATAAATTAGCCTAGCAACTCGCAGATATTCCCTCTATTCATATGAAGCCAGGGAAAACAACATTTAGCAAAGGTAACGTAACATAATTCAGCTCCATTACAACTCACAAGGTTCACTGACAAAACAACTGTCTTATACTTAACACGTTTTAAGAAACAAATACAACATGCTAACATTATTAGCACAAGTCTATGGCATTTAACATTGTACGAATTAGCCTAGCGACTAGTGGAGATTTCCTCTGCTCACATGAAGCCAGGATAAATCACACAAGACTTAACATGCTATATTTGTGGAGGCTTCATTGTCTGTGAAATTAAAGTAAATAAAAGCTTCATCTCCACTGTAGGAAATGGTTTCAGCTTACAAAAACAGACAGGAGGTCTGCGTCACAGCGTAGGTTACGATGTATGCTTTAAGTCGATGCAGAGCCTATGCCGGAGGTACAGCCACGATTTAACGCAGAAGTATAAATCCTGCTTAAGGTCCATGTGTTTACATTTTCTAAGACAGCCAGGCCTTCATCATTTGTGTATGCGCATGGTCGTACAAGTACATGGAGTATGAACAAATTCATGTCAGAAAGTACCGATAAATCCTGGGTTTGTGCATAAAACATCCATACACACAGTTTAAGCACAGATTCGTGCATGTGTTTGTAAAATAAGTTCCAATGAGAGCAGCTTAGCAGCAATCAAAAAGTACAATCAATATCAATATCAACTCCTGAATGGAAACAGCTTCTGTGTTAATAAGAGACACTCAGAGCAGCAGGCTGGTGAGTGACATGACTCTGTTGTTGCAGCGATGAAATTAGTGCTGTAAAAAGGCACATTAAGCTTAATTTACCATGGGAGACACTTTTTTAAACACAGCACATGTGTTTCTTTATTTATCTGTGCTTGCCATAACTCTGTAATAACTTTAATACCGACTTTTATCTGAGAATTTATGATAAGTTGTTTCCATAATGACATTTTAACAAGCACAAATATATTTATATTTTAATGGCTTTATTATGATAATCAAAAGGTCATCGGGATAAGAAATAATGAACGAATTGTTCCGTTCAATATATCTTAGCTTTTATGTCCTTTCTGCTTACAGTCTGAGGGAATTAATTTGACTTTGATGATTAATTTTCAGCTTTAAGAACCAATTTTTCTGTCAAAAGCCAAGCTGCCGTACAAATGTATTATTAGTACCAACAGATGAGAAGAAGACACAATATTATTGTCTCTAAATACCATCATGAATCTTACTGACAGCATAAAATTAAAGTTTGAATGAGATGAGTCAGCGTAGATGAAAAGCTCATTTCTGTCTAAAACAGTGCTCGAGCTGGAGAGGAGCCACTTCCTGTCATCTAAAGGGTAAAAAAAAACACCCAAACAAATATAAATGCTCTTACCCCGTACACCAGCTCCCCGACCATGCCGTTCCAGATCTTCGTCTCTGGGTCCCTGGCACCGTACTTTCCGTCGGGAACGATGGAGATTTTGTACTTGATGCCGATGTGTTTGGCGATCTCGGAGGCCAGGTCCACGCAGTATCCCTCGTACTGGTCGTTGCCCTCGTACATCTCCCAGTTCTTCTTGAGCATCACATAGGGACCCTCCTACACAAGGGACCATAACCAGTGAACCAGACCGTCAGACAGACAGACACACGGACATGAGGGCTCGCACAATGGTTCATCGACGCACCAACAGAAAACAGAATGACAACAACAGGAACTGGAGCTCATTGATACCAACCAGGGTTGAGGTTAAAGGGACCCTGCAGAGCTTTCTACCACTAGGAGTGCTGTGGAGCAATGCTGTTATGAGCGGGCGTTCATTTTGTTTGTATCTCATGCACGACCATGCAGGTGATGCTGATGGTTTCATGCTATTTTTGGCATTTGGTGGCTGAAAAATATCTTGAAACAGAAATGCTGCAGAAGAAAATTGCTAGCTAGCAAACACGGACGCAAACAATGTCAGCTTTAAATGTTTTATAAGGCAGGAAATTGACATTTTTTTATTCTGCCTCAAGGGTGCACATGATGCATTTGGTGAAGAGCACTAAATCTAAATGTAAATTTGTTTGTTTACAAGAAAACTCCACAGGGTACCTTCAGTTTCACAGTTTAGGAATTTGATTGTCCTTAGTACAGAACATGGAAAATATTCCATTTGTCAGAATGCAATAAAAAATAGTTTTAAAGCTGCATTTGGCTGCAAGTTTTCAGTTTGGTCAACACATTCTCACTCTGACCTCGTCACATATCAGCGTTTGGCTTTGAACTTTCCACAACCACATAAGACATAAAAGGTACCCTGGGTGCGTTGGTTGTTGACGTTCTAGGACGCCGTGTAAAGTTCTGCCT
>JAPZEB010000002.1:15313192-15323247 GCA_029783705.1 Chaetodon striatus
GTGTCAGCCCTGTGATAGTCTGGCGACCTGTCCAGGGTGTACCCTGCCCCTTGCCCAATGTCAGCTGGGATAGGCTCCAGCCCCCCGTGACCCTCAAGAGGATAAGCGGTTACGAAAATGGATTGATATATTAGCCTAGAGACAAGTGGACATTTCCTCTACTCATATGCAGCAAGTATGAATCACACGCATTACTTACAATGCTATTTTTGTGGAGGCTTTATTGTCGTCACAGTTTATTGTTTCTTATCTGTGAAATTAAAGTAAATAAAAGTTTCCTATCCACTGAGGGAAATGGTTTCAGCTTACAAAAATAGACAGGAGGTCTGTGTCACTGAAGCAGAGTTTAACATAACAACATTGCTCCTAAAACGTTGCACCTCCAAGTCTAGTCATCCAGTGGGCCGGATTGGACCCTTTGGTGGGCCGGTTCTGGCCCACGGGCCGTGTGTTTGACACCCCTGCCTTAGAAGTTTAATGAGAGTGAGAATGACATGGTGAAATTGCTCAGCGCCGTTAAAGTAAAATGTGTGTGTTTGTGCCGTAGAGACGCCAGGGGGAGCAACAGTTTCGGTGTGTTTTATTCTGGGATGCAGTGAATTAACGTACAGGCGAGGTAAAGGCAGTCACGTGACCCGCTCCGCTGCCGTTGGTGAGTTTTTCCCATTATGGCGGAGGGGCCAGCCGTGCGGATGGACTGTCTCTCCCACTCTGATGCTTGTTTTGTGTCTTGAGGGAGGACGTTTTATTTTTATTTTTTTAACACTTACCCGCGACGGCCCGGCTCCTTTTCAACCAGACTGCACTCGTGTTTATCGGCGAAGTCATGGCAGACCGCGGCGTGGATTTGTCCGCCCTGCCAAAAGAGGTTAGAGACCAATTGGCGGAGTTGGATCTGGAGCTGTCTGAAGGTAAAGGAGGGGAGGGGGCTGAACGGGGGGGGGATGCTATAGCAGATTTTCAAGCTAGCTGTGGGTCTCAGCTGTCTGGGCTAACCGGCACCGATTAAACCAGTAGTTTCCCTTTCTCTATTCCACTTTGTGTTCATGATGAATTGAATGAGAGCTCACGTCAGGCACTGGAGCTAGCTTATTTTGTGCTAATACAGGATGTGGGCACGCGAGCTAGCAGTGCATGACAAGCAGCAGGAGGCACATAAAGGCTTTCATCCATTTCCTTGTGTCTGCTTTCTCTCATACAGTGGCTCATTTAAAGCAAAACGT
Organism: Chaetodon striatus; assembly: GCA_029783705.1. Taxonomy (NCBI): domain Eukaryota; kingdom Metazoa; phylum Chordata; class Actinopteri; order Chaetodontiformes; family Chaetodontidae; genus Chaetodon; species Chaetodon striatus. The sequence continues at coordinate 15,314,416 of JAPZEB010000002.1, forward strand.
CGATTTAAAGCTGTGTGTCTGTGTCAAATATCCTCATTTAGCGTGAGATTTAACGTCAAAGCCATAGCTCAGTGTGTGTGTGTGTGTGTGTGTGTGTGTGTGTGTGTGTGTGTGTGATGTCTGACAGACTGGGATGCCAGAGGCAAGGTCTGGCCATCAGGGTTTGACCCTTCTCCTGTCATCCCAGTTACACTTATTCATATGGTGGGAATTTGATTCATCTGTGACCACATGGCTCCCAGTTTGACATCATCACTAACCTTGTATTTGGCATCTGTGCTCAGGTTTCAGCTGAAAACTGTTTTATTGCAGTAGAAGCTGTGAGTCACTGTGACTAGTGTGGAGATGTAATGACCAGGCCCACAGTCATCATATGCTCTGGTGTCATGTGAAGACTGTTATGAACGACTGTCAGTAATTAGCAAACCTAGTGTGTGACCTCAGCGATCAGCTATATGTACGCACAGAGCCGTAGACACCTGTGTAAACCTGTTATTACTTGAATCATAGGTTTACCTTCAGTGCTTATCATGGGTTTCACTACCCTCAATCTTGTGGTCAAATCGTGGGAGATCTGAGTCAGGTGCATGCGTCCCGTGTGTTTGTTCTGCTCTTGTGGATGTAGGTGGGTGACGGATGTGTCTGTTTGTTGTAGTTTGCAAACATCTCAACCATTCATTCATCCAAAGCATAGTGCAAATCAACCCCTCCCCCAGAGCAGCTGTTAGCCCCTGTCCTGCTCTACACCCATTGACACACACTGTCACATCCCAATGACAGTGCCCCCCCACCCTCCTTCCCCTGCCTCATGGCACCTGGGCTCCATTCTTCCAGCTGAGGTGACCGAATCCAGTCATCCTGCGCAGTGACTGCTCAGAGTCTGCCTGACGTTTGGTTATTTTAGGGGTGTGATAAGGTTTGTGAAACTGATAACCAGTACTTTATATGCAGTTTTTGTAAGACTCCTAATACAAATGCAGGTCAGCCATTTCAAACAGGCCTGTAATAAGACCTCGTTTGCATTTGACAGTGAGATTACATGTCATACTCCAATAAAAAAATACAAATTTACAAGCTAAAACTATTAGTTATAAGACTATCGGAGTTGGAGCAATATTGAAAAGCAAGCTGATCTATCAGTACATGTGCAGGTATTTTAAGAGCTGACTGACCTCTAATGTATATGTGTTATTCTGGTGTAGGTCAGCAAGTATTAAGTGTGTTGGCCTGACATGTAAAAGATGGTTTTGGATGTTTAAACCCAATAATTACACAGGGTTTATACATACAGGCTGACGATTTAACACAGTTACATAATAGATCATTTTAAAGAGTGACTGATAATGCAATATGTGTGTGTGTGTGATAGATATATAGATGGATAGATGTGACTTCTCTGCTGTGATTTTGCCATATTGCTTATACATTATTCATACTGGGGTAGCTAAACTTTTAGCATCTTTCGGCATGTTGTGGCCAGTGTTATAAATCAATTCAATTTCAGTTATGTTCAATTCAATTTAGTTTTATTTGAAAAGCCCAATTTTATAAATCACAATTTGCCTTGGAGGGCTTTACAGTATTAATCAGTGATGAGGACCATTTTATGGTAATATTGAATTTGTATATGATTTTTGCATTGCTGTGACAAAGTAGTTTAATATGCCCGGGTTTTCATTTGCTGCATTAGCCAGAAAAAGACATTTCTGCCTTATTATTATACACATTAACCATTTCTCAATTAATTTGCCAGGAAATGTATCACATCACATCCATATGAATATTAACACAGAAAATTAAATATACCATGACATATGATTTTGTCCCTATTACCCACTCCTTTGTTTCCAGGTTTCAGTCAGAGTCATGTCCGGACTCAACACTGACTTGTGGTGATATAAGATTACAGTGAAAAACATCACCTTTATTTTTGGCAACTTTCATTTTGTAACACAGTTGTGAACAGGAAGTGTCATGAGCACTCTTCCTTGTTGTTGCAAGCTCACGTGAAAATAGAGATTTTTAGAGTTGCACAAGAATCAGTCATATTCAGATTTTCCTGGTGGCCATGTTTACTTATTGTGTGTTTTCTAAATGTCTGACAAGATAGCTGGTAAATCAGATGGCAGTATTGAATGTAGTTGGAAAAAAAGGGGAGTAAATTGTTGTCCATTTAGGTCCATTTGTGTCTAAAGCTAGCTAGCCTCTTCATGACTGGATGCATGAGGCATGTCATCACCTTATGGGCCATTTTTCTTGAGTTCATAACAAGCCCTCCTCTGATCCAAGTGGAAATGCCTGTTCCTGCGTTGCTCGGATAAGAACACAGGCCTGCCAAATGGCCTCTTAAAAAACAACCCAATTCTGCTAGCCCCCTGTGACCATGGGGACACAATGAGGACCATTCAGCTGGTCTGAACCGCCGTGGCCAGGAGCTCTGCTGCCATTTAGGCCATTCAGCTGAACCCAGCCTTTGTGTGCACATTGGAATGAGCTGCCTCCATAGGAAGAGCAGGGAGGGGCTGGTGACTGGTCATACTTGAGAAGATGACGTGTAGTGTGTACTACTGAGGGGAGTGGTTCACCCCTCTCACCCTGCTACCTCTCAGCTGGGCCTGGGGGGGAAAAGGTCACGTCTTGTTCCTCGCTGGAACCGGTCTACCTGGTCGACATCCCCTCCTGTCTGTCAGGCATGTTTTGCACATGTCAGATGTTGCTGACAAAAGCAAAATTCCACACAGATTCGTTTTTCGTCTGAGTTAGTAGCAGGTGTCCCAGGCTAAGATGAGATTTTGACATCAAAATAAAACCTGGCATTTCCTCCCAGTCTCTTTTTAAGTTTCTAAACTCATGTCTCGGGTGCACATGCTCGTGCCTGTGTTTATATGGAGATACAGACTCTTTGTTTTGCATCTGTGATCAGTATGTGCAGACAGAGAGTCCAGATTATTGCCAGTTGCTTCCTTTCTAGGCCAATCATCCAGTCAACCAGCCAGCCAGCATTCAGATGCAGCAGAAGCAGGCTTGGCTCATTTTTGTATTAGGAGAGACGGTCCTCAGCAGAGGATGACAGCAGTGATATGAACCCAGTCTGTATCAGCCATCCATCTTCCTGACCTGAGCCATCAGTTGACAGCATGTAGGGCAAAGCCTGATGGATCCTCGAGGAAGACTCTCCTCCCAACCAGGAAGGAAGGCTGTGAAAACACATCTCATCTCTCTCTGTGTTATTTATGAATGGGATATGCAGCAAACTGTTGTTTTAGTAAATAGTCAGGCTAAGTGCTTATTTTGAGACAGATTACAGGCATGTGATAGTCACTTCCTTAAACTCAATCACGCGTGTTGCAGAGCTCTTGTTTTTTAAGGTGGAGGTCTGCACTGGCACGAAAAGAGGAATAAGAGCCTCTCACGCTGATTGTAAAGCTGAAATCTCTTCCCAAATAACAAACATTTCACAGCTTTTGACTCTTGCAGGCCTGATACAAAATGACTTGTTAACAGCTCTGCCAAATGTTAGAGCACTTCTCCCGCAATTACAAGTGAGCAATGTGTTCAAAACTGGCATTGTTATAGTTATCACAGCATTGTCGCTTCAATATGTTATCAATAATTAGTATTTTCAAAGACTGTTAATATGCATTTTTTGGAGGGGGATATGGCACAACGACATGCAACAAATATCCCCAGCCAAAGCAAACCGGCAACATCGCAATTACAGACTACACGACTGCTTCCTGTGGCGCTATGTACAGAAATATTCAAAATGACATGTTAAAAAGTTGAACTCATGTTTATCTTATTGAGTCAAATGGTTTCATAGTGCTTTTCTGGAACATAACGCTATAATTTTCCAAAAAAATGTATGTTCTCAGATGTCATGCTGTGACAGACGGTCACATTTAACTTATGCATTTAGACACAACTGTGAACATGATACTTCATCATGAGCGTTATGTAACAGTATGATTATAAAGATGGATGACAAACAATAAAATTGATTCATCGCCCAGTCTAACTTGCAACACAACTTTAAACCTTCCACTGTAATTTCTCACCGCATGTGAAAGAGCTTTTTTGTTTTGATATTTGGGTAATATACGCTGCAGGTCCAAAATGCACAAATCATCTTCCTTGTATCTGCTGAGCCAAGGCCTTAGGTCCCAGCAGATGGTTGGGTACACTTGGCAAAGGTCCTTCTTTATGTGTGTTTGTGTGTGTACAGTTTGTGCTGACAAATGTGTGTGTGCATTATGTGTCATAATACTGTTATAGTGTGAATAGTTAATGATGGCTGCAGTCCCTTTTCCTCCTCCAAACCTGTTGTAGGCTGAATTATTCACATGCTCTCATTAAATATCAGGACACCCTCACAGAGTGGTGTGGGTGTGTGTGTTGGTGTGTGTGGTTAGTGAGCGTGACTTCTTTACACTCCCCAGGTAGAAGTTGAGGCATGCATAGGAAAAAAAAAGCCAACCGGACTCCTTTGAATTAGAGCCAGGAGATGTATTGACATCCCACTCATCAGCCCTGCAGACCTCTTTCTACAGCAGAAGGTGTTTGACTTGTTGAACAAGCTCTCGTGTGATGTCAGGCAGGGCTGGGCAATATCACATAAATTAACAATATCAGTTAGACTATTTTTTTTCCCTAATACTGACTAATGATCATTTTCACTTTTGATTAATCTGTTAATCATTTTTCAACTCATAGATTAGTCTATAAAATCTAAAAAAAAATGGTGCAAAGTGTTGCTCATTGTTTCCCAAAGCCAAAGACAACCCCCTTAAATGTCTTGTTTTGTTCACAACCCAAAAATACTTATAAAGGAGGAAAGAAATCAGAAAATATTCACATCTAATTAGCTGGAATCAGAGAATTTTGACTTTTGAATTTGAACCAATTAATCGATCATCAAATTATTTGGTAACTGAATTAATAATTGACAACTCATTAATCACTGCAGATTTACATTACATTATGGTAAATGTACAGAGTATGACATATAAAATGTTCAGATTAGCTCTGCACAATTCATCAAAATTTTATCATGCAATAAATCACAGGAGCTGCAATTTTTTTGTTAGAATAGTTTGTTTTCTAAGACTGTCTAATGATCATTGCCATTGTTGATTAATCTGTTGATTATTTTGCCAAATCATCAATTAGTTGTTTAGTCTATTAAATCTCAGTAAATGGCAAAAACTGTCGATCATTCTTTCCCAAAGCCAAAGACAACACCCTCAAATGTCTTGTTTTGTTCACAAGAATATTCAAAATACTGCGATAGAGGAGCAAAGAAACCAGAAAATACTTACATCTAGTTAGCTGGTATCAGAGAATTTTGACTTTTTTTTCTTTAGAAAAATATTAAAATCAATGAATCAGTTGTTAAATTATTTGGCGATTAATTTAATAATTGACAAAACAAAATCATTCATCATTGCAGCTAAACATTATGGTATGGAAAATGTACAGAGTATTACATAAAAAACATTCAGATTAGTGCTCCACAATTAATAAAAGGTTTTATGGGGAATATCTAAATTGCAGGAACTGCCTCTTTTGATAAAGTTGTGTCACAACAGGGCATTATAATTAAAGCACTGTGATGCTATGGAGATGCCCTGGCCTAAAAATCATGTTCCAGATATAAGAAAACTTCCTGTTTTGGCACAGATCCCAGCAAAAATCACATTCCTATCTTTTTTTTTTTTTTTTTTAAGGAAAATGAAATACAGAAATTACCACTGCCATCATTCCCACTAAAATTGTGGCTCATATTGTGGCCACAATATCTGGACAGTTAATTAACCTAACCTGCATGTCTTTGGATTGTGGGAGGGAACCGGAGCATCCGGAGAAAACCCACGCTGACATGGGGAGACCATACAAACTCCCCTGGGTTCGAACCAGGTGACAATGCTAACCATACATATTTAAGTCTGACAAAACCATTCTTGCTTTTTCAATTACAACTTGCTTGAAATGAATCATGTAGACAACAGAATTTTGTTGAATGATAACACAGTGTTGTCACAGTATCTGTCCCAGTGACAGGACCGATGTGTTACTGTGCTGTGACAGTCTGAGATGACACATGGAAGCCATGAAGTAGTGAGATAATGTCTGTAGAGTGGAGTGAAGGGCTTGGTTGAAGCACCCGTGCTAACAAGCATCCTCTCTCTTCTGAGGCACTCCTGAGCGGGACTATGTCGCTGAAACGGTGCTGACCTTGTGCTCTGACCTTCCTGTGAAAGCAGCTAAATTAGTGGAGGAGTTTCCCTACAGTCTATGAATAGAAGCTCACATTACATTAAACATTATCTTCCATCCATTGATGTGATATTTCACAGTTTGCAGAAACACAGCAGCCTAGGCAGACCTGTTTCCTGCCTGTCGTAAATCCGTGAGTCACTGCAATTAGGCGTGTCCTCTTCTCCAGGGCACATCCATCCACCACAAAGTGAGAGAACCAGTTTTAGCCTCCTGTCTCACCGGGCTGTTTACTGAGTCGGATGCAAACTGTGACTCATCATAAGTGAAGAAAGAATGGGGATTTTGTAATATAAGCCCCTTTTCCCCCAGTCAGTACAAACACCCACCTCCATTCACCACCTGACCAACCTGTAATCTAACTGGGCTGATGGCAACTCACCTCTCTGATGGTGCGTTGCACAATCACTCTGCGCCTTTGTGGCCTGCAGTCATTTAGTCAGGGGCCCAGGCTGTGACACACCAGACAATGCTGACTGATTCACATCCTGATTTATACCTCATAGGCTAAATGTTGAACTCATTGATGGCAAAACAGAAACCAAGCCTTGTTGTGTCTTTTGGTGTTGTCAGCCTGAGCTGATGCAGAGCCCCTCCAATGTATCGCCAGGCTATATCCACCGCCCGGCGGGCCATGTGACTGTGCTAATGCTGAAGAATGCTCTTGTGAATATAAATAGACCTGGCTGGCAAGACAAATTCGCTTTCATGCCTGAGGAGGAGAAAACAAGCATCTCTTTGACACAAAAGCTCCACCATTATTGCAGTGGAGGCCACCCTCTCAAAGTCCCAAGGAGTCAGTCCTAATTGTGTGTATTTCTTTCTTGCCGAGGCTAATGTTCCTGGCTAGTAGACAGCAGCCCGTCGCAAACACACACTTCTACATCCAACCAACTGGCTGGTTGGTTGGCTGCTACATGTGGGTCACTGTTACGCCCATGGGTTGTGTGTGAAATACTGCGGCCTGTCGAGAACTGCCCTTCTCAGGCCAATCAGCCTGCTGTCTGACCTATGGAGAAAGTTGCGATAGGTATGCTAATTGTTAAAGCATCATACCAGTGGTTTTAGATGGTTTTAGCATGTCACCAACAAATTGCGTACTTAAACAGTATTGCTGTTTTTAGAGTGATTTCCTACATTGCAGGAGGCTACTGGCTTCACTTCGTGCCAGTATGCTGCGAAAATCAACAACGTGCGTCATCACTGTGGATATATGTTCAACTTTATTTGGTGTCAGAGTGATGTTATTATTGTGTGATAATACAGGTACAGGCAGGGAGTGGTTACAACATTATCTGCTGGTGTGTCCAACTGCTCGAGGGAAACATTGAGGTTTTAAACACCAGCCGTTGTGAGACATGAAACTACCAAACATACATTGCTGCTTTCACTGGGCTCATGTTTACTTGATGTTTGGCTTCCAGATATTATTTTTGGATCACATCACCAGGGATTTTGGCGCCTGATTCACATTAGATGTTATAACTTCATTGAACATGAAGAACTAGTTTTATCAGTTGCATCGGGTAGATTTATGGAGTACATCTTTGCATATATTAGCCCCTTTTCCACCGCAGGAACTTTTATCATTAACCCGAGATTTTGAAAAACCTTGGCGCGTTTCCACTGAAATTACCTGGTTAAAAAACTTTCCCTCAATCCCAAACTTTCCCTGAAAAAAGTACTTAGTAGGGGGGTAGGACTTTAGAGGGGCGGGGCTGTGTGCTGAAGAATGCTGATTGGTGGAACACACACTTTCAGGGTTCCGCACTTCAGTGCCAGTGTTCAAACGACGGACCAGGTCTTTCGTCAAATCAGCGACGATTCATGTCGCCCGAGGGTACCTACCTTTTCCGGTTTGGTTAATGTCGTTGTGTTTTCTGTTTTGTTGTTGTGTTTAGTAATTTGTCATTGTGTTTTCTCTTTTGCTGTTGTGTTTTCTGATTTGCTGTTGTGTTTTCTCTTTTGCCGTTGTGGTTTCTGATTTGCCGTTGTGTTTTCTCTTTTTGTGTTGTGTTTTCTCTTTTGCCGTTGTCTTTTCTCTTTTGCTGTTGTGTTTTCTGATTTGCTGTTGTTTTCTCTTTTGCCGTTGTGTTTTCTGATTTGCCGTTGTGTTTTCTCTTTTGTTGTTGTGTTTTCTGATTTGCTGTTGTGACTTGCACCTCAGAGCCACCATAATTCTGACTTAAGGCTGCAGTAAGACCCCCGCTGTCAGATGGACTTCAACATACTTGCAGGGGGTGGAAATATCAGATGGCATGTTGAAATGTAATTAATGATAATCATAAAACAATGCTAAAAAATATTAACAATAGAAATACATTTATTTATCATGTAAATATATAACTTGTATTGTCAGTGATTTAAGTCAGCAAGTAAATCACTGTAGAAGATCCAGTTTTTTAAACCTTTTCATAGGCCTGTATCAGTGGCGATTTCTCTAAGACTGCAAGGGAAGCTAAGCTTCCCCTAAAATGTAAAAAATTAAATGGTCAAATATGTACGGTTGTGTAAACATTTCATTGACTACAAATGCGTTAGAACACGTTCATCTCG
>JAPZEB010000002.1:15333348-15347346 GCA_029783705.1 Chaetodon striatus
CATGCTAACGTTATTAGCACAAGTCTATGGTATTTTACATTGTATAAATTAGCCTAGTGGTCGGCAATCTTCTCCTCTTCTCATAAAAAACCAGGGACAACAGCAACATTTAACAAGGTAGCTGTCGATTCAATGCAGAAGTGTAAATTCAGCCTAAGACTCCAAAACTTTAAGACATTAAATTGCTCAAATGATTTATCAGTGGTCAAAGTAGTTGCAATTTATTTGGTCTAATTGATTAGTAGACTAATTGTTTCAGCTTCAGCTTAAAGTATTAAAATGAAAAATTAAAGAATTAATCATGCATTGGAAAGCAAAACCAGACTATGGGAATTTAGTTCATTTCCACTTGTCTAACTGCTTCCATTTTAAAGGATGAAATGTGAAAATAAGACTCTAACATCTACTTTAACCAACGACCAGGTGCCATGAAATGGTCTTAGTGTTAGACTCATTCATTTGCGTTTCCTGCCGAGCGCTATTTACCCATGTTCTCAGCACAGTCTGCCCGTTGTTTTTGTGTTTCTGCTCTATAAATAAGATCCTGTGGGTGACGTTAGTTCCTCTCTCAGCCCTTGTGTTTATGTGTGTATTTACATGTAAATGTGCGCACTGTGGCTGTTTGTGTGAGTATTTCTGTTTGCGGTTGTGCTCTGTGTGTCTCCTCGCTGTCATCTGCTCACCAAGACCCTACAGGAGAATGGCTTTCTTTTGTTGGTATCTATTTCTCGTGAGATTGAGTTGTAACAGTGTTGTATGTTGGCATCTCATTTATCACAGACAATAAACCACTGATAAACAAAGATGGCTTTGTGCAGATCGAACCAGCATTGCTGGCTAGAAGCCCGACCGTGACCTCACAGGGGTAGAAGATAGTCATACACCATGGGCTCAGATGCCAGCCTCAGTTCAGACATATTTGCCATCTATCCTTTTAACAAGTGCACACAAATGTCCAGACGGAGCGATGTAATCTGTTAGGTTCAAATGTAATCTCAGATTACAGATTAGGGCAGAGCCAAAAATGCGAACGCTGGACGATGTGAAAGGGAGGTTTTATTTACCGCTATCTGCGTAATCTGGGCAGTTATCCTCACTGACGTGTGTGAGTGTTTCTGTACCATCATGTGGTAACCTGTGTGTGCATGCAGGGTGAGGAACTGATACTCTGAGGCAAGAGGAAATCGTGGGTGACAGAAACAGTCGTGTTGCTTCCTCCCAGAGCTGGATGCCACCAGGCTAATCTGCCCCCGCAGTAATTACAGAGCTCTACCAGTGGGGGGGATAAATACGTGTGTGTGTGTGTGTGTGTGTGTAGGGGAGGTCGCAGTGGTCTGTACATAGTATGGAAGTCTTCTGTGTTTGCAACATCAACAGAAAAAGACACAGTGGGATGAAACATCAGGGTTGTTGCCACATCCTTGACAGAGACGTGAAAAAGTGTGAAGTTTTGCAATAGCTGCGACCTCCATGCCAAATTTCAGGCTCTAAGGGTAAAAACTGTGGCCGCCAAAGGGTGGGGAAATTTTTCTTTACCAACCAACCGACAAAACAAGCCATAAAACTGCTTGTCACGGCCAAAAAAACAAGTCCATGTCTGTGGCTCAGGAGGCAGAGCAGGTCGTCCACCAATCAGAAAATTGGCGGTATGATCCCCTGCTCCTCCAGCTTGCATGTCAAAGTATCCTTGGGCTAGATACTGAACCCCACATTGCTCCCTATGAGTGCCTTGTATGGTAGCATCAGCCATGTGATTTAAGCTGCTGTCTGTACCAAACAAGCATGTTCCCTCACATCTGGAATATGATTTGTAGGCTGTGTCATCTCTATTAAACCACAATGCTTCATTATAATGTTATATTGTGACACATTTTGCCTAAATCAAACAATTGTAGCTCCTCCTATTTAAAAAATTGTACTCAGCCACATTAAAATTTCAGCAATATGTGGATTAATTGTGCAGCTGTAGTTAATGGGTAAAATGTGAAAAGCAGCATAGAAGCACAAGACTAGAAAGGTGCTGTACACTTGTTCATACATGATCTGTGTGTCGTTGGGGTGCCGGGAGGCTAATCACCTGATTCCTAAAGCTATTCACCACCCCCCACCACACATACACACGTCACAAATGTTTTACTTGTGCACTGTGCTTTACTGTAATCTGATTGTTCCTGTGTGTGCTGGGCAGGTTGGTAGATGGGCGGGTGTTAACTACAGCCCCGACACTCTCCTGTCTGCTAGCATCAACTATTAGCTCATCATTCTGTCCAAGAGAGGAAGCATTAGCCCAGCAGTGACCTCTGACTGTTATTGAGAGCCCTGGAGACTGTGCTGGCTCCTCGTTTTTATTGCTTTGGTACACTGTGGGGAGTGTTTTAATCATCTGGTCCCTGGGTTGCTGGCAGAAACATGTTCATATTCTGTCATATTCATCTATAACACAGGGTGCTTCCTCTAAACTTTAAAAACAAAAAGGCATTTTAACTTGTGCTTTTTCAAATTGCCAGTGGCTTTTTTCATTTAAGAAAATGTGCTCTGACCACAAAACAGATGGAAAACTTTGGCATTAAAAAAGTGCTTCACTAAGCCTCTCAGGCACAGAAGAGCATTTTCCAAAATTAAGAACAGTTTTTCATGAGCCAAGTAATATCAGTTAGGCAGAAAAGGAACGCTGTACTATAAAAGTTGGCAGCAGGTGTTACTTTGATTGAAATTACAGCCGGGGAGCACACTGACTTTGTTGCTGCAGTTTTTATGTAGCTGTCTGAGACTTTCACCAAACTGCTGTTTGCTGATAATGGCAGCTGGAATTAAACTGCTTGTTCAGATTATTAACACAAACCGAAAAAAAATCCTTTCAAGTCCTCTTCCATTTCCGATATTAATTTCACCCATTGCTGAATGACCTGGAGTCCTGCATAAGGTTTCAGGTGCTTTTGGTGAGGATTTGTCCCAGTCCATTTGAGTTTCATTGTGTATTCCTCCCACACAGTGTGAGCTCAGGACTGTAACCTCAGCCTTCCTTCCCAGTCCTCTCTGACTGTTCATTACGCATCATTTATTTACCATTGATGTGGTGTTAGTGTTCCTCTTTAGGTTGGTTTGAGAAAGCCAAATATTCAGTCCATCGTTAATAGTGACCTAAGGAACAGCATTTTTAGTGTGTCAGCTACAGACAGTCAGATGATTCAACATATCAGCTGCTTGTGGGCTGGAAAAACCCATGGAAACGACTATCAGGACATTAATGTTCAGTGCCCTTTAACTACCATGGCAACTAGACAGCTCATGTTTTTCTTTGATTCCTTTAACGTAAGTGACAATCTGAATATTGTGGAGCACAGATACTATCGATCCACCGCTCTGGACAACAAACAAACAGTGAACTTTAGGAACCTGTTGACTTTATCCATCTTAGAAAAAAGCCTAAAGGATACATTGCTGATTATTAACCAGCTTTGTATCATAACAATGTGGGTAGTGTGTGTAAATGAACTGTGAAAAACATCCCTCCATCTTATTAGCTCCCAGATCTCCCTGCTCAGCTCTCTGCTCAAGTCTTTTGGATGATGCGTTGGGTTGTTGCATGAAGTACTTAAGCATTTTTTCATGCCTGCCACCACGGACACAAAGCATATAGATGCGGAACGAGAGAAAGACCCACCCCACTCTCTCAAACACAGACCAAAATTTTATCAAATAGTGAGTAAGCTGCTTAAATTTTTAGCCATGAAACCCCTTTTGCATTGTTGACGATGGTATCAGTGTGCTAACATAGTTAACGATGCCAAAGGGGTTATAAGGCTCAATATAAAGCTGCTTACACACCGGGGAGACCTGGGAGGAGACCTGAGGGTGGGCACAATGTCTCTGATGCAACATGTTCTGCCACTGGGATGCTATTACTAGCTGCGATCGCTGAATGACTGATAGTGCTAACTAGCTAATGTTAGCTCCCACCCAGTGGAGACCAGAGGTTGCGCAGGGGGCATGTTACCGCATGTAAAAGCTGATGACTGTCAGCAAAGCCCTCGGAAAATAATATGAAAGGTAGAGTATATACATCATGAAACATTAAAATTTCACAACCTCTCAATGGATTGTGCTTTGAAATGCAGCCCCAAAGCTCACTGAGTCAGTGGAGTGCCAGTCAAAAAGGAAAGGCCTCTTTGATTTCACGTCTTTTTAAAAAGTTTTCTAAAAAATTAACTGCTTAGTCATCAGTTAATGGGTTTTGGCCTATTAAAAGCAAAATTAAAGGAAACTGACATTCCTATTTAGATTATCTGTGAGCATAAATGTTAATCACATCAATTTCAAACCAATATTCTGTTACTGTACTGGCTATGTCTCCCCTAAAATGTCTTAAATAACGTATTTTAGTGTACTGTTTAGCTGTTTTACAAGAACTTGTGAAGAGGAAGTTTTCAGAAACGTATTTTAACTTACTGTTTAACTGTAAGCAGCCAACCACCATGTTGTTTTCTGTGTCAGAACAGCCAAACTCACATTATGTCACCCACCAGCGGGAGAATTTATCGGCATGGTGCGGCGCAGTGCATTCTGGTAGTTCTCCACCCCTTGAGCGAAAAGTGAATGCAACAGCCTTTTCACTCTGTTTTCTCTTGTCATGTTGCACTAATTCTTCTCAAGTATTTTCTCTTTCTACTGCATAGACAGCCATGTTTTATTAAAAGACAGTCTTTCCTGCAGTGAAATACTTCTTTAAATCACAATGACATGTGAATAGCTCTAATTGTACAGTTTAACCAGAATTTAGCAGCAGATTTGTAAAAATCTTAAATGATATATTTGATGACATCAGCCGTCATGGTGATCGCACAGATGAGCTGCACAAACACAAAAAGCTCTAATGTGCTGGAGAATGCCAGTGCAGATTAAAACTGAAGTGGTCACTAATGCCTGGATGCATGACTTCTACTGTAAAATCCCTTCATGTCAGTATGTAGCACTCTGTAATTATTGGTGTGACTCTGAGTGCTGTTTATGTGTGTGTTTATCCCCTCTGTGACCCTGCACTGTCAGCTGTGAGAGGATCAGCCCTCCATTTGACTGGTCCCGAGGTCAGAGGTCGACAGCAGCAGTTCAGAGGAAGAGTCAGAGGGTCACTGTCATCTTGACTTGAACGAGCTCTGAAAGAGCCACATTGGTCGGCCTGTTTACACAACCAGCTCTATAAAGACAAACTTTACACCGCCTGGATGGCAGAAGGAAGGATTATGACGATTGCTTACAGAAATGAGACGACCTTTGCCACTGAATCAACGCATCAAAGAGACACTTTTATACACACACTTTGCTAAACCTGCCTCCGCTACTACTATGTCGAGCAGGTCCAGCATATGCCAGGACAACAAAACACACATGATCCCTCTGGTTTGACACACTGACACACATCTCGCAGAGAAGGCCTGTAATGCAACTCTGCTCCGGGCTCAGTCAGCATTCATTCCTCTGTGTACTGTAGCACCCCTTAACCTGCACCAGCTGTGTACACACATTTACACACACAAATACATTCACTTCCTGCACCTCGGGGGGATTTTTGGCCAATGGGCTAGTACTCCTGGCCAGTTGGCCCTCTCTGTTCGCATGGTGTTCTCCAATCAGCACATTCCTCTTCTCTAGACAGACACAGGGAGACGATTTTGGCAGCGCACACACAGGGTGGGGTAACGCTCATATCCTGTCCCCTGACCTCAGATTACACACACACACACACACACACACACAGTCACTGTACTGTTTTGCCCATGCTCGCACTCAAAACACCACATTCTTGCACTCAAAACATACAGCTTTTCCTCTGTTTTGAAGCAGCTGTCACAGTCACTCTCTCAACCCAGAGCCCTCGGTGTCTCTCTGCCCACTGCCAGCCACAGAGCCAGTGTGGCCGTGCCAGTCCACGCCTGTTGTTATGCCCTCACACTAATACAGACTCTCCTCTGTCTGTGTTAATGACTCTCCCTCCATCTTTCCATCCTTCCCTCCCTCCCTCCGGGCACCAGTTGGACACCAGGACCAGGCTTTGACAGAACCCCGTCTCTGACAACAATGAGGTTCCAGTCCACTACAATCAATTTGCTGCTGATTGCTGCACTTTCACGTCCGTCTCTGAGTGTTTTTGTCCACATTAACAAGCCTGTAGCATGCCTTAGAGTTGGAGAAACAAAGAAAAAGACACTGTTATGCACATTTGCTGCTGTGTTTTTTTTTTTTTTTGTCCCAAGTACATTTGAGGCCAGTGTGTGTACCCAGGCATGAAGTCAGAGCTGACTGCTGGCCACCCCATTTGAGCTCTCTTGCGCAGAGAATGAGAAAGCACTCAGCACTCAATCACACACTTGCGTTCTCTCTGAAACTGTCTTTGACTTTGTTTCTGCTGTTTTTTTTTCTTTGCAAATGATGTACACTCCCTCTGCGCCCTCCCTCCTCCCTTGTTTCCCATGATTTCACGGTGTTGTGAAATCTCCAGAGTTTCCTGCATGGGAAGGATCAGAAATAAAAACTCTCCAAAACTCAAATACTGGAAATCCACATACTCAGTCCTGCAGGGAGCTCCCTCTTTGATTTAGTTATTTTTCTAGGCAAACACCACACACCAGTGGACAGTGATCAGAGTGTGAGAAAGCTTAAGGACACACAGAATCAGAGTCACACATGGGACTCCCCACCCAGTGCTGGCTTATCCAGCCCACCACCCTTCAATCTGCTGTTGAACTTTGGCTCCCCCCCTTTCCCCTCATTTCTTTCCATTGTTGTTTCATACATGCACCAAGCTATGTTTGCTCTCACTTTTGCTGGTGACTTTCACCATGTGTTTATCACCTCACCCCTCACAACCCTCTCCTCCCTGCTATCTTTGATTTTCTTCAGCTGGCTGGACGAGGGTTTTTCCTCGTTGTCACCGGTCAGAGTGTGGAGGAGGTGCTAGGATTGAGGCTAAGCAGTACTTTGGCACATTGCACTTGACATAGCATACGGTGTTATCACTAGACCAGGAGGAAGGGGAACAACTGAGAGTTGTGGGGTTGTTAGTGTGTACAGGGACAGTGTGTACATATGTTCGTGAACTGGATAGGGCGTGTCTTGCCTACATGTTTGCTGCACAAGTAGACTGTGTGTTTTGGGGTCCCTGTTAAGTGGACTTTGTCTTGCCTCTGTCCCTCTCCAACAAACTTTGGTAGCGATGGGAGTCCTGCCAGTCCAAGGCCGAATGAGGAAGGGGTGGGGCTGGGTGTACAGTGGGAAAAAGAGGGGGGAGGTGGAGGAGATAAATCGTTGAGTCCCATGTGAAACCAGCTCACATGGCTTCCTTTTTTGCTCTTGTCACTAACCCAACTGTTCCAGATAGCCTTCAGTTTGGCCATTGTTCTCAGCCACGCACGGTTATCTGCTAGTTGCCGTAATCATATTTGGGTTTCGTAGCCTGGAGGAGGTTTTTGTGCACTCATCATGTTTATTCACCGGGGCTAATGTAAGGCCAAACAATGGTGTTATCTCCTTGCCTAGTTGTAAATGGACTGAGCCGTCAACATGTGGAGTTCAGTAGATTTGGTTTAAAGAGGATTATTATTATGACTCAACCCCTGCAAATGTATTAGCCAAAGCACAGGCTGTGTGTGTGTGTGTGTGTGTGTGTTTGTGTCAGAGGAGTGTTATGTGTACTTTATCTGGTTTATGTGTTGGTCTGTGTGCGCAGTTGCATGGTGTTTGTGTGGTAATTATGACTAACATAGCGGTGTGGTGTCGCTGTCCTCTCTCCTAGGTGACATCACGCAGAAGGGCTATGAGAAGAAGAGAGCCAAGCTGCTGGCCTCCTACATCCCCCGTTTGCCAAGTAAGACCAACTCTTCTTCTGCTCTTTGGTTTTCCTTTACATCTAAGTCCTCTTTCTCTCTCTGCATAATATTTAATCTTCCCTGTCAGCATTTTTGGTGCTGAGTAATTCCATCAGAAGAGCTCATCAAGTCATGACTTTATTGTGCTGGTTGTTGCATCTCAGCTGATGGTTCTTCCCCATCTGTGTAGAGAATCACAATGCAAGATCTCTGCGGGTTAGTTTTTTTTTTTTCCAGCTCAATAAAAAAGTAGCTTCACTGAATATCCAGTGTATCTGTGATTCTCTTTGTCCAAGTTGTCAAAGAGAATTTCTGGCTGTCTGTGGCACTCTAGTGGCTAAAATGGGAATTGCACATATAAGAACAAAGCATACAGCAACATCTAACTTCTCTGAAAACCACACCGCTGTGTAAAGTCCCCAGAATAACAAAACCACTCTAAGCCACAGAGTTTGTGCTATCCATTGTGAACTCATGAACGCAAGTTGCTTAAACCAGTATCGGTTTACGAGTGGTAACAGAAGTAGGGAAGTGCCAGAGTTTCGTTGTACTCTCATGAGCCAGTCACCTCTGTCCTCACTGGTAAGCTGATCTGTTCAGTTTGTCTCAGTCAGCTGACTCACATGAGGGTGTGGTGTTTCCTCAGGAAGAATTGCACCATATTAGCATTAGCATGAAAAAATCCTTCTTCATGTGTCACTGTGAGCTTATTTTAATAGGTGGAATACTTAACTTCCTTTGCTGGGAGTGTAACCTTGGCCTGTTTTGGCTTGAGCTACAACATTATACATCTGAAGTGATAAGGCGCACAGGGAGTTGAAAAGAACTGCAGGAATCTAAATCTAATATGGATAATTTCCATATTTAGCACTTGAATTAAGTTCTGATGGTCATCAGTGGCTTCTGGGCAGCTTGCCCTGAATGTCAAAGCAGGTATTGGGAAGCTTTGAAACTCCAAAGGTCACCTACTGCTCCTGCACCCGTCCCATCGGGCCTCTTATTCTTCTCTACCATCATCTACACAGGGACTCTGTTGCCCAGGCCCTCTGAGAGGAGTTGACTAAAAATATATTTGCTTGACTCTAGCCTAGTTTCATGTACAGCGTTAACAGTATAAGTTGCATCAGTCAAGTGCATGTCCTTATTTCACTTCATGCTCTGAGCCTCTGTGGTGAGGCTAAATTTAGAGAGCTTCTCGGAGTATAATGTAATATTCATGCCTACATGTAGCTGTAATGGCATTATGTAAAGCCAGAGTGTGCAACTTCCTAAAAGCTCATGTTTGTTGTTGTTTATTAACGTCACCCCACATGTGTTTTTATTGACCGCACATATAATGTGCTTCTGTTCTGTAGATGTGGATCTGTCTTTGCCAGATGTACAGCTTTCCCCGGGCCACAGTGCCGACCCCAGCCCGAGTCCTGAGGCTCCGGGCCCCTCCACATCTTCAGCCTCCAGACACCACCGCGCACACCGCAGTGGAGGGGCCAGGGACGAGCGCTACAGATCAGGTACGCAGCTTATATACAGGGCACATAGGAAACACACACTTCAACAGATGAATGAATAAAACACATTAAACACAAAGGGCACCAGAGAACACAGATGTCTGCCAAGGCCAAATCCCCTGTCTCGCAATGTTAATGAAAGTGAAAAATAATTAGTGTACATGCCTTGTGATTTAGATCCTCTTCAAAATTTATTGAGTTTTTCCTTGGCCCATACTGCACCGTTACACCAAGGTCCATGAAAATTGTGCCTTTAGTTATTCTGTAGTTTCACAGACAGTCAAACTAACAACCCAAACAAAAACATAATGTCCTTAGTAATAAATACCATCCAGCAGTAGGGCTGTGACTAACGATTATTTTCACTGTTGACTATTCTGTGAATAATTTTCTTTATTAATTGATTACTTTCTGTCTATAAAATGTTAGAAAGTGGTGAATAATGGTGATCAGTGTTTCCCAAAGCTCAAAATGACATCCTTAAATATCGTATTTTGTCCACAAAGATATTTAGCTTTCATTTTACACTTACAAAGCTGGAATCCGATAAGTTGGACTTTTTTTTTTTTTTCAACAAAATTACCCAAAATGACTAATTGATCACCAAATTAGTTGCAAATTAACTTAATAGTTGACAAGTAATGGATTAATCAATAATTGTTGCAGTTACATTCAGCAGTAACAAATCATCAGACTGTCATTTACTCTGTCTTTCTGTCCATCTCGCTCGTTTGTCTCACTCTGTAATCCTACCATTTGTGTAGACATCCACACAGAGGCTGTTCAGGCAGCACTGGCCAAACACAAAGAAGAGAAGATGGCACTGCCCATGCCAACCAAGAGACGCTCAGCCTTTGTCCAGTCTCCCATAGATACCTGCACACCCCCTGGTAAACTAGATTCCTCACACTCAGTGGGTAGCTGGTGATTGTGATGATTATGGGACCTTCAGTCCCTCTGGACGAACGACTCTCTAGCCGACTCTACCTTTTGATATGTCTTTTAAAGAGGGCAAGCAAAGCTATAAATGTGTTCTTTAGGGCTAAATAGTGTAAATAGGTTTTCTCTTTCCATTATACACATCTTCTGCATCAGAGGATGAGGGCTCACTGCGCAGAAAGGCAGCTCTCAGTGCAGTGCTAGCCCAGATCCTGCAGAGCCCTGATTACTGGATCAACCGTTCCGTCCAAAGCTCCTCCACATCCTCGTCTGCATCCTCCACCCTCTCCCATGGAGAGCCCAAAACCCAGCCACAGCCCCAGCTACAACCTGCTGCTTCTGTGTTGGCAGATGTACTGGCCCACACGCGCATAGGTAAATATCAACAGATTCGTAACGGTGATGGTTGTGCTGTCATTCCCATATATGACACTCACTTTCTCTTCTCCTCCAGAAAACAGCGTCCCCCCAGATGTGACTTCCTCCACTCCCCAGGATAGAGGATCAAGGGTGGACCTGCCCCCGGCAGTCAGGGGCATGAGCCGTGGACAGAGCCGCTCCAGCATGCTGGATACTGCCGACGGTAAACTCAGACAAGTGAAGATATCTGTAAATGTCTGTTGGTGGTTTAGATGTGTATATATGGGTGTACATTTACACTACTGTGGGGAGAAAAATCTCATTTTTCCATTCTTGAAATGTGTTGAATTTGGTTACTGTGACCTGGTTTTCGACCTTCTCCAGATTTGCGGTCGAACCATTTGCATGTGCTAATCATGGCAGTGGCGTTTTCTGTTTTGCATCAGCCGTATGGATGACAGCATTGCAGTGACGAAGCTGACTGGAGCACGTTCAAATCCATAAACAATCTGCCCATGTTCACCCAGAATCATCTTCAACATTATCCCCATTTCACTGTGTGGTGAATGCTGCTAATCACAGATATTTTGTGTTCTTTCTTTTGGGTCCGTTAATCCTGTCCCTGTCTTGCCTTACATTAAAAAAAAAGGAAAAAGAAAAGGTAATATAAATCGAAATCGGGGAAGGGGAGGGATGCTGAGGAGCCCCAGATCAGCTTGCTTTCCAGCCTGGTGTTGTCTCTCTGTCTTCATGTTTGTCTCGTGTCGTAGGATTAGACATAGAGAATCTCCTACAGTTGATTTCCCTAAAGATCGTCCAATCTGTGTCTCCTACCAATTTCCCTTTTGAGTCCCTCCTGCTGCTGATTCTGATCCTGACTGCGTGCTAGTGCGTAGGGTTCTGCTTGTGCGAGAGTGCGTGATAGAGTCGATTAGTATTTGTGTTAGAATAGTATTGCATGTGTGGGTGTGTGCTTGTGTCATCTGGGTTGTTTGTTTTTGTATGTTTGTGACGGTGGCTGTTGTCTTGGTGTTTGTCCAGGCGTGCCTGTCAGTAGCAGGGTGTCCACTAAGATCCAGCAGCTGTTGAACACACTTAAACGGCCGAAGAGACCACCACTCAGCGAATTCTTCCTCGATGACTCTGAGGAAATTGTAGAAGGTGAGACACAAAGTCTGTGTATTACTCACTTATTTTATAATCCCACATAGTCTGTTAAAAAATAAATCACAGTTCGTTGGAATTGGTTTCTTTTTAAGGTTGACCGATAGTGGATTTTTAAAGGCCGATATAATAAGGACAGTTTGGAGCAGAAAAAATCCAGAAAAGCTGATTAATCTGTGGATATCCACAGAAAAGAAGTGAACAATCTTTAACTTAGAACCTGGATAACTGATGAAGAAATTAATACCTGAACAAATATGTAAATCTGGATCGCTGATTATTAAACTATAAGTAATAAATTACTAAGTGAATATATAAATTTGGAGCTGAACATTGAGTGAACCGTAAAAAAATCTGGGTGGGAGTGGGATTTTCCTCAAAGTCAACCTAAGAGATTCTCAGGGTACACACTGACATCACCACGATTTCATGTATGAAGCTTCCATTCAAAACAGCAATCAGAGATGGGCAGTATTTCTTTTACTAGTATTTAAAATAATTATTTTAATTACTTTTGAGTTTTTTGTAGTTGATGTTTGACAGGGCTGAAAATTTGAAATGTAGAAGGGGAGTAATTTTGTTTTTTCAAATTACTCAAAATACTTCCTCCATGATTCATAAAACAAATAAAAATAAGACGAAGTCAAAACCTAGTATATGACTTGACCTTGTATGAAACACTGGAGGGCTTCTCATTTGAAACAGGAAGTGGTGACATTCACTTAGTCACGGCCCTGCTGTTGCGGTCCAGCCAGAAGATTCATGTAAATACATGTTAAAATGAAAAACAATACAGTGAGACACACTCACACAGCAGAAGAGACTGTCTCTCTCTGGAGTGAATTTATTGCTTGAAAACCGCTCTTGAGTAAAAGTACAGATGTCGTACGAGAAAATTACTTTGATAGAAGATAATTTACCTTTCACGATATCACTTGAGTACAAGTCTTTAAGTGTCTGATATTTACTGGACTAAATAGTAATAATTTACATATTAAATGTTATTAAGTATTAAAAGTAAAAGTATAAGTAAATGCTGGTCATAAAAAAGAAAGCAGACTTATGAAGATTAGGAAGTTTATTTCTTTCTAACATGTACACCACCTTAACAATGTAGTGTCCATTACACTTTACGAAAAACAAGGTCTCCTTTACAACTTAACCCTTTGTAACCTGAGCAAATTGGCTTGACTTCTTTAAAAAATATTGGGAGAAAGCAATGAGCAATGAATGAAGAAATGACCCCCCCAAAAATAATTAATTTATTAAAAAATTAGAAACAAGAAAAAAATAAATAAATAAAAGAATGGGGGGAAAAAAAGAAAAAACAAACAAGTAATCGACCTGGAAAAAGAGCTTAAAAATTATAAGAATTCAGTAATATAATTTTAAATATATGATAATGATTATAGATAATAATAATGGTAAATTAAAATAATAAATAATTATAAATAAATAGCTTTTTTCCCCAGCTTTTTTAAAATAATTTTCTGAACCTATTAATTTCTTTTTTAATTTTTTGGGACATTTCTTACCATGTTACTCATTACCTTTTTTCCTCATGTTTTCGAAAGAAATCGCACTAATTTGCTCGGGGTTCAAGGCTTTTAATACTTGCAAAAAACATCTGAAAGCAGCACAAGGAAAGTTTTGTCGCTCCAGATTTCAAAGGGTTAAAGTATTAAAGTAAAAGCTTTGGCCTCCAGGACTGACAGCTTGCAGTGGAGCGGTCACAGCACAGCTACCTGTCACAAATCTTTGTCTCCTTGAATCATTATTCGCCCTCTCTGCTGTGGGACGCCGTT
Organism: Chaetodon striatus; assembly: GCA_029783705.1. Classification (NCBI taxonomy): domain Eukaryota; kingdom Metazoa; phylum Chordata; class Actinopteri; order Chaetodontiformes; family Chaetodontidae; genus Chaetodon; species Chaetodon striatus. Next base: position 15,346,987 of record JAPZEB010000002.1, read on the forward strand.
TTCTGCTTCCCTCATGAAGTCGGTCTCATTGTCGAGTGGAATGCAGTGGCAAGCAAGTAGCATATAATCTGACATGCAGCCTGGGCTTTAATGGAAATCCACATTTAACTGTGGCTTTGAGAGCACGTGTTTGCACTTGCCCTTATATGATACACCCATACTGTTATTTTATTTTATTTTATTTTATTTTGTAGTAACGAAAATGTTTAGGACATAGAAATACACACATGGACTAAAACTAGAATTAAATATTTTTACTCACATACTTGAAAATGTATTGTAGTTAAAGTATTCATTGTATGTATGGAGTAAAGGGGAAAGTTGACAGGAATATAAAAGCTCAAAAAATAGATACTCCCC
>JAPZEB010000002.1:15357582-15377075 GCA_029783705.1 Chaetodon striatus
TAATAATCCTCCAGGACTGTAACATGCTCATGTTTAACCCAAACAATGTGTCATGTGACTGCAGTTGGTTCAGATCAGGGTCGGAACACGTTCTCACCACAAAGGAACTGCACCAGAGTTCATTTGTAACCGAACCGAGACCACCTCTTCAAGTTGTCAGTACGATGTTTCGGTGTGCACCCGAGTGCGATTGCTGTGTTCACACCTGCCCAAACAAACCACACTTAGAGGGCAAACAAACTTGAGTTTGATTGAACCAAACCAAACAGGGCAGGTGTGAAAGCACCCTAAGCCTTGTTATGTGACAGATTATTCCTTTTGTTCCTCTAGTTATGTGCCTTTCAAAATGAATAGAATAAGATTTAAAGTTTCTAAGACTTGTTTGTACACAGTTTCAAAAACCTTAAAACATTCACACTGAGAAACAACACTCAACAGCCTTTTCTCACAAGGACAATTCCCGATATTCCCATATTTTTTCTTCACAGGCCATTGACAGTATCCACCAGGTCGGCCTCTACTGCCTCGCGCTTGTCCCGGCCAACACCCTCCCAAAGACGCCCCTCGGAGGCATCCACATCTGTGAAACTAAGCAGAACTTTCTGGAGGGAAACCTGCACCCCTGTAATATCCTCATGTGCCCGCACACCTGTGTCACCAACATGCCCAAGCCACGCCAGAAACAGCCGGGTAGGCCGTCATACACCGTATCTGCTGATGTGTACTGTAAAACCTCAAAGCAAAGACAAAGTCAATGTTGTAAGCATGTCACTTAATTAAAATCTGTTTGTCATTGATCTGTTCAGTGGATGTCGGCCCAGCTTCTATGCTGGTTGGGAACTTGGTGGCAGGGAAGCGGATCGCCCAGGCTACAGGCAGAGAGCTGGGTGTGGTGGAGGACCAGGATCTGATCAGAAAGGTAATGTTTGCAACACAGACCATGAGCCACACTTTGACCACGCTGCACCAAGAATAATTATCAGAAGTTCAATAAGAGATTTTCAGCATGGTGTCAGGAAAATGGACGTCTCTTTTTCAACAGTTTAATTTGTGTCACTGTGAATTGTTGTGACTAAAACAATCTGTAAGTGCGTTTACATGGACCCTGATATTTAACTGATCATCAGAGTTATAGCCCAATCAGAATAAAAGTGTCTCACGTCACCACCTTTATCAGAAGATGGGAATATTATGTCAGGTTGACAGGGGTGGTGTAAACCTTTGATAATCCATTCAGTATGAAATTCATGCTTAATTCATGCTTAATCGTAATGTTTATCTCTGGTTGGAATAAATATATTCTCTCTGCACATGTTTGCTCCAGATGGAGGTAACGTTAGGTGACGTAGGGGGTGCGTGCACCACACACGACATGCTGCAGCAGATGTTTCTATGCACCTCCCTCTGCTAATGTTAACAGAATAGAATATTACACAATAAAAACTTTGGAGTGTTCTTATGTGAGTGCTCTCATTAATAAATTGTGATAAATAGCTGAATTGTGGAGTCGCTACATAACAACTGTCTATTGCTACTAGTAGCAGTAGCCTGTGTGTGAGACATTCAAGGAACATCGGTAGATTGTAGCACCTACTGACAGTCATCTGTAATTTGAAGCTACAGAAAATTACCTAGGTTACACTTAGGTTACTTACAACTTAATTGTATTAACTGGAAGCATTTCTTCTCCTTCTGTACTTTATTTATTGATTTAATTTAATTTTCTCAATTAAGTTGGGAAAAAAAACATCTTCTGTTATACTCCTGGCGGATTAGAGACCTCACAGTGCACAGAACCGCTTTGCACAAGTCAAAAAAGTTGTATTCTGATTCAATGCTTTGGGGCATGTAAACGCATGCTATCAGGTCACTTTATTTAGTGTCCATGTAAACTGTTAAGTTGGAACGTCTGATCAATAATCAGATTAAATAAATATTGTCAGTGTAACCACAGCTCATGACTCCAACATCAACACCTGAACAGTGAGACAACACTTTTACAATAAACTTTATACTGTTATAATGTACATTACACATTATGTTAGAGCTGCAATAACGAGTCAATAAATATTTGGCATCTATTTTGATAATTAATTGTTTGATTTATCAAGCAAAAAAGCCAAATATGTGATGCTGTTTTAACAGTGCTGTAAGCTGAATATCTCCGTCTTTTGGACTGTAAAGATGACATTACATTGGGCTCTATGAAATGTAGATGTTCTTTTTAGGGATGAACAGTATTGAATGTTTTTCTGATATCCGATATGCTGATATGTGACAACTCATTTGACCGATCACTGATACTGATATCGATATATTCACTTTTTTTCCCTACCTAATTTTAGTGATCATTAGGTCTCTTCTGTACTGTAATTAACATCACATTATGCATGCATACACTTATCACGATGGCCAACCAGCAGATGGAGATATGAAATACAAAACTTTTCAGTGTATGTAATATTCAGTCGTTGTGCAAATTAACAAAAAGAATGATGGCCAATTCTGCCAATAACTGCTGATACCAATGACGTGCTGATATTGTCATGCACCCCTAGTCCTGTTTATTATTCCCTTGTGTTTTTGCAGCCCATTAAGTAATTAATTCATCATTAAAAGTAATCTCTCCTACATGAAACACAAATCTGTTCAGCTGATGTGTAAACTGTAAGTGCTCTGAATGTGTTAGCCACGTTAAACATGACCATGTATCACTCAGGACAAAATGGATGCTGATGTCTGATCCTAAATCTCTGTTGTTGTTGTTCTGCCTTTAACTTTGCTTGGGTTGGGCTTTAGCTCTGTATGTGGCCCACCATGATGGTAAGGCTCTAGCCTGCCCCCCCTTCCCCCCCACTCGTCTTTGCTCCTGCTGCTTCTGTCAGTCAGATGTGCTTTTGCAGCTGCGACAGCCTGATGGCCACCAGCAGCAGCTTTGGCCCGACGCACAGAGATGACTGTCCAGGCTGGTTCCTTGGCCAGCAGGGGTCCACACGATTAAACCAATATATAGAACTATATTAAAAATGAAGTTAAATGCTGCTCTGCATTTATTAGTGTCCCATAATAGACTCTCTGCCATCTCCTTTGAGATGGGAGCTGGCCAGCAGCCCACCAGCTTTGCCAAACAAATTAGGAGACATTCATGTAGTGTACTCAGAGTAAAGTGTCTTGTCATTTTTGCTTTAAGGAGGTAACAGAGACTTTCAGCAGACAGACCGCTGTAGACCTAGTCATCATACACTCTGATGCATTATGCTAACATCCTAAAATAAACCCCAGTAAAAGTATTAATTAGGAACATTTTGGTGTGCACCTCTGCTCGCTGTGTCACTGTGATGCTCCCATGTGTAGCATGGCTTGATGAGTGGTCAGAGCAGCCGCTCTGCATGATGTGAGTCCTGATTTTACTGTTGACCAGAGCACGACCTGTTGTCTGACTGAGAGAGAGTGGCACAAAGGATGAGTTCGGCCCGTTATTTTAACATGACACCGCTGTAAATTATGTTTGTTTGTCCAGAGAAAGTCACAGTGTGAACTTTATTTCTCTGTTACTTTACATGTTGCCTTATTTTCCCTTGGCGTCTGCCTATAACTGGACTTTCTTTCCTGTCACGTCTTGTCTTTTTCGATCCTGTGCACAGGCCAGTTCCTCAGCCTTTTCACTCGACTGATTTAACATTGCCTGTGTGTTCACTTTTAAAAATAGAATTCACTTGAAGCAGTTTTATTTAAGAAGTAGTGCACTGAGGCACTAACATGTTGTTTCCAAAACTTTTCAAAGTTTTCATGACCCTTTCTTTGAAAGGCTCATAGCTTGTTAGTGGCTCCAGGTGCAGATGGTCCCAGCATGACCCTGCACTTGGCAAAAAAATATTCTGTTGGTTCTTGTTGTGCGCTTGTGTCTCTGTGTGAGAGTTCGAAAGCTTCACAAAATATCTTTGCCGTACTTTAAAATGTTTTCTGTTCTGTTTTCCACACTGTTTCCAACAAATGTATCTGTCGTCACTGAGAGAGACGTTTATTTTTGGATGTTGGTTGGATGGTAAATGAAGTGCCCAATGTGTTTACTGTTTTTGGACGAGCTTTTATGTGTATCTATCTGTTGGATCATTTTTAAATGGATTATTATTTGCTACTGATGCAGCTTTGTTTGTGTTTTTTAAGTGTGCAGTTAATGTGTTGAGTCGGTCCACCATTAATGCTCCTGTGATGTCACACTCTCCTCACCAGCACCAGTTTTTGTCTGAAGCTCTGCAGTGGAGAGCTCAAACTGACCCGGACCATGTCCTGTATGTGCTGCTCAACGCCAAGGTAGAGTACACACACACACACACACACACACACACATGCTAGGTCTGCTTGATAATAGCAAAAATCATAACCATGATTACTCAACTGTATTACTCATTGATTTCAGAAACATGCATTTATTGAACTTAAAAAAAAGTCTTTTTCACAGTGGATTATCTTGAACTTAAAATATAATTTAACTGAAAACAATTAAACACATTTAAGTAATAATATAGAAAAATTAGATATATTAAATTAATGATATATAGTGATATATAGGTCTAAAATATAAAGATGAAATGGTGCAAGAGGAGAGGGAGTGAAGGAAATACAATATTATATATTTGAATATATATCCTGCCTTTTCCATGATGATCGGAATAAGTCAGTAAATTTGTCCATGGTCATTTTTTTGGTGATAAAGTCACTAAGAGGGTCTGAAAAGTTGCTAACTCTAGCAAGAAAGTTGCCACCTTGGCAACTCTTAATGCACCACTGTGAAGGACAGGGATTCACTAGATATATGACACAACGAGAGCATCATTGCGAAACGAATGCAGCACAATAATTGCTTTATCCTGATTATCTTGTTTTAGTAATTATTGAAAGTCAAAATTGTAAATAGCAGTAAAATGTGATTGTTCACCCAGCCCACACACACTCTAATTAAAAAAATCTGGTTAAGAGTAACATACACATAATGCATACTTGTCTTCCTGTCGCTTTTGGTTTTGGTTCTTATGGTGATCCATTTTGTTGGGTGTGAGTTGAGCTGTACTTCCTGTCTTCTGGCTGTAGGGGGTGGCAGTGTGCACAGCCACTTGTGCTCAGCTGCACAAGAGAGCAGAAAAAATCACAGCGACCCTCATGGAGAGAGGCGGCCTCAACACAGGAGACAATGTGGTGCTGCTTTATCCCCCAGGTAAACACACACACACACACACACACACGCTCATCATTATAGAAGGCTGTCTTTCCTTGTTTTAATATACAGTAGAAAAAGAACAGCTGTTTAATTTATCCACGTTTCGTGTTGATCTTTTTTCCTCTGCAGGTGTTGACCTGATAGCTGCCTTCTACGGCTGTCTCTATGCGGGGGTCATCCCTGTGACAGTGAGGCCGCCTCACCCACAGAACCTGGCCGCTACTCTCCCCACTGTCCGCATGATCATTGATGTGAGTGTTCACCACTTATTTTTCTAATTAATGATGCTTCTGTTTATTAGTGTTTTTTTTTTAAACCAGAGTTTGTCACTGAAAATTATAACACCACTTTAATTTTTCAATATTAGATCGTTTTCAAGCAACTGAATATAAATCATATGCATCAAAAGCAAGATCAACCTAACCTTTACTTTACCAGTACCAGTCGCGCAATTGGTTATAACTGTTGAAGTACCCTAAAGCAAGTAACTCCCCTGGTCCCATCCAGACTTAGTGAGGTAGTATTGCTGCTGACCCCTATAAGTGATTTCCCCTGAGGGAAGCAAATGAAATTGAATTTTACCTCTGGGATCAATAAAGTATAACAATAATTAAATGCCTTTTATTTGAGTGACACCCTGAATGACTGATGTGTGCCCGAGGTCACTGTTAAAGCTGCAGAGCGTAGGATTTAGTGGCATCTAGCGGTGAGGTTGCAGACCGCAACCAAGTGAATACTCCACCCCTCAACCCTCCATTTCCAAGTGTATTGGGGGAACCTAAGTGGCATTTAGGTAACGTTAAAATGGGAAAGGCCCTGTCAAGAGCCAGTGTCTGGTTTGTCCACTCTGGGCAACTGTATAAACATGCTGTGCAGCATGACACATTGTAGGACCTGCTCCCTCTGTAGATATGATGAGCTCACTACAAGCCAAAAAAGCAAAGATGATATGATGATTATGATATTGTATTCCATTTCATATATTTACTTACTTTTTAGCTTTTCTTTGTAGTAATCTCATTTTGTGTTCATTTTCTGTTTTATTTCTCTTGTTTTGGAGCTGCATTTTGTATTTTTGTTCAATGTTTTCTGTAACTTAAGTTGCTGCCTGACTTGGCGAGGAAACTCTGATTTCAAGAGGTTTTTCTGGTTAAATAAAGGTTAAATTAAAACCCTACACACTGGACCTTTAAAACATTGTAGTCTATATCTTTAAATGACCCTCTTCATATGTTTGTTTGGTGTTACAGGTGAGCAAAGCAGCCTGCATCCTCACCACTCAGCCTCTCATGAGGATCCTCAGGTCCAGGGAGGCTGCCGCCAGCGTCAACATCAAGACGTGGCCCACCATCATCGACACAGGTGCTGGAGATCTGTTGAGATGTGTTCAGATCAGAACAGCTTAGAGGCGTTGGGCATGACATGAAGCAGCTGAGCACAGTTTTTATTAGCGTGGCATTGTGCATAGTGCAAAAACTTGAGACCAAGAAATGTGTTCCTCTTCTGGCCACAAGGTGTCCTGTTTGCTCTTTGCCTGACTTTGAGCATGTTGGGGAAGCCTAATGTCGACTAAAAGCTGCTCTCTGTGGTCTTAAATATGATCACTAGGCTGAGCACATTCCCAATAGCAAACACAACACTCACAGTAAGACAGGACAAGTGTGTGTTTTATTTTGTCCTGTTGGAAAATAACAACAATCCACTTCCCTCCTCTATCAGATGATCTCCCCAGAAAGCGGCCTCCGCACATTTATAAACCCCCTACAGCTGAGATGCTGGCCTACCTGGACTTCAGTGTGTCCACGACAGGCATGTTGACCGGAGTCAAGGTAACTTCAATTCACAAACCATGCATTTATCACCATTTATAACATGTGGTAACTGCTTTCGCCAGAGGGACTTCAAAGTGGGTTTTCTCTTGCTGTGTATGTTTAACGACAGCATGCCGTGTTTTTAAGAGTTTGTCTTTTTCTCGTCAGATGTCTCATGCTGCAGTCAGCACTCTGTGCCGCTCCATTAAGCTGCAGTGTGAGCTCTACTCCTCACGCCAAATAGCCATCTGCCTGGACCCGTACTGTGGCCTGGGCTTCGTCCTGTGGTGCCTCTCCAGGTAACACACACACACACACACACACACAAACATAGGGCTTTTCCATTGACACTTTTGGTCGCACCGAGAGAAACCATGTCACATTAATTTGCATTTCCAGTGTCAGTTTAAACGCACAGAGTTATGCTAAGCTGTGCCGCACTGTGCACCGGATGAACTATCTCCATAGCCGGGCTAAAAGCACATCTGACTGCCTCCAAGCGGGTAGTGGTGATGTCTGGCTGACTGTAGCCAACCCCTAATGACACCCCTTTCCCCCTCAAACAAGCATGTGTGGCGAGAATACACTTAAAGTTTCTGCTCTCAGTTCTCTTGTAGCCGCTAACTGAATCTCTGTGGTTTGGAGTTTAGTTTCTCTCCTGCATCCTGTTTTTACTTTAGAGATCTGCTTTATTTTACTGCTTCATGTTTGCTTTCAGCTGTAGAGGAGTCGTGTTACATTATTGCTGATGAAAACTCCACATTGCCTTTTTTGTTGCTTCACAATAAAAGCTCTTAAATCACAAAATAATAGGGGACTTTTAAAAAGAGGAATTAACAGACACTATAATGGTTTAACACAGAATTAGCGGGACTCTTCGCGCAGCTATTCTTCAGCTAAAACAGTCTAATAACACAGCAAGGAGGAAGAGTATAAGTAGAAACAGCCACAGGGAGAGGTTAGATGAGGAGCTGCAGACAAAAGGCTCATACTGCACCTCTGCAAACAGCGCACCTCCAAACTTCTTTTACCTGCCTGCTCTGGGATGGAAAAACATTCACAGCGAAATAACAGGGGACTTTAGCTGTTGCTTTTAAACATCAACACCAGACAAGCTGTCAGTAGGTAAAGACACACCTTTCAGTGTGTCGTCCTGTTGTAATAGAGATGCATATCCCTCCTTTGCTGGGCTGACACGCTGAGTCAAATCATGTCAGATCAAGCCAGCATACATTTATGGAAGAGCCCTAACAGACAGAATATATTCACATAACGTGCTGTTCCTGTAAATGTGTCGTCGTTGCTGAAGCGACTGTGTGTTTTTTGCCCAGTGTTTACTCAGGTCACCAGTCCATCCTTATCCCTCCCCTGGAGCTGGAGAGCTCGCTGCCTGTGTGGCTGAGCACGCTCAGTCAGTACAAGATCAGAGACACCTTCTGCTCCTACTCCGTCATGGAGCTCTGCACCAAAGGCCTGGGCACCCAGACAGAGATACTGAAGGTCAGAAACACACTCAAACACACGCAAAATAATCACGCAACATGTGGTTCCCCTTTGAAATTACTGCCATGTCATTACTCTTATAATAACAACACAGTGATAAAGAGGTTGCACAGGAATCTTAGCTAACTAATCTTTGTGATTTAGTCACCTAAAAATCATAGTTTTTATTTATATTTTTGGCACGTAATGCCTCTTAGTGAGTGACAGTAGAGAGAAGACAGGAACTGAGGGGAGAGATTTGGACTATGAGTAGAACAAAATAAACTCTGTTACATTGTCGATTCTCGCAGACCATTCAAGACAGAAATTGCATACTTTTTAAATGGACTGTAAGTGTTAACAGCATATGGAAGATTACATCTGTTTACTCTGAAGTCTGAAATATGGTTCTTCTAGGTCAGCGTAGCTCAATATCTGACAGCACTTTGGATAAAAATGCAGATGCAGAGTTCATGTCCGCATCAGGCTCAGTCTGCGTCTAACTGTTCCAAGTGTGAATAACCTTTAGTCGTGCGTGTCTCCAGGCGCGGGGTCTGAATCTGTCGTGCGTGCGGAGCTGTGTGGTGATAGCAGAGGAGCGTCCTCGCCTCGCTCTCACACAGTCCTTCTCCAAGCTCTTCAAAGATCTCGGCCTGTCGCCGCGCGCCGTCAGCACCGCCTTTGGCTCCAGGGTGAACCTGGCCATCTGTATGCAGGTTGGTTTCACACAGACAAACAGAATTATCTTCTGAGTTGACACTTTTCCCTAATTCACCTCTCTCTTGTTTGCAATTTGCATTTTATATTTAACATTGTTTAATCTTTTAGTTGTTAACTTTTTACTTTCCAGTTATTTTTTATTTTCCAATCTTAAGTATTACTGAAAAGTAAACGGGTCAAAATGCTTCTGGTGTTGTTGTATTTATTTTCCTCTGTGCGTCCTCAGGGCACTGCTGGGCCAGATCCCTCCACCGTCTATGTTGACATGAAGTCTCTGCGCCACGACAGGTGAGTCTGGAAACAGCTGCAACTGTCGCATGATCTAACTGGTGACAACAAACACGGCATGTCGATCAGATCGAACAGAGTGATTGACCGGCCATTTTTTGTCCCTCAGGGTGAGGCTGGTGGAACGAGTAGCGCCACAGAGTCTTCCTCTCATGGAGTCTGGCACTGTAAGTATTGATTATTGACAAAAAGTCTTAATGTGTGTGATGCTCTCCCAGGCCACAGCCCCCGAGAGGTAATAGAAGTGGTTGTGTAATCTCTAAAGCTAAACTCTCTTGTTATTATCTCCTCTAAGATCCTACCAGGAGTGAGGGTCATCATAGTCAACCCGGAGACCAGAGGCCCACTGGGAGATTCACATCTTGGGGAGGTGAGTGATAGAGGGTCATAGGATGCTGATGTTTCAACTCTGTAACTGCACAGAGTGAAATTAGCGCCGCTATTTGACACAAAAGATGAATTTGGATGTATTTCTTACCTTGGATTTACTGTGAAAACTCAGAGGACACACGAAAAAATAAAATACTCTAGGCCTCACTCACCTTTTTGTTTTGTCTCTGTTCAGATCTGGGTGAGCAGCCCACACAGTGCCAGTGGCTACTACACCATCTACGGGGAGGAGAGCCTGCAGGCGGATCATTTCAACACCAGACTCAGCTTTGGAGAGCCTCACACACTGTGGGCCAGGACGGGCTACCTGGGCTTCATCAAGAGGACCGAGCTGCTGGATGCAAGCGGAGGTGAGAGGACATTTTTTAACAAGTCTTTCATTTATCAAGTGTTAAGGTGATTGATCGATAACATACTCAGTCATAATATATTCAAGTGTACATTGCGACATGAACATATAGTATATCATGATATTAGTTTAGAAATAATTGATGGATGAACTAACCAGTTTACCAGTTACCAATTAAATATCTGAAATGTAAAGATACATAATTAGGTTGATGCAAAAAAAGCATCAGAAGCATGTCTCTTCTTCGACTGCAACATTGCCCCCACCTCTGATTCAGCACGTTAACCATACCACTGTCATTTAGTTTTTTATATACCTCTTATTATTTATTCTTTTACTCTCTCTCTTTATGTGTACTACTGCTCGCTATCATCCATCACCATGATTAAATACTTGTGTTCTGTTACAGATAGTCATGATGCCTTGTTTGTGGTGGGATCTCTTGATGAAACGCTGGAGTTGAGGGGGCTGCGCTATCACCCCATCGACATCGAGACGTCTGTGTCCCTAGCCCACCGCTGCATCGCAGAAAGGTGAGGTTCATCAGTTGGTCATTTTCATGATAAATACATTTCTTTACTCACTGAGAAAGACTGCAGGCTGTAGCTCACACAGAAAAAGTGACTGGACTCCTCCTTCTCCTCAGTGCTGTGTTTACATGGACCAACCTGCTGGTGGTGGTGGCGGAGCTGAGCGGCTCGGAGCAGGAGGCCTTGGACCTGGTGCCCCTCGTCACCAACGTGGTCCTGGAGGAGCACCACCTCATCGTCGGGGTGGTGGTCATCGTGGACCCCGGGGTGATCCCCATCAACTCCAGAGGAGAGAAGCAGAGGATGCACCTGCGAGACTCCTTCCTGGCAGACCAACTGGACCCCATCTACGTGGCCTACAACATGTGATTCACCAACCGACGAAAATGCAGAAAACTGAGCCAGGCTCTGAGAACAGACGCGAGGGAGAAGGACTTTGGGGTGCGTTCAGTAGCAACCCCGATGTTAAACCTCAGACACACATTCAGAACACCAAACAGTGTGGGAATGCGAGTACAGCTCCAGTAACGAGAACGTGCTTCCCTCTCAGAAAACAGTTTCTTCTTTGCTTCCACCTGCTCAAACGCTGCAGTCCAGGTTCACTGAGATCTACTGAGGGGGAAGGATATTCTCTCTCCTCTTGATAGTAGATCCACCTGTCAAATGGAGGAAACTTTATCCTCTCCTTGCATCCCACTTCTCCCTCATGGCTCCCATTCACGTTTTTTTAAAGACATTTTTAATAACATGCTCTCATCAAAGACAGAAATCCTCCCCTCCTTTCATTCCTTGGTTTTTACCCTGAACCATTCATCCTCGTGTGCTTCTTTTTTTTTTAATAACCCCTTGCTTCTTGAAGGCAGGATGGCGCACTGGAACTGCTGAGAGGAGCTGGAACTTTCACCCTCTTGCACTTTAAGTCCTCGCACCTCTGAGTCCACTTCCTGTCTCACCTGCCTCAAGGAGACACCCCCCCCCCCAATGTTTGCTGCTTTCACCAGAGCAAATCCACATCAGTATTAAAAAGTGCCACCAGCGGGTGCAGCCCTGCAGGGGCGTTCCTGACAGATAACCTTCCTCCACCAGGTGCACTGTGGCTTTCACCTCCCGTCACATACTGGATTTGCCAGCAGACGTGCTGTCGGCATTCACGCGTTACAAACTGTCCTAAAAAAATACACTTGAATTATTTGTTGGTGTGGGAAAAGAAAGACTCGCTTCATAAACATACAAACCTGGATATTAAAGGTGATCTTTGATGGGCAGAAACACAGATTCATTCTCAGTGCGAGTCGGCCTGGTAGATAGTTCTTACGATTGTGAAGTACTAATATGTTTTTTTTTGTAAAAGCACCAATTTTCAGAAGACGAGTTTAAGCTATACCTGGTGTTTAGGTGTGCATGTTTATGTAGAATGCAATCAGTGTCAACATGCAGGCCAAAAAAAACCTGTAACAAGCCGTGGAGTCACACAGCAGTGGACTGGTTGGTTAGACGGTCAGCAGTGTATCACTCAGTCTTCATTAGAGTGTGGAGTGTCACAGACTCCATCTGCTAAGTAAGTTGACCTAAAGTTGAGATTTTTTTTTCGTGAAAGGCTGGACAGGATAATTCACCAGCATCCTGGCTTAAGTGAAACGAGCTGCTAGCTTTCAGTCGTGTGTAGTTTCCCACGTTAAAGAAAAAAAGCATTTTTCAGTTAAAGGTTCAGTGTGTATGATTTATGAGGATGTATTACCAGAAATTGAATCTGACATTCATAACTGTTTTCATCAGTATGTGAACACATGAAACTAAGAATTGATGTGTTTTCGTTACCTTAGAATGAGCCGTTAACAGCTGCGTAGGGAGAGGGATTCAACTACAGAGCCCGTCACATCAGGCCGACATGTTTCTACAGTGGTCCTTAAAGGATAAACCAAATACTGGCTCTGAAAAGGAGGGACTCTCTCGTCCGCCGTAGGTGTTTCTCAAGCAGCAACTTCCGAGGCTAGCAGCATGGAAGTGGCAAAAACTGCAGTTCCTCGCATGGCCACTTGAGGCTGGCTTTAAGAGCGAGTCAATTAACCCCCTGTGTTAAAAAGCTCTAATTAACAGCGGAAACAAACATGTTAACAGCCTGGTACAAAAATCAGTTTGGTGTCTGTAGCTGATTCCAACGTTTCTGGAGGCTGTGCAGGGGTTGAATGTTTATTTATTAGGGCTTACCGTTATGTGTGATTAAGGGCGGGGCCGCTTTGAGTGACAGGCTGTCTGCGAGGCGTCACCTGGCTCCTTCATAGCTTCACCCTCTCCTCCAACTGTGGTCGCTTCTGGCTCCCAAAATCCAAGATGGCGAAGGCCCAAATGCCAGACTAGAGGCTCCAGGACAGTAGTCCACAAACAAATGAGGGACGTCACAGTGGCTACATCCGTTATTGTTATACAGGCCGTGGTTCTCTTGAACGCTTTAAAAGTGCAGCGTGAGCAGAGGGGTATTCAGCTGATTGCAATCTGCAACATCACCTCTAGATGCCACTAAATCCTATACACTGGTCCTTTAATGTTAACGCCACAGTCGAGTAGATAAACGTAGATCTTCAGAAGGCAAGTCAGTGCCTTTTTATTGCACCATTGTGACATTTACGATTACGGACTGTTGAATATTTAAAAAATAAGACATCAAGACAGAGGACAGATCTTTGCCTTACTAAACCTGTGGAACTTCAGTACTCTTTATGTTTAATCCCTCATTTCTAGCTGTACTTTAGCGTATTTATTTCCACATTTTTCACGTGGAATCAGACGCCAGTTTATAACGCAGAACACACTCACATCACATTTTTTAGAGGAAGGGGGGTGTCTTGTTCTTCTCGCGAAGACGTTTGCGGTCATGCCTTTCTCATTTCATCATTACCATTTAAACCAATTCTTTCTGAATGTCTGTAACACTGAAAAAAAAAATTAGGAAAGAGCAACAATCAGTAATCAACCCGTGATTTAAAAATGCTAAAAATCCTCCTTTATAAAAAAAACGGAGGCAATAAATGAGGGTAAGGATGTTGTGTGTAAACTGTATTTTAGAGGTCAAATACTGTATTACTGGTGTTAATGTGTACATGGATATGAACTTTGTCGATAAAAACTTGACTGATCTTTCATACTTGACAGCATTTTTCTGCATTGTTAATTTAATGGTATCACATTGCAAAAGAGGAAAAAAAGGTTTCAGATTATTTTGGCAGGAACGATGTGCACTTTCCCAATATCATTTTATTTGTGTGTGTGGTGTGTGTGCATGAGGGAGTGTGAGTGTGTGTGTGACCAGTTCAACAGTGATATTTGGCTTTTTCTGGTGCAACAAGGTTTGACTTTTGTAAGAAAATAATCCCAGAATATTGAACCATTTTTTTAATTTGTTTTCTTTTTTTTTTATGTCGCCACCACTGTATTTTAATTCTTTCCATCCATGATTGGAATCAAATATGTTTTTTTAGGGGTTTCATCCATATTTTCTTGATATAATCATCCTTTAAATCTGCACAACTTCTGCAAACAGCTGGTTTTCCTTTAGGAGCAGCTTGACATACAGCACAACACGTCAATAAACCACTCTCCGTTCAGTGACGGACACTGATGACATGTATGCGAGCCAGTATCTGGGGCACGTTAGAGTTACTCATGAATAACAAAGTGAAGCTTCTGAGCTGCTGTGTGATAATTGCTTTGTTGCTACTGTTTCACTCCGACAAGTTTTAATAAAGTTTTATAATGTCATGTTGGCCTTCAAGCCTTTTCAATAGACATTGGTGCTATTCAATAAGGGAAAGCTGACAGACTTTTGTCCTCCAATGTCATGACAAAGAAGGTTTCTTCCTGGATGCCCTTTTTTGTGTGAAAATAAGTCATTCTTTTTCCATGCCAACATTTCACTCACTGCTCAGTTCTGAAGTTGTTCGTCATCACCGGATTTCATCGGCCCCGAGACCCGATGAAAACCGTCTCAACATGGACAATGCCAATCGACACATCCACCATTTCCATTTTAATATTTATTTCAGTTTTCAAGTTGTCGTGTTGTGAGGAATGGCGTGCATATCAAACCTCCAAAGTTATTCTAAGCACAAAATGTCGATGTACATGTGAGGTAATGAAATTAGGATCTTTCACACAAAAAAACAAACTCAAGGGCCCACAATGTATACCTCAACGACTGTCTGTTCACTATGCATCGTCGAGCTGCAGCAAAGACATTCTGAACTAGTCAATGGTGCGATAACTTCTAACAACATGTCTTACTTGACAAAAAACACTGTCACACTGTCATTGGATGTGTTTCATGTCAAATAAAAAAAATCCTTTGTCAGAGTTTCTTGTGGGTTTTTCTTTTCTTATTTCTGGAAGCTTCAGGAAGCAGCGGCTGTATTCAAGTAAAATAGCCTCTTCCTCCCACCAGGTGGCAGTCTGACTACTTCATCTGAGGACATTTAATTTGCTCCCTCTGTGGTGTCGTCACAGCTTTGTTTTTTTGACCACATCTACCTGATATTTAGAAGTTAAGACATCATTTTCCCTCAAACTCACTTAATATTTACATAAATAATGAAAATAGACCTTTTATAATACTAGAAAGTATCTTATTAACTGGCTGACCGGTTCCTCGCCAAGCATTTGTGATTTTATTTATCATATTTACTACAAATCATTTTCACAAAACATCACAGCTGGACGTTGTGAAAACCCTGCTGCTGTGTTTGAGATGTTTTGATGACTTTTTTTAACCATTCATTGGTACAATCAGTCATGAAAGAGTTTCAAGAGTCTGCCATTTGATTTTCATACCATTAATAACAACACGTCTTGAGTTGCCAGGTTTTAAAATACACTGTTTTTCTTCCGTAATAAAGCAGATATAAATGTTGCTGATCTATTAAATACTCATGGGCTTCTCAATATTTGATATGAGGTCTGCTGTAGTAAATGTTCACAAGTTGTTAATGGATGGATTTTGGTCCAGATGCTGTGAAACCTTTCCCAAAAAGTGAGGGGTCTAACAGGACATTGACAAAGTCTTCCTGATGAAGTAAAAACTCAGAAAGTCAAAGCAAGTGTCCTGCTGAAGAAGATTTAACATCACAACCTTGCCACCTAAAAGTTATTCTTATTAATGGGTTATACCTGCCTGCTGCTTAAATCCTGCTTATAAGGGCCCAAATCCTATATTAAGGGGACCATATTAGAGAGTGTAACCAATATGGCGACTGCAAGCTCACCTGGTATAGCAGGCTACTTCTTTGCCATAGCTTCTGTAGGTTAATAAATGTCAATTTTCATCTGTCTCAAAGTGAAATAATAACTGTTTTCGTCAGACTTGTATTAATAATCACCACATCAGCCTCAAACATATCATTAATTACCAGAACATGAGGGACACGTTCCTAAAACATGTTCATTTTCTTATTCTATTGAGAAAATGATCTATGTACAAACTTCTTTTTGTTTCCAATATGTTCTCCTCTGTTAATAGAGTTAAACTCACTTCCTAATAATCTCACTCTTACAAATAAACAAAAGCGATCAGGTCTTAAAACATTATAGAAAGATACTGATATATGAATAGCCTTTTGTGTTTTCCCTCATAAGGCTTTTCTTAACTTAATTATTCACTTTTTATCATTTCATGTTTCTTCTCATTTATTATGTTCTTTCTTTATAAATACCTTTAAACTATATTGTCGACTGTCCCATCAGAACTCCTTCATCTTCTGTTGTGTGTATTCTGGTGTAGTATGCACACTAACTTGTTGAAAGATAAAATGCAAATACAGAAATCTCTCCTGAAATAACAAAACTGTTGAAACTCTGACAGAAAATAGTGTTTTCATTTTGGAGACCATCGCTCAGAGTAAGATGCTCACTGACAAACTTGGTTTTTGAGGCCATTAAAAACAAGCTCTCGTAGATGTAACAGGCTACTCACTCTCAACGGTAATGATGTTAAAACTAAAAAATTCATGATGAGTTAGTGTAACAGCTCAACACTGATCCAGGTGGCTAAAAATATCCAAACAGTCTGATGTATGTAGCGGTGATGTTTATTGCTGACAGACTGTGTGTATGTTTCAGAGCAGCATCAGAGCTGCACAGAGCAGAGCTGAGATCAGTTTTGTTTTCAGTCTGAGTGCAGCTGACGCTGATGATGTCTGACTCGTCTTCAGCCAACCTGCAAACCTGCTGGTTCTGGCATACACCCCCGGCCTGCGAGGAAGTCCACACTTGTCTCCGAAGCTTGTCACTCCGACCACATAAAACCTGTCCTCATCCTCGCTGTAACACTGCAGGGGCCCCCCGCTGTCACCCTGAGGCACACACACACACACAAACAGCAGCCACATCTTATTAAAGTGAAACCTGTGGAGAGTCTTAAAGATGTTTAAAAGAATCATCACCTGACAGGAATCAGCCGCCCCGCTCTCCAGTCCAGCACAGATCATGTTGTCAGTGATTAGGCCGCTGTACCAGGTGATCGGGTTACACTTTCTCCTGTCAGTGAGCTCCACCTCAGCTTCCTGCAGTCTGTTCATAGTCCGGCCTGCAGTACACACACCAACATGGTACTTTACTTATAAAGAGCTGAGCAAATCATATATAAGAACAACACTTAATAACACAGCAGAAAGGGCAATGCTTTAACTTTACCCCCCATTTAGTGCTTATAAGAACTCTATAAAAAATAGTTATAACACTTTAATGTAGTTAACAGCAGATATTGTGTTTATTAATGTTTTCTACACAACTATAACTCTTCCTGTGGGCGCCGAGACACGGAACCAGGTGTATAAACAAATGACACTGTAATAATATAAAGTATGTCTTCATAATACCATAGATGAATAAACATTTAAAAAGTCCTTAACTCTACTTACAACTACATTACTGTGTGTTGTCTTATAAATGCTAAGTAGAAGGACTTGCCTGGAGATGCATATAGAAGAAACTATTCTGACATCATTTAATATATACACTCAACTTCTTTCAGTATTCAACAAGATCTTATCCAATGTAACCCCTTGAAACCCAGAGTGACATCCCTTTTCTTTGATCCCCAATTTCTATGATTGCTGCTTTCAGACACCTTTATTATTTATTAGTATTGAAACCTTTAAACCTTGAGCAAATGGGTGCATTTTTTTTAACTTTGGGAAAAAGGCAATGAGCAACTTGAATTGTTCTACAAATATCATTATTTTATATTTAAGATTATGTTACAGAATTATTATAATTATTAAAATTATTATAATTTCATTTCCTTGTTTGTTTTTTAACTTTTTTTTGGAAATTATCTTGTTTTTAATCTTCTCTTTTTACTAATTTCTTTTTGAGTCATTTCTTCTTTCATTGCTCATTGCCTTCTTCCCATGTTTTGGAAGGAAACTAAGCCAATTTGCTCAGGTTTTGAAGGGTTAAAATAATGCCCTAGATGTCAGTCTTCTCCAGTGTCCCTAGGTCACATGTTTTGGTCATGTCAGTGTATCCAGTTTTAGGACTTCTGTTTTTAATAACTTTCAGCAACACATAGTGAAACGGTAACTCCTAACCTTCTGACTGCAATTTTCAGTGCAGTCAAGAATGGAAAAGGGCTTTGTTGTCTCCATTAAAATTACATTTGCATTTGCAACACTGCTTGTCTTGCTGACTGTATAAATGGAAGGTGAAGAGTCTTCCTACCTGTGGATGCGGGAGGTGACGCTTTTGTTGAATTTTAGAGAACGTTAGATACAGTACGTAGTGCGTTGATCAGAGGACAATCTACAACAAAACCTGGTCATCATTTAATGCCCACGTCAAAAATGTCTCCCTATCATTAATTTTGGTCTTCTCATGACTGTTAACAGTTGCACTGGCTGATAAAGGGAAACACATGCAACTCAGACAGTGACTTTGATGATGACTACAAGAGCTACAGCTGTCTTTTATTCTCTTAATTTGGTTGTGAAATTCTATTAATATCATTAGTGTTGTTTATTTAGGTTTGTTGTTGTTATTTTTTATTACATGTATTTGTGTTTATAGTTGTTAATTGATTAATTTTTTACTTATTTGAACACATACATATCCCTATATTTCCAGTTCTGTGATCTACTGTAAGTGACAACCCTGATAATGAATCGCTGGGGTGGGATGAAAGGGGATGTTACACTCATGTCACGTCTACTCACACACTCAGATTTCTGTTTTCTTGTGATAGAAAACTTAAAAAGTTGTTAGTACAAGTTGTTGTTATTTATAATTGAATAAATACAATTCAACAATTTCAAAATAAGAGAAAAAAAACCAACTTTCTAACAATCAAACAAAAGTTCATCATGAGTCCAACATTGTTATAAAATTAATGCTAAATATCTCTACAACATTTTTAATTTTAAGTGACTTCCAAGTTGAAGGGACAGTTCACCCCCAAGTCAAAAAAAACATATTTTACTCTTCCTGTTTTGCTGTTATCAGTCTGGATTGTTTCGCTGTGAGTTGCAAACTGTTGAAGATATTGACCGTACAGATGTCTGCCCTCTGTTGAACATACCAGAACTAGATGGCACTCGGCTTGTGGTGCTCAAAGCGCTAAAAAATTAAATATCTCTTTGCAGAAATCATGACCTGGTTACTCAATTTAATCCACAGACCTTGTTGTGAGCAGGGTTATGTAGGGAATATTTTTCTTTCCACTG
>JAPZEB010000002.1:15406806-15417666 GCA_029783705.1 Chaetodon striatus
GTGTGTGTGTGTGTGTGTGTGTGTGTGTGTGTGTGTGTGTGTGTGTGTGTGTGTGTGTGTGTGTGTGTGTGCGCGTGACCTTGACAGTGTGGGATATCACTGACCTAATTATCTATTTCCCTCTTGTTTATTAAGTCACATGATTGCTCCAGCAGAATATGCCTCCTGAGGGAAAAGCGTCCTGGTTGCATTACATTTCCCACACCCCCCAGATGTTGCCTTTCATCATGACCTCCAGAACTGATGACAAACAGCATAAAAATGATGGTGCAATCAATTGTAATTCAGAAACACCCTGTGCTACATCAGTCACACAAATGTCCCCTCTTCTCATCCTTCTTGTACCTCCAGTCCCTCCTCAGTATACCCGGCTCACCTTTCCTGTCCCGCCACAACAGCAAGAGCAGCATCTTCAGTTTCAAAGGACGCGGTAAGGACGTGGGCTCGGAGAACGAGTTTGCGGATGATGAACACAGCACAGTGGAGGAGTGCGAGGAGCGCCGGGGCTCCCTGTTCAGCCCTTATCGGCGGAGCAGCTACAGTGGCTTCCACGGGAAGAGGAACAGCACGGTGGATTGCAACGGCGTGGTGTCGCTCATCGGCCCTGGGCCCGGTGGACGCCTTCTGCCTGAGGTGAAAATAGATAAGGCAGCTACTGACGACAGTGTAAGGAAGTCAATGAGTAGACCTATCTAGGCATGGCCCCCCTCTCGTCCGTTCCTTTTCTTTCTTGCTCTCTATCCTCTACTCTGTCATCTTTGCAAGTCCGTATGTATCTCTTGGCTAAGCGCTCGCGCCACCCCTCCCCCAGCCCTGCAGTGTATGCTGCCCTCCGACAGTAGACAAAGGATGGAGAAATAATTAAACTTTATAGTGAATATACTATAGCCAACCCTTAATTCTATAGCTTAGTGAGACTGGGTCTGTCAGTGACTTCCAGGCAACTTTGTTGTTTGATTTGAACGATGAATGTCAATGTTTTGAAATGTTCATATCAAATTATTTATTTCTACATGCACCATACTCACACTATCGCATAGGCACTATTTAAACAGACATGATTCTATTTTTATTCTTCATTGAAGATTTTGGCAAACATATACTACAGTCTGATTAATATTTAATACACAACCTCATGTGTGGGATGTCATCAAGGTCCTGTTTAAAAGCCCAGACACACCAAACTGACAGGTGTGGCCTCACATCACCTGCGTCTCAGCCGAAAAGTTGCACCTGAACACACTGCAAAGATTACAGCCAACGACAAACTAGCACGTTTGTTCTGTGCCTGTGCGAGAGGAAATAACTCTCCTCACCAGCAGGCAGAGGTAGTCTGCATCCGTCATTCAAAAAAGAAATCGTAAGACCACCAGGACAGATTCCAGACCCTAGTTAGCTGGTTGGCACACTAAAAACACAGCCCAGTGTTGAAAAGTTAATGATTTATACCGTGCACTCGTGAACAATAGCACCAACAATTACGAACTGTTTCTGCTCAAGAGCTCAGTGCCTGAAAAAATAACCTTACCGTATATACACAAGTTTGTTTCGATCTCACCCCGTCTTGATTTTAGGTGTTTGTTTGCTTTCCTCGCTTCCATTTCTCTTCGCGTGCTCTGAGTTAAACTGCCAATCAGAGTAATTCCTTTTACTGACAGGCCCTGCCAGCTCCGACGCCGGTTCAACATGCTGAATCGTCCAAAAAAAAAAGCCCACAAGGGCCAATTAGTGCCAACGGTGCAGGGCACCCCAAAAACTATGGCAACCAACACTCACCGGCAGCCCGACATTGACCGTCAGCTGACCGTCGGCTTGGTGTGTCAGGGCCCTAACACACTGTAGTAACAAAACAGCATTTTTGTTAACAAACACCATATAATGATGAGTTAACATTCTCTAGTGTGTTGATGTGTTCCTCCTCCAGGCATCCAGGTCCTATGCTAGCCTGTGTGGGTAGATCTGCAGTAGGAGGCAGAGGAAACAGAGGGGACCAGCTCTATAGAGCCACAGACATTTTTATCTGCTTCCCTGATACACTGTTAATATCCCAAAACAGATACACAAGTAACACACACACCATCCTATCAGGCCTTATCAATATATAAAGTAAGAAAAAAGGAGGGCTGCTGTCCTTGTGTGTCTTTACCTTTCTCTGTTTTCCAAACTCTCCCTGGTCAACAGTAGTGAATTAGTTGTGTCTCATTCCAGTTAGCATGGTAGATTTAAACCCTAAATTTAAACAAGCATGACGTAGACAAGTAGAACAATGGCTATGGTGTCTGTAATTTCCTCTCCTTCTCTTTGACTTGGAGCATGCTCATGCATGACAACTGGATGGATCTGAACAATCTGCCTCCATTTGATCTCTTTACAATGCTCTTGACTTGATGGTTGCAATATAAGTTGTATGGTTTCAAAGTAGGAAGATCCAGTAGCATCAATTTGCGAGTAACATTAAAATGGCCAGATTTGGGAGACATTTTGTAAAATAACCTAATGATTATATTGCAATGGCAGCAAAGCCTCCATTATTGCATGACAGGACTGAAAATGCATTCATGCAGAAGCAGTTCTCCTTGCACAATATCGCACAATCCATTTATTATTTAATCGGGATGAGCTAATTACATTCAAACACAATTAGGTCAAGTAGCCCTAGACCACTGCTCCCACTTTGGCTGAGACCTGCATGCATTTACAGCATACACACATCTTCCTTGAAACCAGCATTGATATAGAAAAGATTGAAACATACCCCCCCACCCCAAAAATCTGATCATCAACTACTTTTTCCTGCCAATGCTGTTGTGCACTTCCCTCCGCCGGCCACCGGTGGTGATGTGGGATGGTGTTCATGTCCTCTCCATGGGTGCTTGATTCTTCCTCTCCTCCTGACAGCCGACTACTGAGGTTGAGGTGAAGAAGAAGCTGTCGGGCTCCCTGATGGTGTCTGTGGACCAGCTCAATACCTCCTTTGGGCGGAAAGAGCGGGCCAACAGTGTCATGAGCGTCATTACCAACACACTAGTGGAGGGTACTGCCACTTTAACCCAGCTATTTAACCTGCTCTCTCATTATTCTTTAACTAGGGCTGCTTTCATTTGGTTGATTAGTTTGACATGAATTTCCTGCTTATCTGCTTTGCATATCCAACAGTACCAGATACATACAATGCATACAATTTTGTCTTATCATTTGATACCATTGCATGCGGTATGCTTAAGCACGCTAGTATGTTTGGTTTTGATGTATGATCCGCGCTATGTCTTCAGAACTGGAGGAGTCTCAGCGCAAGTGTCCGCCATGCTGGTATAAGTTTGCTAACACATTCCTGATCTGGGAGTGCTCCCCCATGTGGATTAAGATCAAGGAGATTGTGAACCTGATTGTCATGGACCCCTTCGTGGACTTAGCCATCACCATCTGTATTGTGCTCAACACCCTCTTCATGGCCATGGAGCACTACCCCATGACCCCTGACTTTGAGGATATGCTGTCTGTAGGCAATCTGGTGAGTGGAAATCTTTTTGTTCTTTTATTTTTTTTATCTCATCAACCAGTTAAGAATCACTTCTGCTTCTTCTTTGCAGCCCATAGAGAGGTGTTATTTTTGGGACCATAATTGGCAGTTCTGTCTTTGCTCAACCCCCCCCCTGCTGTTTTCTTGTTTCCATGCGTTTCTTCACATGCACATGTTCCCTGTCTTCTCCTGCGATCTCTCTTTCTCTCCTCTGGTTGCTGTTTGCTTCAGTGGGCCAGCCTGCCTCTCTGCTGGTTGGCTGACTGGTGGGAGGCCTGCATTAATATTTCATGGAGCCTGATCGATGAGCTGCTCTAAAATGGTGCCTGAATCATGGCTTGGATAACTCAACCTGGCCATTTTCACTATGAGCGTTTTTTTAAGGACACTGAGTAAATCTGAGCTCTGGCACCATGATGGCTGTTTTACTTTCCAGTATCACATTTGTAAATACAAGTTGTGTCAGCGTCCCACAACCAGATGTGTCACAAAAATCACCAATCTAATTATTGTAATGATTAAACTACTCAATTTATATGTGTGCTTGCTTGGACACATACAGTATATATGGACAGGTATTAATTTACAACTGAAACAACACAGAGATGTGTTATCTATTATTTATGCTCCAGAGACATTTACCAGAAAAGGCCAATGGGTGGCACAGGTGCAAATTTGTAGGTCACCTTGATGCAATATGAGTCATCGTCCTACACACACACACACACACACACACACACAAACCTTGCATGTACTTACATTGTGCGCTTATTCATTATGTCTGCTCTATGATTGAGGATAACCCTGAGTAATTTATTAGAGCTGCTACGAGACCACAGAAGTGCCTTTTCACCTTTACTGACTATATAACAGCTGGCGCACACACACACACACTAGATGTACTGCCTCTTTAAATAATTGGATTCATCCTACCGGTAATTCATTAACATGCAGTTACCATAGGGATAATTTACAATGTGATGGACATCTATAGCTGCATTTTCACCAGCCTCTTTCAGCACAGCACCCTTAAGACGTGTACGAAACCCCTACTTACAAGTGCCTAAGCCCTGGATCTCTTTTGTGTTTTTACTACAGACAGTACAATTAAATGTGGGCGAGGTCCTTACCAAATGGTAATAGCCACGTCATTGCTACTTCCAGCTCTCGCTGTATTTCCTCTACACCGCTGATACAGAGGAATGTCTGATCCTTGTTGATCGTCCGTGGAACGGAGTTGTGCACAGACATTTTCAGAGCAAAAAAGGACTGGTGTGTTTAGTGTATCTGTTGCAATTGATGTAATAAAAACAGCAGTAATTGTGCATTCAGTGAGTGACTGAGCCCTTGTTCAGCAAGAGTGATGATTTTCTCTGGACCAATCAATGGACTGGAGTGTTTGTAGCTTCATCGTTTAGTATGGGATCAGTCTGCTTGGTACCTCAACAGAGGGGTAAGTAGGATGGACTGGAATCGTTCTATTAGTGCAACTTTTGACAAGGAAAACTTAAAAAATTACGGCTCTAATGTGTAATGAACTAAACTGATCAGGAGCGGACAGCTTGATGGAATCAAGGCTTATAATGTCGCAACTCAGATAATGCGTTACAACCAATATCACAAACTGCTCAGTCAATCATGCTTCATACTCTCACGTCACCTGTGAAACAAGGCGTTGAGTCAAATCAGTGTCTTCAAATCTGTTCTCTCTCCTCCCTGCCAGGTGTTCACGGGGATCTTTGCAGGGGAGATGCTTTTCAAGCTGGTGGCTATGGATCCGTACTACTACTTCCAGGAGGCCTGGAACTGTTTTGATGGTTTCATCGTGACGCTGAGTTTAGTGGAGCTGGCTCTGGCTGACGTCGAAGGCCTGTCTGTCCTGCGGTCATTCCGTTTGGTAAATGCTTACCTTAGTTCCTCTCTAAATAGAGAGAGCATGTAGGGTTAGTATCTTAGCATTTGGAATATGCTCAATTTGTAGCTTTAAGTTTACTGTATTCACTGTAAGTGCGTGCAGGCAGCATTTATTGTTTTTCCAACCCACTTTAAATGAAATCACACTCACTTCTGCATGATGAAAGCAGTCTGCCTGACTGCCCGATGATTGGCTGCCAGCCTACTGCGAGCCACTCCCCGCTGCTCAGAGACTAAAAAGCTCTGTGTCAATGCAGTGTGAAAAGTTTGCACAGATAAACGGTGTTTGGCTCTTGCCAGTGAATGAATAGGAAGCCTGGGCGCCGGAGGCACGTAGGGGAAGATAAACTCCATTCATCTGCACATGTTTGTCTACACTGCAATATTAGAGCTGGTTAAAAATCAGCAAAGTTTTTCATTAATAGCCCTAGCAACTCGAATTTAGACAGCGACTGTTACTAAAAACACCGGGGCGGTGAGGCATACACATGTAAACAATACACATAGATACATAAAGAGAGATAGAGGGGCATCGAAACCCAATGTCCAGCCTTTAAGGAGACGGATGAGGAGGAGTTCCTCAGTGTTTTTTTTTTTTTTGTCAACAATGGTGTTCAAGCCACTGATGAACTCTGTTTCTAAGCTTTAAGACACATCTTTGAGCCTGCACCCAAATTCCTCCGCACAAAAGCAGTAGGCTAGCAGCCAACCACCAGACCTTAAAGTCTGGCGGCCCGCTTTCTTCATGCGAATGTGGGTGTGGTTTCATCTAAAGTGGGCTGGACGCTTGCAGGCAACATACCTGTATGTTTATACTATTTTTACTCCACTGAAGGTGAGCAGCGAGTTATTAAAGCTAAAATGCTGTGACTAAATCACATCCCCTCTACTCTTTCCACCCACCCCACTTCAGCTGAGAGTGTTTAAGCTGGCCAAGTCATGGCCCACCCTCAATATGCTGATCAAGATTATTGGTAACTCGGTGGGAGCCTTGGGGAACCTGACTCTGGTGTTGGCCATCATCGTCTTCATCTTTGCTGTGGTGGGCATGCAGCTGTTTGGCAAGAGCTACAAAGACTGTGTGTGTAAAATCTCTCTCGACTGTGAGCTGCCCCGCTGGCACATGAATGACTTCTTCCACTCCTTCCTGATCGTCTTCCGGGTGCTGTGCGGTGAATGGATTGAGACCATGTGGGACTGCATGGAGGTGGCGGGCCAGGCCATGTGCCTCATTGTCTTCATGATGGTCATGGTCATTGGTAACCTGGTGGTGAGTGTCCAGGCTGGGAGGGTGTGCAGGGTTTTTTTTTAAAAAGAAAGTAGACTGTTGGCTCTTAACCCCATGTTTAAAGAAGTTACTAATTTCTTATTTTGTGTCCAAAGGTGTTGAACCTGTTCCTTGCCTTGTTGCTGAGCTCATTCAGCGCTGACAACTTGGCTGCAACAGATGACGACGGAGAGCCCAACAACCTGCAGATTTCTGTCAGGCGTATCAAGATAGGCATTGCATGGATAAAAGCAAAGGTGCGGATATTGGTGGCCAGTCTGCTGAAGAAACCACAGATGGAGGATGAGCAGAAGCCTTTGGATGACATGTATGACAAGAAGCTGAACTGCATCGCCAACCACACCGGGGTGGACATCAACCGTGACCTGGACTATGCCAAGAATGGTAACGGCACCACCAGCGGTATTGGTAGCAGCGTGGGCAAATATATGATTGATGAGGACCACATGTCGTTCATCCACAACCCGAACCTGACCGTCTGCGTGCCCATCGCTGTGGGAGAGTCTGACTTTGAGAACCTCAACACGGAGGACTTCAGCAGCGAGTCGGACAATGAGAACAGCAAAGAGGTCAGTGAGAAGAGAGCACATATATTATCCAGTTATGATAGTTTAGAAGTACTCATACAATGACAAAAAACAGACTGAAATCTGCAGCCTACATAACAAAGTCATGATTTCTAATCCCTTACTAAACAATTAATGTTGCTACTAGAATAAGAACATGTGAGTATTGTGATGCTCCACGTGGTATTGGTTTTGTTGTTGTGACTCTAAGCTACTATAGACTGTGTAATTTCCTCTCTCAGGACAGTAAAGCCGTGGGTGTGGCTGGCTACTCTGCAGGGTTCAGACACTAATATAACTCCATTACTCAGTAATGTCATCTGAAGTGGCTGGACCGTGCAGGCAGTGTGGATGAAATGGATATCTGCTGACGTATGTCTTCTGACGAAATGCATTTAGAAGCTTTCAGAGCAGATGATCTGTCATTTGATATTCCATTTCAGTGTTCATGTGGATGATATGTGACGTCCAAGATTGTTATGATATGCATCTCAGTGTGGGGATAAAAAAACCTCTGTAATCAAATAGGACGCAAAGTTTTTTCCTTTTCTAAAGACTGAGCCAACACAATTTGGAAAATATAGCCACAAGCAGTGATTCTGAGGTTCAAGCCAACACAGACTGTTAGAAGTTGAATGCTGTGAAGGATCTAGAACTTTCACAGTTTCTGACACCTGCAAGATAACTAACAGATTTTAAGGCGATCAGACAAACACTCATTCATTTACATCCAAATCTGTGCCAACCACGCTATTCTTTAGCTGTGCTGTTGCTCCCTATTGGTCAGTTATGAAAATATTTTGGGGATATATTTCAGCAGCGTAATTGAAAATATCCTCTGACTTTGGTGATGTTTGAACAAACTATCATTGATTTATAGTTTTGTGCCAGGCAGATGTACTTGTTTGGAACTGGGGGTTCCCCCGTACAAAGGGATTTCAAAATAATTTAACATATGTGGTCCGACATTGTTGTGAAACATATCCTGTGAGTGTTGTAGTGACTGGACTAACAATTGTTAATTTATAGTTTGATTTGTGTTATGCCACGCCCATTTTTTTAGCATTTATTTAGCCCCCTAGTGGTCGATTTGAAGAGACTTTCAAAGCATGTTTCAGGTCCTCCTTCAGGTGGACGTGTCTAGCTGTGGAGTTAGGTCTAATGCTGAGCCACGCCTGTTTAAACTTCATTGGTGAATATCTTCAAAAAGCAAGGAAGTGTCAGCAAGCTTTTGATAACTTTTATAAAACTTGATCCAGTGATGATTCACAGAAAACATGGCACAAATCAGATCTACAGTTCAAGAGAAAATGTCTAAAATGCAGAAATGTTTTTTCAAAAAAATTCAAAATGGCAGAAAAATTTAGTCAGGCTGACTTAAATGATTATTATGCAAATTTGTAGCGTGAGTGTAGATGAGTGCCTGTATCAAATTTTGTGTAAATCCCACTTGCAGTGTAGGAGTTATGACTTTTCAAAGTTCAACATTTTGACCTTTAATTATAGCGCCCCCATCTGGCCAATTTGGGCCATACTTCTTTAGCAGGATTTGCACACAGTTTCCAATCAATGGTAAAAATTTCATGTGTCTACAATGTACCGTCTCACGGTAATTTGTAAAAACATTCAGGAAGAAGATTATGGACACAGCTGGCACAAATACAACAGCGTTTCAGGCCTAATGGCTCAAACCTCGAATAACATGAAGCTTTAATTTCCACACTCGTCTTCAGGAGTGTAGCTTTTTCCATAACTATTGGTTCTTTCACCCATGCAATAAAAACTAAAATGTCTCTGAATCACTGAGTCTTTGTTCCTGTGTTTCTTTGTGTGTCTGGCTCTGTGTCTGTGTGTGTGTGTGTGTGTGTCTGCTCATCTGCAGCTGGATGACACCAGTTCATCGGAGGGCAGCACCATTGACATCAAGCCAGATGTGGAAGAGGTGGTGGTGGTGGAGCCAGTGGAGGAGTACATGGAGCCAGAGGCATGTTGGACAGAAGGTGAGATCACTGCTCCCATAGCTCCCATTACCTCCACTCCACAGCACAGAGACTCCCTTGGGCTCTTTGGAAATGATAGGGCAGTGATAGGGGTGAAAGGCAGTTTCATTATGAAGGATCACTCACCCATGGAGACTCTGTCTGTCTGCCTATCAGTCTGTCTGTCCATGATGCTCACACTAATACACTGATACATGACTACATATAACAGAGAGGGTGGTTTTCCTTCTTTCCTAATGTCAGACGAACATGAATTATTTTAAGTATCTACATGCAGTTTGGAGGTACAGAACTATATAGGCAGTGAAATTAACTGAGCTCAGTTCAGCGCCAGTTTACGTATGGGATCTAGTAGCATCTTGACTACAGTTGTGTAAAGTAACTAAGTACATTTACTCAAGTACTGTACTTAAGTTCAGTTTTGAGGCACTTGTACTTTACTTGAGTATTTCCATTTTTATCTATTTTATACTTCTACTCCGCTACATCTCAGAGGGAAATATTGTACCTATTAATCCACTACATTTATATTATACCTTTAGTTACTTTATAGATTATTATTGATACAGAATATAATCAACTAATAAATGATGATGTATTATTATACATTAATCTACCAGCACCACCTTTACCGCCTTCAACATTGAAGGGATGAGCACATGAATGCATCAGTAATTATGATTAAATAATTTAATTAGTATTTTATTCCGAAAGAGTCATTTTGCATAATGAGCACTTTTACTTTTTTACATAAGGTATATTCTACTAAAATACAATTTTGAATGCAGGATTTTTACCTGTGACTGAGTATTTGCAAAGTGTGTATCATTAATTTTACTTAAAGGAGGACTATGCTCATTTTCAAAATTCATACATGTTATTCCTGTGGTCTAAGACAGTCCAAAAATATTGGTAAACATAAACATCTCTCTCCCAAATCCAGAGACAAGAGTGCAAAAACCCATGTTTGTGATGTCATAAGGTGTTAAATCTGGAGCTGCTCCAATAGCAATGAATTAGGAAAAATGTTCTAGATGACACCGAGAGCACCCAGGAGAATGTTCTGAGTTTATGAGGACATTTTCTGTTTCACAACTGAGAACACTACAATAGAGTAAGGCTCACTAGGGTATATAAAGAAAACAAGCTTTCTGTGTGTCCACAAAATCAGGTTCCCATTCACTGTCTGTGAAGCAGCTCCAGACTTAATACCTTATGACATCACGAGTTTGAGACTTACTTCTCTGATTTCTGGCTTTAGAGTAGCTCATGTTCACAAATATTGATTGAACTTTCCTAGGCCATGGAAATAACATATTGGAATTCTTGCTTTAGGTGTTGCTCCCCTTGAAGTAACCTATCTGAGCACTTCCACCTTTGTTGGTGTAGAAAAAGTAGCCTGATGACAGGTCAAATTTACAACTGCATGGATACAAATACGTGGATTTGGTTAACTATGTTAAGATTTTTTTTATAGGCAAAAACTTTGACTATATCACATGCCATGTCTTCTCCTGTGTGTCCTCAGCTTGTGTGGCAAAGTATAAGTGCTGTGATATCGACATTACTGTG
>JAPZEB010000002.1:15421047-15439443 GCA_029783705.1 Chaetodon striatus
ACGCTCCCCCACCAAAAAAAAAAAAAAAAAAAAAAAGAGAGACTTGTGCTTGATGAGTCTGGGTTGTGTTGTGGCCTGACTGTGCCTCTGTGTTGTGGGGTGAAACCATTGCCATGGACTCAGACAGGGGGGGCACCATCATTAGACCGGCCTGTATTTTTCTCTGAGTGTGGATGTGCCTGACTCTCTGTGTGAGTCTGCTCCTCCTCATTTCCCTTCTGTTACTGTATCTTTCTGTTACCCATCTGATTTGTGTCTTCCCGATTTTCATTATAAGAATGGTTTTGTATATTTTGTTATGTACTGTTTAAAAAAGTCACGGGGCAAGAAATATAATGTTAGAAAGTTCATGATTAGTAAGTTAAGAAATAAACTTTGCAGCATAGTTACTGGAGAGCACCACCAGATATTCACAAAGTAAGGTAGTATATTTAGATTTTTTTGCCATGCAGGAATAAGAATTAATATTGTATGAGGAATAACTCATATGTATCTTAGCTGTTTAAAGGTTCTGTATGTAACTTTCATAAAATAGAAAATCCTTGTTATTACTGACACCTCTCTCTGAGGCCGGTAAGTGAGCATTATGTTGTTAATGCTCCAGCGCTAGTACTTGGTAGCTGTGAGCAGTCACCTAGGCATCAGCCAAAACAGTGACAAACACAAGACTTACAGTGATTGACCATCATCACATTGATAGAAGGTTGAAAAATAAATCTCAATTAGCTAGCACAGCCCGCAGACCCTCAGCCTCACTCCCTGCCACTAGGACACTACCTCCCTGGCACAAAAGGGACAGCAGCTCAAACTTTAGCCACTGTAGCAACTCGAATTCTGCCAGTGCAAACCCCAGCCTTGGGGTTCATAGCAGGCTGGTGGCCAGCTGCAGCAGCAAAGTGTGTTGATCTAGCAGGGTCTCTTCCTCTGGCTAAATTCGAGTTGCTACAGGGCGCTAAGTGAACCTCCTTCTCTGCTGGGCCATTGCTGCAAAATGTATAACTGAAACAGCATGTGTGGTTGGTGCTGGTCGTTGATTGATGTTAGTGGACTCCATTTCTTTGCTAACATTAGCCACTGTTGCACACTGTTAGCTGTGTAGTAGAGCTGAACCATGTATAATGTATAATAATAACTAGTTACCAGATGCCAAGATGGCACCTATTCATTCCAATGGAGCTGCTCGCCAAAAAAAGTTTTCTAGCCTCTGGGTTTACTTCCGCAGTACGCAGCCCACTGAATGTGTGCAGTAGTGTTTCCCTCACTGGCCCCACCCGCGAGTTTCTACTTGGCTCATTGACTTAAAACTCTGATGACGTCACATATTTTTAAAAGCTTTTCTTGGCTTGAGGAAAGTTTTACAAAAATAAAACCACCATGGATCAAAAATCCATAATAGACAATAGAAAGAGTCGTAATTGACCTTGTTTGCAGTTGGAGGTGTCCTGTCAACAGTTTTACAGACGTCTCTTTTACAAAATCTTTTTGGGCTGCAAAGGATTTTTTCTGCAATACCATAATTGGCCACTGGGAAAAAATTTGAAGCAAGGCTGAGTGGCTTTGGAGGGGGCCTGACTTTTCCACACCATTAACGCTGCAGCCCAGAAGAAGAGAGACCAGGCATGAGAGAGCGCATAACACAACATAACCTTTGGACTTTCAGTAAAAAATCTGGCCCAAATCCTTTACATAGTAGGCAGTCTATGCCGCTACAGAGAAAGTTGAGGAAAGTCTCAATTTTTAAGATACGTTACAACGTGTTCGCCCATTTGCAAGAAAAAACAATCAACACAGGTGATAAGTTACATACAAAACTTTTAAAATGACAAAATAGCCAGGGCAGGTGACTCTTGTTTAACAGTAACACTGAGTATGAATGTGAGGATGATAGGTGTCATACTCCATTCATCTTTCTTTTTCACTCAGATTATTATCATTGTTTTGTTGTGTTTTCCCCTTTGTTTTTAGTTTGGTTTATTTCTGTTTGGTTTGTGCTGTCGTCATCATGGGATCACAGCCCCAGATGTCATTGGCCTTGCCTTGCAGAGCTCTGTGAGAAGGACGTTGAGACGCTGAGGTCACTACCACACAGCTGGCCCAGCGGGGGGCCAGAGGCCCGGCACCCCAATGGGGGGCTCTCCAAGGGGTCAGGCTGAAGGTGACAATTACCCCAAACACTGTAGTGTAGATCAAGGCAAAATCTTTATTTTACTGTCCCCCACCAGAACAGCTGCTAACTTATTTGAGAGGCAAGGTTATTGATTGAAATAGGGGCTTTGTGCCAGAGAGTAAGTATTTGGAGAAATCCTGGACCCGATGTTTGAACATGTTCCAGCATTCACATGTACAGTAAGAAGTCTGAATCCATGCTGCCACCTTTTCTGCTGTTCTTTCCATAAGTTTTGATGCATTCCACCTTTAAATGGTCGAAATGTTGGTCTGTTGTAGTCCACGCTGATATTGGCATCAGTCAAAATGAAGATTTTGCCTGTTATAAAATCTCCCTCCGTGACTTTGGTAAGCTTTGGATGTTGTTCTTGCGGTGAGTTTGACCGGTTGGTGTCGGTGGCTGGTTGGAGGTGCTTTCACATGTGTTCACTGTTGATATTTTTCCTTATTTGTAAGGAACTGGTACTCCCCCTGTTTCCGTCCCTCCAGTATCCAGACCGAGATTACAGTTAGGAAAAAATGAAAAGACCTCTCGAGGATACAGTTCCTGTGACGATGTACTCAATTTTGAACAAACAAATTTTGCTCCGAATTCTAATTCGGCTGCTCACTCCTGCATTTTGCATCTAGAATGATCTGCATTCAGCCAAAGAATCCTTCATTACAAAGCTTCCCTTTGCAGCAGACAGCCTGTAATGGCCGTCGTAGCACACTTGAGGTGATTTCATCAAGGCTAAGTCATTTCTGCACTTCTCACCATCCCTCAGAGAACATTAGTGCAGCTTATTGACTGCAACCCCCATTGTCCATTTCCTCCTTTGTTAACAATGCAATACTATACATGTGTTCAGCTGAGCTCAGCTATGTGGCCACTACAGGCCACTTTGCCTAAATTTATATTGATTTATTACAGGGATAACAGTTGTGTATTTTTTATTATGCTGCTGTGAATGGTTGTATGTACACTTTTGTGAATTACTGACTTAATTCAAGGTGTTTTAGCGAGTGCTTTTTAAATAATGATAACACAATACGAAGTGTTCTTTGGCTGCAGCAGTGCTTTGGCGGCTGCTGTCGGACTAGAGAGGGNNNTGTCGGACTAGAGAGGGGCTGCGCCAGTTTCTTTGAGGTTGTGTGCTGTTATTGTTAACTGTGTGTAACTCGACTGTACTCTGTGTATTTTTGTCCTTTCAGTGCCATCCAGTGCTAATAACTATATCCGGTCTGCCCTTAACCTCCATCCCTGTTTCTTGTGCGTGGTTCATGTGACTGTGGCTCTCCTACTTGACTCTAAATGCTGTGTGACAGTTTGATTTAATGTCTGAGAAAGAAAAATGGCAAAATGACACACTTGTACATGTTTACTTGTATTCTTTCTCTTAGGTTCCATTAGTTTGTCTGTCTTAAATTATATGGGATTTTATGCCTCAGCCCGAGAGCGACATGGAGAGACAATGTTAGAGGGGCAAGGGTAAGGCTCTCAAGTCTGTTGGGTTTTTATCAGCTTCTACAGGGTAACCTCTCTCCTTCCCTACCTCCCCAACTCCTCTTCCTCTGCCCCCCCAGTCCCTTCGCTTGTATCTTTACTAAATCATGTAGCACTCTTTTCTGCTTAATTTACCCTCTATTTGAGTCTTATGTCTCTATCTCCTCTCTTTCTCTCTCAATCACAAATTTCTTTGCAGGTACAAAGGACTTTTCACACCACGTCAACTGCCCCAAAATAACAGACAAACAATCCCTATGGCGTACTGCTACTAAAAATACTACGCACATAAAACCTATACTAAACATTGACCTTCTCTCTCAGTGTATATACATGTATAAATGCAATATTATACATGCATATACATGCATAGATTTATGTGTGTATGTCAAGCAACTCTCCGCCTATGCCAGGGCCGTCTCTCTTCCCTAGTGAATATTCTCACTTCTAACAGTTTGGAACCTCTTTTGCTTCTCTGTTTTTGTGTAGGTGTCTATAGTCAGCCTTGTAGCTAATGCGCTGGGCTACTCCGATCTAGGGCCCATTAAATCACTCAGGACACTAAGGGCCTTGAGACCCCTCAGAGCCTTGTCACGTTTTGAAGGGATGAGGGTAAGATCCAAAGCTAAGCAGCTGATCCTTCCGCATGCCCATTCAACAGTTTAAAGCATGCTAGAACTGATCTTAAAAAAAAAGTAAGACAACAAAAAACTCCAAAATATTGGGGGATTGTTTTTAAAACCAGGAAATGAAAGCCAAGAAGTCACCTTTCCATGCGCAATCCTGTACCATGCCTTTGTTAGAGCGAAAGAACAAGTCATGATGCAGCTGGGAGACTGAGTAAAGTAACAGTAAAGTTGTATTGCCAGCAGAACAACATGCATTTCAATTGAATTTTACTAAACAAACAAAACAATCTTCATACAAATTGATTTGTTTCATAATAAAAAAAATTACCCAAAGAGAAACAGAAATATTTTTCACAAAGCTGCCTCATCACATAAGTGAGAAACTAGAAATTCTGATACTCCATCTTACTTTGTTTCTTCCTGATTGGCCAAAGTGAATGTGAAATTGGTCAAAGCTAACCAAACTTACATGTCATTTCATAGAGCATTCAGATCAACAGTTAGCTCTTCATTTGGCCTGATTCTCAACCACTGCTTTTAAATGAGACCCCCCCCTCCCCTCCACATGCCCCCCTGCTCCCATAACCCCTCACCCTCCCTCCCCTCCCCAGCTCTCACCATCCCTCAATGCATCGAGAACAACCAGCAGGAACCGGGGAGCTGCAGGACACCAAAACCTCTGTCCAACCAGTCACACCAAAACTCTGTATGCAGGGCGGCTACCAAACAACCACTCAGAAGAACCTGTTCCATTTGTAATTGAAGTGGTTTAGGGCACAATCACACATGCACAAAATTAATATTGGCAAACATTTGCCTCCTGCTCACTTCTATTCAATACTAGCGAAGGGGGGAATTTACATTTGCTTCTGGTGGCAAAGCAAATGCGCAAATTCGCGTCTTTGCATTGCATGGAGTCCAATTTTGGTGAACTTTGACTGGGGAAGTCACAGCGTCAACCAATAACAAAGAAAAATGTGTGGAAGAGACATTTATTGTTGCCGTGTTTAACCAGCAGATATTTTTTGATACTGGCCAAGACAAATACAAACTTCTCCACATGAGAGACGCTGCCTGGCTGGCAGTGAGTCAGGAGACAGGCATGGAACATAAGGACATGAAAAATGTACCAATAACATCATATTTCACAGTATCTGTTTTCAAGCTAGCTAACATTTATGTGTTAGCTAGCAAACTAGCTAACATTAACTGTCAATGTCACATCCGGCATTGCCTACATTCAGCACAAATAGCACCTCGGCAATGATCACTTGCCCGCATTCTTTCATGTGTGACCATGCCCTCAAGGCCCAGACTCACCAAACCAACATCAAAGGACTCGTAGCAATGAAGGCTGACTGTTGCATTGCCTCATGTCGCCTGTATCTTGGCCAAAAAGTTGCATTCAAACACACTGCAAAGACTACAGCCAATGACCAACACTATGTACGTACTGCGCCTGCGTGAGACGAAATAACTGTTCATACCAGCAGGCGGCGGCAGTCTGTATTGGTCATTCAAAAAGGGAAACTAGAAGACTGACAGGATGGATTCAAGACACAAGTTAGCCTGTTAGCACATTAACAACACAACCCGATGTTGAAAGAACAAATGATATTTATCGCATACTGGCGGACAATAACACGAACAAGTTTGTTTCAGTTTTACGTGCACTTAACTTTAATTGTTTGTTTGCTCTCCTGACTTCCGTTTCTCTTCTTGTGCACTGAGCTGAACTACCAATCAGAGTGATTTTATTCACCGACAGGCTCCGCCGTCTCCGATGTCAATTCAACATACTGAATTGGCCAAAAAAAAGCTTAGCAGGGCCGACTAGTGCCAGTGGTGTGGGACACATCGTAAAAACCATGGCAACAGATGCTCATGGATGGCCCAACACTGACTGATGGCCGACCATATGGGCTTGGTGGTTCATGGCCCTTACAGAGCAGAAATCACCTGCGACAGTACCTCTGGTTGCATCAGCCGTCTCTTCCTAACACATCTGATTTGTTGTCTCTGTGACTGGTTGTAGCAATTGGTTGCACCTGGTTGTTGTCACCCATAGCCCCCCCTTGTCTCTTTCTGTCTCTCTAACTCTCTTGATCTTCTTCTCTTTTACTACTCACTACTCTTGGACTGGTTGCCTTGTCTTCTAGTTTGAGCTTCTCCTCCTCACCTCAGCCCCTCCCCACCTCCTCTTCAGCCCCACATGTGCAGCACTGTGCAGCACCCACCCCACCCTTACCCTCCTTCTTCTCTTCCTCCGCACCCCCTTATCCCTCCGCTACTCACTCCACCTCGACCCGGTTCGGCTGGGCCGGACCGTTGGAGGGTCACCACACTCTCTCCTGCTTGTCCAGGATCTTTCTGCATCAGGGACTGAGACAGAAACCACACACTCACAGTGTTGTGGCTTTGGGAGGAAAATATTTGTTAAGCTTCTGCCAGCGTCAGCACTCTGTGGGTCACACCATCCGTCCAGCTGATCTGCTAACAGTCCATTCTGGTGGCAGGTTATTACTGTAGATTTTTGTAAACATTGTCCATATTAAATACGTAAAATCATTTTTAGTGCCTTCCTTTGGGAATGCAGGCAGAAGCTTAGCAAATATGCTAGGCTGCCATTTCACACAAGGCATTACTGCTGTCATGTCATGGCACCACATACTGTCGCGCATACAGCAGGCCCTGGCTTCCTGTTGCCTTCCACTCCCACAGGAAGTGAAACTGGGAGGCAACATTGGGCCCAGTTAAACTCTGACTTTGAGTTCTGGGTCTGGGTGGGTGGTGGCCCATAGGTTGGCTAGCACTACAGCGTTCGGACAACACTCTCAACCCTAGACAGACAATGTGTCGCCCCTCTTTAATACGTCCCAAAAATGACAGACCTGCAGGAGATGAAGGCCTGTGCATTAATCTAGTGGGTGGACTGATTGTAAATTTATTGTCTCATTCATACGAGATATCCAGCGACTAAAATGTGATGCCGTTGCACATGAGCAGACATCAATGCTTTTAGGCCCTGGATAGGCTTTATGGATGTTGTCATGAATGTTTCACTGAAATTTCGTAGGTTTAATTGTTAATTATGGGATGGGAAATAGACCTGTTAATTATTATGTCATTTTTGGGGTTGGACCTTATGGCACATTTGCTTTGATAGAGTGTATTAATACCAGTGCCCCTATGAATGAGCTAATTCACTGGGTGTATGTGGTAAGAAAGGTGCGGGTGGCCCAGTCATGCAAAGGGAACAAACAGAGGAATTTGACCCTGCTGTATCAATTTTTTACTGTAATGTCTATGTTCATCAATTGAGTTACCATTTTGTTTGAACTGAAAACAGAAAATTTGAGGTCAAAGCAATAAATAAATGAATAGGGAAGTACATGAATGGAGAGATGACACCGTATGAAAGAGATTCTGGAGAGTTAGAATGATGAGAACGTATATATATATATACCCGCTGGTTGAGTATTACGGCACGACGCATCGCTGAGGCCAACGCAACTCAACAGCGCCGAGCGAGCAGTGCAGCTTCAATTGGACACATTGCACTGCTTAACATGCAATGATAATGGGCTGTTCTGACTACCTACTTTGCTCTCTCTTTCTCTTAATGCTGCTTTGTAATCTTGGTCTTACTTTTTTTAAGCAATGCATTGTACAGGAATGACAACATCTCTAGCCATCTTTACCCCACTTTCAGTAAATCCCCTTTTTCCTGACGAACCTGCTGACGTTTAAGTTGCATCAAAGATTTTGAAATGACATTGATTTTGGTAGTTATATCTTTGCCAGCTATTAAAGGTATCAGTCATCAGGGGGCCTTTGGATGTAACCTCCAAACCCCAATCAATTTAATGGCCTGTCTTCACCAGGAGCAGGCCAACACATGTTATGTAAGCAGCCGTGTGCTGTAGATATTTGTCAGATACCATGTTAATATCAGAATGGCTCGTCAGACGCACAAGCAAAGCTTCAACCATTACCTATTTAGCTGCTATCTCTCTATCCACACATTTCTCTATTTATTTATTTATTGATTTGAGCGGTTCTTGAGATTGCACAATGCCATGTAACACGCATGTACTATAACTGCTGATGCACATTATGCATTTTTGAAAGCCATTTTCCCTCTTTCTGAGAATGCTTTCCACACAGCATGGCCTAATTCTTTTTTTTAACCACTGAGTTTTTGAAAGCGGTTCAATTATATCTCAGATCGAGCAAGGAGTCATTCTCTCAGCGAGTGCAATGGCAACACCGTGAGGGAAAGAGCGTTGTTTTTTTTTGTTTGTTTGTTTTTTTGGGCCTATAATTGTATTTGGAATTTTTTTTAGCATTTTATATAAGGCACAGTATTTTAACAGTGTGCCCTCTGTACAGCTCAAATTTAAGATTTAACACGAGTCAGCCTGTGAAGGTCGTGTACGCGCTGAGAGAATCCTGCTCCTCCCTGTCTGTCTGTAATGAGGAGGGAATATGGCTCCATAAAACGAGTCTGCCAAAGACATGCATGCTCAGCTGTCTGCCTGAGAGCTGCTGGTCGGCCTGCCTAACACTGGTAGTGAGCGGTTCACTATGTGCTGAGCTTATTACTGGCTATGATAAATCTACGGGGAATCAGATTGGATTGCTTGAAAGGCCTAGATATTGGGTGGTGGGAATTATACTTAAGTTGATTTTTTACTGCTTTAGTTTGAGTTATTGTTTGACTTAGTTATGGGAAAGGGTCATTAAATTAAGAATATTGACTGTCTAAGGTTGGGGTGGTAAGAGTGGACACTTCATAGTGGTATGGCAAACACTTTTTAAAATGACATTTGAAGCTTTATTAAGTAAACATTTAGAAATATAAGCACAACTTTTTTCTCAAAATATTATAAACTGTTTCTCACAACCCTGTCAAAAGCTCCCATTATTATTTAAGGCCATTATTTTAGGATTTATATTAATGTAATAAATACATGTAAAGGTAAAATAATATTTTTTTTTACAGTAAGTCTTTGTGGGGATAAAGATTTAGAAAACAACGATCTCGAGGCAGTGTGTGAGCATGTGCCTGAGTGTGTGTTTATGTATGATGTGTGTCTGTAAACTTATGAAAAACAATGTTAGAATCACATATGTTGTTAAGTGTACAATTTAAACTCACTATGTCTGTTTTATTCGTATATGAATTACAGCAGCTGTCATGCACATTTTCTACGACACTTCAGCCTTCTTTTCAAGCAGTTTCTCTGCAGCAGACAAATTTCCAATGTCGGAATAAAATCAAGAGAGTTTGACCTTAGTTGGTGCGTGCTCCCTTGATCACAATCATTTGGTATAAGGTGGTCATAAGACTCAGTCTCAGCTGTCTTAAGTCAGTTTTTTCTCATTTGCATTCAGATAAAACAGAATATGTTTAATATGATCATAAGTTTTTAGTCTCAGCTCATGCAAATAGGGAAGTTCAATGATGTAACATATTTGAACAACCACTAGGTGCACTCTGTACAGCACCAAACAGGAAGCAGCAGTCCGTTTGGACTGAGGAAAGGGAGGAGAAACTGGTGGAGTGAATAAAAGTCTGTGTTTAATTTGGTGTGTCTCTGATCCACCAAATTAAAAAATTTTAATTTTTGAAACGGTCTGCCTCTCATTCCCACGGTTTCCTTCCACTAAAATAGTGCAGCTAAACAACGCAGGCTGGTGGCGAGCTGAGGTGATGTAAAGTTTGCACATAAATAGTGTTTATCTTTATGGATTATAGTGATGTCAATTGACAATAATACTGTTGACATATGACGTCTTTCGTAGTGCGTTTGTAGAGTTATTTGTTTTTTCAGAAGTAAGGAATTATTAATATTTCTTATTTCTTAAAGGAAATTGGCATAATATTTTCCACCAGGAGCAGGATTGAAAAAGATCTCAAAAGGAATCTAGTCGTAGTTTTGCAAATAGTGTCCCTAAAAGATCACCAATCTTTGAAAAATCTTGTATTGTGACCAAAACTCACATGGTCTTTAGATGTGAGAAGATGTCACACTTTAAGTCTTTAAAAAGTATTTTCAAAGTCTTCTGAAGTCTTCTAGTGTATAGTAGGCATTAGTACCACACATTATAGATCAATGACATTCATATGTGCAACATACTATTTTACCATGTATAAAAAACAAAAATAGAAATCTTAATATCACAAAATGTCCCAAAATTACGTTTTACATAAAAAAGTTTATGAATTGTACATTTTACATCATAAATATGTGATTTTTATAGTGTGTGTGTGTGTGTGTGTGTGTGCGTGTGTGTGCTTGAGCATCCCTTAAGCACTTCTTGCCGCATG
Source organism: Chaetodon striatus (assembly GCA_029783705.1). Classification (NCBI taxonomy): domain Eukaryota; kingdom Metazoa; phylum Chordata; class Actinopteri; order Chaetodontiformes; family Chaetodontidae; genus Chaetodon; species Chaetodon striatus. Next base: position 15,431,663 of record JAPZEB010000002.1, read on the forward strand.
CTTCAACAGATCAAAGAGCATTTCAGAGTCACATCAGTGCTGCTCTAATTAGAAAGGGACTGATACAGCTCCCCTTTCCATTAATTCCCTGCACTTCAGTATTAACATCACAGTGGTGAGCTGTGCTTATTTTCGACTACATTAAGTCATAATAGGACTGAACTGCTGCTCTTAACGCCACCTGTAACAAAAGGTTCAGCGGCTCTTTTTTAAGTACTCAGTGTAATGCCATAACAGTATGTAGTGTCTTGTCAGAGGGGTTAAAAGAGCTGTGTTTGTTTCCTGGTCCTCATGTCATATCCTGTCTTCCCTGGTCTGGTCTAGGTGGTAGTCAACGCCTTGGTGGGTGCCATCCCTTCCATTATGAATGTGTTGCTGGTTTGCCTCATCTTTTGGCTGATTTTCAGTATCATGGGGGTCAACTTGTTTGCGGGCAAGTACTACTACTGTTTCAATGAGACATCAGAGGAATACTTTCCTGTCGATGTGGTCAACAACAAGACCCAGTGTGAGGCCCTCATGCACGAAAACCATACCGAGGTCAGGTGGAAGAACGTCAAGATCAACTTTGACAATGTGGGCGCCGGCTACCTTGCCCTGCTGCAAGTGGTGAGAGTGTCGCTCCTCTTCTGCTCACTCCATTTCTAATTTCATGCTAACTTGGTTTTCTCATTTTCCTATGCACTTTTCTGTTGTTGTTTTCTTTCTGTGCCCACCTGAGGGTCTGTTGTTGCTTCAAACTTCATTTGCTTTCACAGTGCTCTGAGGCAGTTCTGTTGTCACTCATTGCGTATATTCAGTGTTTCTCCACACCCTTTCCTTCATCTACTTGTTTCTCTCCACGCACAAGCTGTACCACAGGACATGCATCAGTTTCGGTCTGAGTTTCTTTGATTTTAATTTACAGTTTTTGGTTTCTACAAATGTATTTAGTCATGTCTCTCTTTTGAAAGGCCACATTCAAAGGTTGGATGGACATTATGTACGCGGCCGTGGATTCCAGAGAGGTATAGTCATTGCTTCTTCAATTAATATTGTGGTGCTGTATGCCAGACTGTTTCTAAGCAGGTCTTAAAGGGAAAGTTGATAAATTTGCAAATTTGCTTATTCACTTTCTTGCTGAGAGTTAGATGAGAATATTGTATGCCAAGTGTGAAGCTACTGCCAGCAGCCAGCTGACTTAAAGGTCCAGTGTGTAGGATTTAGGCGGACATACTGGCAGAAACTAAAACAACAAGTACGTTTTGTGGAAAATCCCCTGAAAATAAGAATCATCACGTTTGCTTTACCAAAGAATGAGCCATTATATCTACATAGTGGGTCCTCTTCCATGGAGTACACCATGTTGCACAGCCATGTTTCTACAGTAGCCCAGAATGGACAAATCAAACACTGGCTCTAGATAGGGCAAATAGCATTTTTGCATCTGCCACCATAGTTATCAGCACTTCCGAACAGTACAACACTGATTTTTCACACAAAAAACTGCTTTATTCATTGTTTTTACCGGTTAAAATCACAGGGTCCCTTTGGTTTGGAGAGGACACCTCTGTGAATAATCTGGCCGCTGGTAAATACTTCCTGAATGCCTGGATCTTGTGTGAGCACACATAAGAAGGTGCTGGGCTAGCAGCCCGTCTGCTATGAGCGGAACAGCATTGGAGAAACTATGATCTGTAGTGTGAAACTCCTTTGTTCAGTGTTTAAAATCACCTTGTTCATATGTTTTTAGAGAGTGATGCCTCTGCAGATAATGAGGCTTGTGGTTAAAACCCCTTTGAACTATGATCACTAAAGAATCGTTACTGGGAGTTCACACTTGGCACACAGAGGAAGTTTCAGCTGGTTGCAATCTGCAATCCTCACAGCTGGATGCCACTACGGTCTCCTGTAACTTAGCATAAAGACTAGACTAGTCTGGACTAACTTTAGAAAATCATTTGTTTCTTTACCGGTAACATGGTTAGTGAACCTCAGAAGTCCTGCTAGGAGGATTTCATTAGCTTAGCTTTGCTAGCCAGGCTAGCTGTTTTCCCCTGTTTTCCAGTCTTTGTGCTAAGTTAAGTTAGCTGGCTTCTGGCAATAGTTTCAACATTTTCATTTAACTTAAGAAAGTAAATTACCATATTATAATTGTTTTTTTAAATTGTGTTATTAAAATACAACACTGCCGTTAATATTGTGCCTCCCTCCAAGGTGGAAGACCAGCCCGACTATGAAGTCAACATCTACATGTACATCTACTTTGTGGTTTTCATCATATTTGGCTCCTTCTTCACCCTCAACCTCTTCATTGGTGTGATCATTGACAACTTCAACCAGCAGAAGAAAAAGATAAGACCCGTTCTGTCTCCTTATCCCCTATATGCTCTAGGAGTTTCTATTTTAAAGTTAGGGAATATGATTATAACCAAGTCTTTGTTTGTCCCTTTACTTTGGAGGTCAGGATATATTCATGACAGAGGAACAGAAAAAGTACTACAATGCCATGAAAAAACTGGGGTCCAAAAAGCCACAAAAGCCTATTCCTCGACCACAGGTATGTTTTAAGTGTTGGGATTATTCCACACATGATGCTTTGGGTTGAAACCTCAGTAAACTTCATCCCTCTTTGTGTGTCTCTCTCTGCTTGTAGAACAAGATCCAGGGCATGGTGTTTGACTTTGTGACGCAGCAAGTCTTCGACATCTCCATCATGATTCTCATCTGCCTCAACATGGTCACCATGATGGTGGAAACAGACGATCAGTCAGATGAAACAGAGAACGTCCTCTACTGGGTCAACTTCATCTTTATTGTAGTCTTCACCACAGAGTTCTTGCTGAAGCTCTTTGCCCTTCGCCACTATTACTTCACCAATGGCTGGAATATCTTCGACGTGGTGGTGGTCATTCTATCTATTGTCGGTGAGTGAGGGAGGTGGAAGACACAGAGCGATTAGGGTGTGGGCCTATCCCAATACACCCCTTGCCCTGACACTTAGCCCTTACACCTTCATTTTATGTTGACATCTAGAGGTAGGGTGTCCCGATTCTTGTTGGGATAGAGGAGCAGGGTGAAGGGTAGGACCTGCGTTGCCCTTATGGTCAGTTGTTCGTAGCATAAAAAAAAGCTAGTATGCTGATGACTTGGTAGCTAATCAGCTAACCAGCTAATGTTACATTGTTATTGTTGATACGTGCATGACAGTCCCACATTTTTTCATATTTCCATGTTGCATCCCCCTCTGTTGATGGCATATGACACCCGAAATTTACCTAAAGACCAGCAGTGAAGTTGCTGCACTTGTTACCACTCCTCTAATTAGCATCACTCCTGAGCAGCTGGGTAGGAGTACGGGTTGCTAATGTTAGCCCACAGAGCAACGCTCGTGGCCTGGTAATGAAACAGTGTTCTTTTTTATTTGATGACTTGTTTGATTGATTGATCGCATGAGACTTAAGTTCTGAACAAATCATGAGCATCCTGACAGCTGGTAAAGGACGAATGTAGCCCACACAATTTCCGGCAACACTGTTGGCATCTGTTTAAGTAAACGCCAGCATACAGATAATGTATCAGGGTATTGATGGGTTATCCCATGTCACAGGGGAAGTTTTCAGCCACTACTCCTTTTAACTCTGTCCCGAGGGGCAAGGTGGCACTTGAAAACAAGGGGTAAGGGTAAAAATATGCAATGGGATTAGCTTAAGTCTGTTGTATTCTAATGTTATTCTCTTCCTTTGTTTTTTTTCCTTTTCCCTGTCCTTTCTCTCAGGTATGTTCCTGGCTGACCTCATTGAGAAGTACTTTGTTTCACCGACCCTGTTCAGGGTGATCAGGTTGGCTCGAATTGGCCGTATCCTCCGTCTGATTAAAGGAGCTAAGGGTATCCGGACACTACTCTTTGCTCTGATGATGTCACTGCCAGCCTTGTTCAACATTGGCCTTCTGCTCTTCCTGGTTATGTTCATCTTTTCCATCTTCGGCATGTCTAACTTTGGCTACGTAAAACACGGAGCGGGAATTGACGACTTGTACAACTTTGAGACCTTTGGCAACAGCATGATCATTTTATTCATGATCACCACTTCGGCTGGATGGGACGGCCTGCTCCTGCCGATCCTCAACTACCCACCAGACTGCGATCCCAATTTGGAGAACCCCGGTACATCCGTGAAGGGCGACTGTGGTAACCCCTCAGTGGGAATCTTCTTTTTCGTCATGTATATCATAATTTCTTTCCTGATTGTGGTCAACATGTACATTGCCATCATCCTGGAGAATTTCAGCGTGGCCACAGAAGAAAGTGCTGATCCACTCAGTGAGGATGACTTTGAGACCTTCTATGAGATCTGGGAGAAGTTTGACCCCACTGCCTCTCAGTTTATCACTTTTGCCAAGCTGTCTGACTTTGCCGACGCCCTGGAGCACCCACTTCGTGTGCCAAAGCCCAACACCATTGAACTAATTGCCATGGACATGCCCATGGTGAGCGGTGATCGCATCCACTGCCTGGACATCCTGTTTGCCTTCACAAAGCGAGTGCTTGGTGATAGTGGTGAGTTGGACATGCTGAGGCAACAGATGGAGGAGCGTTTTGTGGCAGCCAACCCCTCCAAGGTGTCGTATGAACCCATCACCACCACTCTTCGCCGCAAACAGGAGGATGTCTCTGCCAGAACTATCCAGAACGCCTACCGCAGCCACCTCATCCGGCGCGGCATCATCTTCAAGCGTCACATTTTCACTAACGATAAGCTTGAGAATGGAGGGACCAACCAAGAGAAGAAGGAGAGCACACCATCCACAGCCTCTCTCCCATCATACGACAGCGTGACCAAACCTGACAAGGAGAAGCAAGATGAAAACAAGGAGGAGTGGGCCAGGAAAGAGAAGGACAAAAACCAAAAAGATGAGTGGGAATCCAAGTGTTAAGGTTCAGTGACTCTCAAATTCCAGTAAAACACAGTGAGATGAGACTCTGAGCCCAAACCCAACAAATGTAGAAAAAGTGATCATTTGCAAGTAAGAAAAAAACCAACAAAAAAAATACAAAAAAATGTTTACAGACTCAATACTACTGAGGCAATGTGGTTTCTTATGTCGTCAAAGACAGCTGAACCAAACACAATCAGTTTACCACGGAACTTTGCTGCATAGTGACCAAGTTCATGGAAATGAGGAACAAATACAAAATGACTTACAGTGTGCCGGCCAATGACACACATTTCTTTGGGGACCAACTGCCAAGGCACAGAAATCTCTGCAAGATGATTGAAGAATTGCAAATCCCTGCCACCACCTGAGTGTGGACCCAGCCAACTGCCGCAGCGAGGCTCCAATGCTACGGGACTGGATCATACAGATCCCACTAGAACTGTATTAGCAGTCTAAAGGAGTGTCTGTAACACAGCGTTTACCATCTTTATCAAGAAGAAAACAATAATTAACCAAGCAAGTTAAGCGAGGAAAGAAACACTAGCGAGGGAGGGGGAAACCCAGAAGCGTAGACAAAGATTTTTTTGTTTGTTTGTGCTGAGTATACTTGCATCTTTACATTATTTGAGCAGCAAAAAAGATAACATTCAGCCCATGTCACTGGTCTTTTCATCTCCTCTTTGTTATACTGACATTGAAAAAGACATTTTCTACATGGGCTTTCACACTGACTGGGTAGGGGTCATTAGTCATTGTTTTGACTTGGGCTGAAGGAGACTTGCTCAGGCCGAGTTCCAGATAAATAATAATTATTGTGCTTGTTCAATGCATAGAAATGACTTGCATGAAGGCATGTTTTGATCAGGAATCATGCATGAGTAATCATAGTCCACAAGACACTAATTCTCAGACCACTGCAGTGGCTTGACTGTAGTTTGAGGCTGTCCACTGGAGAAATTATGAGTACCATAACCGGAAAATGGAGATTTTTGGATAATGATATATAGGATATTTGGGGAATGATCGTTGTCTGATCCCGCCCTTCACTAGTTTTGCTCTTTGACAGATCTTTTAATTCAGCCCTACATTAAAATTTCAGGTGAATGAAGGATGTAAGCACTCAGAGGCAAAGTCTCAGTCGGATCAGCCAACAACACACTGGAAAATAGTTTTTTTTGCTGCTCTGAATGTTTGTAGTGTAGACAGAGTGTGGAGTGTGTGAGTGTTCGGAAGCAGAATATCCTCACGATGAGGATGCACAGATTTGGAGGGCCACGTCCTGAACCAAATCTGGGGCTTACATCTCTTTGTTTACTTACATCCATCATACAGTCACTTACCTGTGGTCCCTGTTACAGCAATGAGAGCAGGTGATGTTTCACGCCAAGGAATCCATAAGTGGCACCAGTAAGGGTCTGGTGTACTCAACTGTCAGTAGGTATCCCCTCTAATGCTGTAGTTCCAGGAGAAGGGACGAAAATATGGTTTCATTTTTTTGATATTCTTTTTTTTATTGTTTTGTTTTGGGCTAGTGGAAGAACTGAAGACCACTTTTAGATATATACATTAGACAGTACTCTTAACTGATTCATTCATTTCAAGTTCCTCTTTTGTACTCTGTCAGACCCGCATCAGAATTTCCCAGTGAGTGATGTCTTAGGTAGTGCTTTTCGGACAATTTGAGTTGCCAGCTTTAGAAAAAAGAAGCCTTGAAGTCTATCTCTGATGTCCTTGTGATGCAATCATTCTCAGAAAAGGATTTGATCAGTGAGTGACACTGACCATCTGATGCAGCCGAGTTAGCAGAGAATTGTCACAAGGACATGCCTTGTCGTGCCTAGCATGTATGGAAGGTGGATGGCCATGAAGGGCTTTGTGGTTTGGACTGTAGAATCAAATGGATTTTGTCTGATGTTTCAGGGAGGTGGATGGGTGATCAATAACACAAAACGTGGACCAATAATAAACAGGTAGAGCCCCTCCCTTCAGGGTTTTAGACTGACTGCCATGAAAACAAGAGAGCAATGGAAGAGCAGAAGAAGAGAATAGTGCTTTGGTCTGAGTCAGAGTGCTGAAAGTCCCATGTTTGTCAGTGTATCATTGTGCTTTTGTGGGACCTCTTAAACACTGTGTGGTGTTGGACCCGGGCTCGCACCATCTTTTCACATACTTGCAGGCTTTCAAGTACTACCACCCGCTTCAAAAATAATTAGCCAGAGATGGAGCTAGAAATGCAAACACTTGTCGAGATTAAACATCAGCAGGCCTCACATCGACGCAGCTACGTTGTATAATAAGCTTTGTGGGTGTTTTTCATACAAATAAAAAAAAAAAAAATACCTGAGGCTTTGTCAAGTGGTAGACAAGACACAACTGCCTCCTTAGGTGTTCCTGCCATTTCTTTTCTACACAGGAGTGATGGTCCTATTTATAAACGGATGACTGGACATAAATCTGGCGTCCTTCTCCACACCACTAATGCCATTTTGGTGTGTCTAACACTGCCTGTACCAGAACCCCCTGTCTGTAACAATAACTGAGGTCTGTTTACAATATGAGGTCTCCGAATCAGTTTGGCTGCTGCACACTGAAACCAAATACATTCCCAATGAGAACCACAGGAGGAGTGAGTAATTGCCATCCAATTTACCCATGTTCATCTTGGATGTAATGTTTTAGAATGATACATTCACACTTGAAGAAAAAAAAAGAAAACAAAAAAAAAAACAAGCAAAAAAACAAACAAAAAAGAAAACACAAAAACAGATATATGTACAGTGCAGGCTATGATGTAAATGGCACAATCGCTGAAAAAGAACGAACTTTTTGAGAGAAACTATAAATATTGTACTATATTCTTT
>JAPZEB010000002.1:15445926-15458251 GCA_029783705.1 Chaetodon striatus
CTTTCCTCTAGCTGCCATCTATTATACTCCATCCTCCTCTCCATCATTTCCTCCTCCCCTATGTATTGAGATCTGGTGACTGTGGAGGCCATTAGAGTACAGTGAACTCATTGTTATGTTCAAGAAACCAGTTTGAGATGATCTGAGCTTTGTGACATGGTGCGTTATCCTGCTGGAAGTAGTCATCTGTCATTTGTACTTTTTTATATAAATAAGGTGCCAAAGTGCATACAAAACCATCAAAACTAAGCTTGTTGATCATAGGAGGTGGCAAGGGAGGATCACTGGGACCCCCTGAAGAGGTTGGATCTAAGCCTTGGGTGTCTTACATGTACAAAAGCATATCATCAGTTTTGATGTGTGCAAAACGAACCAGGAAGAACTTGTACTAACAAGACTGCCAAACACCACCAGCCAGACACAGGTAGCTAATAATATTAATAAACCATTCAATCTGAAGAGTAACAGTATAAGCCATGCATGATTCCAGTTTACTTTATCTGTGGGGAAAACCAAAAACTGTTGTTAGCTGAGGTAGATACACCTGTATCTAAATGCTAAACAGTACTAGCAGGAAGCTAATAATGCTACGGCTAGCACTGTTCACTTCGCTGAACTTGCCATAGCTAGCTAACGTTAGCTAGCGTTAATGTTAGCTAGGGTTGTTAAGCTAGCGTTACATGTGTGTTGTCTTTGTGAGCGGTGACATTTACCTCCCAGGGCCTCGAGTATGAGGACATTAATGCCGTATAGCTATAGCTAATGCTAATCAGAAATTAAGCGAGCTAGCTAGCTAGTTAACTCACTTGGCTAACGCTAGCGAACGTTGTCTTGTTGTGAAGGCCATTTTGACGAGACTTATTAGCCATTAAAAGGATGACCGTATCAGTAGAAAAAAGACAAAGTTGTGCAAACAAGGCTTTGGTGAAGATCTGAAAAAATATTTTAGTTGATCAAAATTTAGTTTATCATTTTAGTTTATCAAGATTTGATATTTTTCAGTGTTTTGGTTTAGGACAGTTGTTTTGACAAAACATCCGGATTTACCATCAGCTTTGATGAATCATGATGTATATTTTTCACTATTTTTTTCTGGAAAATGCTGAAAAATAATGCCAATTGATTCTGAAAATAATCGCCATTCGCGGCCTATATTGGTCCTGGCAGGTACCCGTTAATCAGCTGACGTCACCCAGGTACCCTGGATTCAACTGGACTTGAAGGTTATGCAGGTTTTTGATTAAGTTGCTCTATATGTGTGTGTGAGTAATTGTAATTGTGCACGAATATGTGAACATTTTTTTAGATAACTGAACATGCATTAGTGTACATTGTATATGTATGTATATGTATGACAGTGACACTGTGTTTATATACAGAATGAATGAATATCATTTTTATTATTGTTGCATACATACAACCATCAGGTTTCATGGGGTTATTTACGGTCATCACTATATATGGTAGGAACCCATCTTTGTCTGTTCAGGTGTTCTGCCTTGAAGGAAAAACAGTTTTTGACCGCTGAGGCAACCTGTGGCTGTGGGAGTTACATGTGTGGATGTTTTTGGATATTGCTGAAAACGTGTTTGAGTTTAGTGGACACTGACAAGTTTGTGATGGACAGAGAGGTCAGCTGGCGGCTTCAATTGAAATGACCTGATTGGCCTCAGTAGGGTTTATTAAGTGGGTAACTTGATTTATTATTATCATTAATAATAATAGTAGTAGTAGTTTCAAACATTTGTCACTTTCAATAAATTGTGCTGCTTTTCATGTTTGCAAGCAACCCGTCTGGCTTGTGTGACTTTTCTGGTAAAAACTTGTGTTGTATCCACGGAGAAAAGTTTGTATCACTTCAGACTGTAACATTATATTTTCTTCAGTGTTCACAGAGGTCAGCCTGTGAGGGCAGTTGCTACACCTGACTACTCACCTTGAAGACTGACCTTTCCTTCTCAAGGTACTTTTTTTGTCCACAACATCTAAAACCTTCAACTTGGTCTTGTTAACATTTGTTGAGATTCTGAGAGGCTGTCATGGTGTGGCAACTTGAGTGCAAAGAGCAGAAGTAAGCTCTCCAAGACTGTCAGCATTGCAAGGAAAATGATGGGCAAGTCACAGTCTTTTTTAAACAAGGCATTTTTATTAATAAACAAACACAGAACCAGTAAGGACAAAAAGACAACCCCACCCACTCGTCAACACAGGAATGATTAGAGAAAGCCAGACCTGTCAAAGGCAATCTAACAGAGAAGACAGAAAAAAAAATGGGAAAAAAAGATGAAAAATTAAGTTGTGTGACATGAGAAGGGGAATATAGTATGTTTCATTACAATTTTCCATCCTCCATATTTGCCACAAAATGTTTGCAAGGTGGCAGCGTACAATTGATCCTGTGATAAAACAGATTTTCCCTAGTTGTAAATGATACATAATGTCTTTAATTTAATGTCCATATGTTGGAGGTGAAGTGCCCTTCCATTTACACAGCATGAGCCCTCTGAAGAAGTGAGCAAAAAGAGACAATGTCCACATGGGCTTTACTTAAGTTAACACCTAGAGGAGTTACTCCAAATATTGCCATGGACTTAGTGGAGTCGGTGTACAGTCTTAAATTGAACAACAATGTGTCTGAGACAAATAGTTTTTTTTTTATCTGCTCTGTTATCTGCTCTCCAATATCCTCCTCCCATCTCTGCTTTAAAGAGTCCAAATCAGGGTTGCCAGGTCCACCTTAAATATTGGTAGTCGTGGGTTGCGGTTTCTTGGGCTTGTTTCTGAGGTGGAGTTGCTTATTTGGGCTTGCTCTCTATATAAATCCGTCTAATAAATGCTTGATAGTATATCGGACTGCAGGATGTTTCCACAGCTCCGTTCCCTCCGCCCCTCTCCTTCTCTGCATACACACAGGTATTGGTCAGTCAATGAGACTTCACATTTAAATCGCCTGATTAATGGAGGTTCTTTAACTATTTTGCTAACAAGTGGGCGAAATATGGAAAGAATACAATAAAGATTTGTAAAAAAGAGAGAGGATTCAAAGATTTGACTTCAAGAGGAGGACGATTCAAAGGCAGTGTGCAAATTCTTCTTTTTGGCTGCTTGTTTCTCTCCCAAGATCTGGCAACACTGGTCCAAATCTATGAGCATTGAGTAATTCATAGAGTTGACTTATGGACTTTTTAAAAAAAATTATTTTTATCTGTGTTACATTCAGGAACCGAATCTAAGAGGGATGGGCAGGAAGGGAAACACCTAAAATGAGAAGCCACAAAGCTTTGGAGCTGTAAGTATCTGTGAAAGTGTCCTCAGGAAATGTAAAAATTTTTTAACTAGCTGGTCAAAAGAGGCGTAAGTGCCATGAATATAGAGATCACATTGTGGGGTGATTTCATTGTTTTAACATTGTAGACAGAATAAACATCAGGTTCTTTGGCACTGGTGCAGCAAGTGAAGGGTCAGTGAGTTTAAAGTGGCGTCTGAACTGTTAAAAAGTCCTAATAGGATACAACTGGACTTGGCAATTTAGCACATAGTGTCGATAGGGGAGTAAACTGCGTGGATGCTCTCTCCAATATTGCCCAGAGAGCAGTAATGTCGTTTCTTAACAATATAATATTGCTCTCATGTTACCTGACCAATAATATAAATCATTTGGAAGAGACATGCCCCTGTTTTACCAAGTCCTTGCATTATTCCTCCCTTGATTCTGGGTGTTTTTTGTGCCAAATAAAGGTTGAGATTTGACTATTGAAATTGCTGAAAAAAGATTTTATAAGAAATATTGGCAGACTGTTCAATATAAAGGAGTTTAGGTAAAATAATTATCTTGATTGGGTTAATCCTTCCTCAGAGAGAAATAAGTCCTAACAGTCAAAGTCCTGGATCTATCTATCTATCTATCTATCTAACTATCTAACTAACTAAACTTCATAGATATTTAGTATTGCTTTAAAAGCTTGCCAGTGTCTGTATGTAGCGTACTTCTACGCCTTGACCACTAGATGTCAGACTTGACCACAGCACTGCAGTGACTTCTCCTGCGCTTACATGTTGTGGAGCCTCTCACTGTAACTTCAAGTGTAGAGTTGCCCAGCCTTTTCTATACCAAGGCCTTTTTATTTGATCTCAAATTCATACAACTGCAGCAGTTTCAACAACTTACCAAGTCTTTGTCAATTGCGTTGGATATAGTCCATTTTTAAGAGGGAGGGAGCTGCAGATTGATCATAAAAACATGTTGCTACATTTTAAACACTTTATTTACTTTCATTGCAGAGAAAGCAAACAAATAATTTCTGACAGTGTTTTCCACTTTTTAAGCAACCCAAACCTGAAGCCTGACAAACTGCAGTCGAAAATTGCACGCCTCACCTCATGATGTTTTCCATCGAGGTGGAGGAAAAGTGTTTAGGAAAAGATACGGGAAGTATTTTTGACAATTTGACCACAGCGCAGATGTTTTGAAAAGCTACTAAGTGTGGTCAGAACTGTGTCACGTGACACAATGCAGAGTTGTGAAAAACTGTGTCACTAAACCGATCCGTACATCCTGCCCGATGTACTCAACAAAGATGAGAAGGAAACGAGTTAGTTCACTCATTAGGTGCTTCCACACACAATATGTAGTTTACATATTTTGGCATATTGGTATATCAAATTTACGTATGCTGGACCACTCTCAGGTTGCTTCTTGGCCAGATGTGGCTTGTGGGTTGCCAGTTGAATAGGCCTGGCCTAAAAGATCCAGAGACCTGCTGAGTGTTTGATTATTTTTTGGACATTTTGCTGTGAAGCTGCAGTAATTAATTGATTGAATTAATTTCCAGCTAAACTGGTAATTGATAAATAGGTTTGAGTATTTTTTTAAGAACCAAAAGTAAAAATTCTCTGATCCTAGCTTGTTTTTTTTTACTGGTTTATGACAGTAAACTAAATAACTTTGGGCTGTTGACAAAACAAGGCATTTGAGGTCATCATCTTTGGCTTTGGGAAACACTGACTGACATTTTTCACCATTTTCTGACATTTTATAGGCCAAACAGCTAATTGAGTAATCGAGAAAATCATCAACCAATTAATCGGCAGTAAAAACGATCTTTAGTTTCAGCCCTGTTTTGATGCCTGACATAATGAGATAACGGCACTGATGGAAGAAGCAAATATTTGATCAGTTTGTCCTGTTAAAGAAGCTTTGATACCATGTTGGGATGGTGCAGTCATATAGTATTAATAAGAAATGTGCTGGATCCTTGGAGAAATACACGCATACACACATTGACCTCACAACTCATATGCACTATTCTCCTCTGGCATTACCCCTGGGGAGGAGGGGTAGAAATGTTTGAGTCTATATTCAATCTATATTATCACTAACAGAAGAGAGGGAATTCAGTGCAGGGATCATATAGCTGAGGGTCATGCTTACAGGGGCTACACTGCTGTTCTCTCTGCTGCTGCTGCTTGATAACTTGGTGCTGATTGATACATTAATATTGCATTGATCCGTGCCTTTTCTTTCACACTCTTCTTTACATTGCATTGTGTAAAAGCTAGGCGAGGGGGAGATCTTTGGTGCAGCATGAGAGTTGACCTGTGAATTCAGTGTTATTTTGTGCTTGATCCTGTACATTGAGTTCATATCCTGGAAAAACCTGATTTCCAATGGTAACCATGGTCACAAGACACAAACAGAAAACCAATTATTACAGATATTGCCTTTTCTCACTCTTCTAAGCTACAGCTGAAAGAAAAAGGCCAAGAATGCACCTAGCATCAGGGTGGATGTTACATAACATTTAAGATTAGTTTAGATTGAAGAGGAACTCCCACAGTGCTCTTATATGGATCGTGCCTGACTTGGGGTTGAGGGCAATGTCTGTGAATCACAGTGGACGCTACACATTAGACAATTTACCTGCAACAACAAACACCTCCTCTAGCGAGGCATAGCAGGTCTTTGAAACACCACAGGAGACAAAACAATAAGCCTATCACCTATAAACATCACGACTGAGGGCAGTGGTTTAGCCTGAGATTTTTTTCCTTCCATTTATTTGGGCTGTTAATGATAGGCTATCAGATTCCTATCTCCCTTTCCTGCTCTCTCCCCTCTTCTGCTCCCTGCTGTAGCCTGGAGGACTGTTTTGGCGAGCATCTGGAGGCAGGCTGTTGAATAGGCTCCATTCTTGCAGGGCCCTGTGCTCCAGTGAGCGCACTCGGGGCATGGACGCTCGGCCACGGTTGACAGAGGAGAGTGAGTGGGTAGTGGGGGTTGGGGAGGAGGGAGAGACGAAAGGAAGCCTGCAAGAACACAGCAGCTTTCGTTAGTTGTGAATTTTCTCTTGGTGCATTATTTCCTTCCATATATTGCGTCCCCACAAAATGTTTTTGCCTTCTATTCTCCTTCTCCTCCATTTCTTGTCTGCTTCTTCGTCCTGGAAATGGAAATGGAGGACAGTCCTAGTGGTCCTGTGCCCAGGTATACCAGAACAGAAATGTTTGATTTCTTTCTTCCTTGTAAATTAAAGGGGTATTTTGCTTATATTCAACCTGTTTTGTATTATAACAATTTGGGGAGTATGTGTACATGAACTGTGGTAACCTTCCCTCCATCTTACCAGTGCCTGGATCTCCCTGCTCACCTCTCAGCTTAAATCTGCTGAATTATGTGCTTTTTGTCATCTGGCGGATTATCGCTGGCACTAAGGCTGTTGCTCAAACTAAACCCCAAACTCAGACAAAACTCTATATATAAATGCATAAAACTATTTGATTCTGTCACTGTTTTGCCTTTTTCTTGCCTAAAATGTCTTTAGAAACATATTTTAGTGCACTGTTTGGCTGTAATATGAGAATTTGTGAACAAGAAGTGGGGGCCATACTGTTTCCTGTATAGTAAAAACAGAGGCTGATAATACTGAGATCAAACAATAAAGCTAGGCAGTGCAGATCAAATATGAACCAAGATTCTGTTACGGTGTTGCCTGTTTCTCACCTCAGATGTTTTCAGAAACATATTTTAGTTCACAGTTTAAATGTAATTCAAGATTGTTTGTTACCAGCCGACCACCATGTTGTTTACTGTGTCAAAACTTCCATTATGTCATCCACCAGTGGGAGAATTTATTGGCCTGGTGTGGTGCAGTGCATTCTGGTGGTTGTAGGTTGTTTCCCTCTTGAGCAAAAGCAAATGCCTTAGCACTTTTCCTCAGATTTTTTTCTGGTCATGTAGCACCAGTTTCAAAAGTATTTTTCTGCTGCATAGACAGCCCAGTTTTAGAAGCAGTGAAAAGCAGTAAGATACCCTTATAAACTATCCCCTTTTACACCACCTCTTCAAGGCAGGAATTTCATGCCATTATGCCACCTCATCATTCTGTATAATTGTGGAATGGGGGATAAAGTTGTCTTGCCTTTATACAGGCATCAGAGGTTGTAACAGCTCTGAAAAAATGTCTGTATACAAGGGACACCCTGCAGGACAAGATCATAAGTGGCACGGGTGTGACGTTTTGAAATATTGTTATGCGTTCAACCCACCATGGGAGATTTTAAAAGTAGCTGATAGCACCTGGCAGCTAACTCAAAGGAGAAGAACGATTAAGTTCGAAAATGTGGAAAACAGTGAGGCCCAGGAGCTTCTTACTGTCCGAGCAGACAAAGAAATCAGCCTGGCACAGCGATGGTAAATGATTGTTACTGCCATGTCAGCACCATTGATATTGTTTATAAAGAGCTGCTGACACACATGTGATATGTCACACCAGAGGCTGACACTGTTGTGTAACGTGTCACGCCTCTTTTGCTCCTGCGATGCCGGCATGCTGTCTAACGTCACACAGTGGAGCGGCATGATGTTGCTGTCGTTTGGTTCTGTGTAAAAACGCAAAGGCGGCATAAAGAAGGGACTTCATAGCTTCCTTATAGTGCAGTCTCTGAGTAAAAAGGCATACTAAACAATGCTCTGCAGCATGGAGTGAGGCCTTTTCCTTACAGGGGTAATAGGTGGAGGGGGTGGTGTAGCAGTCATCTTGGGTGTACATGGTTGTGGAGCAGCTGAGGACGTCTATTTACAGCAGTTTTCAAGGATGCTTGTGGACAACTGCGGTCTCAAACCTCAGCCACCAAGTGATTGCCTCGTACTCTTTCATAGCCTCATGTCATTTCCTTATGGGTAAATGGGTCAGTGCTTATAATTCGAGGATTTTAAAATGTCTGCCTGTCTTAACAAGTGTGGTGAGAAACTTAGTTAGGAATAGTTCACTCAATGTCATTCATTCCCAGCACTCTAAAAAGATGGCACTAATCTTCTCTGGGTTTTTGAGGCAGTCAATCATAAGTAAAATCCTCTCATAATAGAAAATCTGACTGATTGTCTGAATTGAGGACTTGCGAACTTCCTCCCATATTGATTGTGTAGCTGTGAATCTGGAACTTCTTGTGTCTGCCCTTGCTGTTTGCTGGTTCAGATGTTGGATCAATGTGTTTGTCTCTGTGTTGGGACTCTCTGACCGGGGCAGTAGCTGATCTGTAGAAGGTAATGGGATTGTAAGTGTCTGGCAGAGAGAAGGAGCGGTAATGAAATGAAGGGGCCAGGGCCGTCAGAACGAGAGATTTTAAGTGACAGCCACCTGCATCAGAGGATACACACAGCATGTAGTGTGCCGTTTGTGAATATTTTTTTCACACGTGTGGGAAGGTGTGCATATCATTACGTGTGTGTATGCCCATGCAGACACAGCGCTTTCACACAGTCACTGCTCCTGCTGACATTCAGACAGGATCACAGGAGGAGTGAGTGTTTGCTAACTGTCATTAGCTCTGTGGGTTTGTAGCTCTGCCGCAGTGATAGATTGAAACCTCAGCATGACAACATAACTGCAGCGTGTTACAGCGGGGAAGGCGTGACCAGCTCCTGCATTTCCTACTCTGCTGATAGGTCTTATCTCAGAAGGCAGAAAAATAGGGTAATGCTGTCTGCAGCTGTCAAAACAGTCATTCTCTCTCTGTCGGTTTACTTGATGCATGTTCCTGGGAGATAGAGCTTAGCTAAGCTGTAAGAAAGAGGTTATGGATTGTCATGGTACAATTTGTGCTGGACTCTCGTAGGAGGCGGTGACCGTTTGGGCTATCTAAACTAAACCAAAAAAAGCATTTCATCTTGTTGTTATATCATTTTCCTGCCAAAGCCTTGCAGATACTCCCTTGGCCATTCTGTGAGTCGCCCTCCTTCTGTCCAAGCTTTGAAATCATCATATCAGTGCATAAGCTCTATATGTATCCTATTGTGATTTGATTTGGACAGCAGAATTGACAGATTAGACTTAAATCCGCCCAAGTAGATTATCCACTCATCTCTAAAGCTCATGCATTGAGGGTTCCTCATAATTGCTGCTTGCAGTCGAGGGGGCAGGAGTGCCCAGCTTACCCATGATCAGGAGAACGGGACCGATCTGCTTCCACAATGCCATCCATGTTTGCTTATTAAAAGTGCGATTGACCCCGGTTTTTCCCCCGTGTGCCTCTTCCCATTGTGTTCTGTCTGATTGATGTTGACTGGGGTCACCTAAGCCCATGCAGAGGATCACGGCACAGTGCGCAGGGGGCTAAATGTTTACATGCATTCATTTGACTTTACCCAGGGGTCTGCTGGCCCAATCCAGGGTCGTCCCGTGGACAGGCAGACTGGGCCATATGTCATGCTTTACTTCACCACTGGTTTGAAGGTCAGACCCACCAGGTTATGGAGGCTAGTTAGGAAGAATAAATACTCTTTGTGGGCGGGTCCTTCCCTTGTGTTTTGGCTCTGAGCTTTCAGCTGTGACACCAGACGTGGCTTTTAACATGAGTGGGTTGAGAAACATGTATGGCACTAATGTTGCTTCTCCGTTGACACTAACCTGACAGTCATGACAGAAAAATAAGCCACTATCCTGCGCACACAGTGTTTTAGTCATGCACTTACCTGGAGCCAAATGTGACAGGGAAGAACAGAGATGAACAAATGGTGAATAGTTGAGCTTGAGAAAGAAAATAAAAAGAGCCCCAGGGATAAAAAGTTAGACTATAGAACAACAAGACTGACACAAAGTGATCTGTTTTCAGCAGTGAGGGCAGAGGTGAAAAGTCAGTCAGTCACTTACATACAAAAATATTTAACACATAAATAAAAGTGTAAAAGAAAAAAATTAAAGGAAGCCGTTCTTTTAAAGTCAGCTCTGACTAAGGGTCAGTGTGTGCTCAATAGAGCTGCAATGATTAGTCAATGTATTGATTAGCTGATCGCCAGAAAATGAATCGGCAACTGTTTTGATAATTGAATAAAAAACACAAACATTTACTGCTTTCATGCTTCTTAAATGTAGGACTTTGATGCTTTTGTTGCTGTTAATACTGTTTGTTGGACAAAATATTGCCTACCACATGAAGACGTTACCTTCGGCTCTTCACTATTATTTTCTTTATTCATTTATTGATAAAATGACACTGATTAATTGAGAAAATAATGGCCAGATTATTCAATTGTGAAGATAATCGTTAGTTGCAGCACTGATGTTCTAGTTTGTTCTAGTTTGTCCGGCCAGGTCAAAATTACATATAGTTGTTCTGATGGAAAAAGCCAGTCATCATAGAGGGGAAATAGCCTGATAGCATCCTGATGATGTGGGCTCGGCATGCTCAGCACAGCTCAGCATTCTGTTTTGCTCTCTGTATCAGTCTGTTTGCCAGACTGACCAGACTTGGTGCCGCACCAAACACCATCAGTGTGCTGGAGTACTCACTCTGACAGACAAACGCCTTTAGTCAATCAGTGTACATCTTCATCACCAGCAGAGCCAGTTGATAAATCAAGCTTTTGCCAAATCCAGTAGGAAGAACAGGGAAAATATCTTTTCCTCGAAGAAACTCTGCCAGTGCATAGTCTTGGTCTTGTTTCATTGTTTTTTTTTAACTTCTTTTTTTGCTGTGTTTGCCCTGCATATGTTGGAGTTTGCACTTCTTGCTGCAAAAGCTGCCATTACTGTTCTGCAAGAAGCCGCCTATGTTTTATGTCAACAACTACAATGCAGTTCCTGATTGGCTGCTTACATTGTCAGCTATGGAGCCCGCTCTCTGATTGGCCCAGATTGGATTTTAAATTCTGGATACGAGGCGGCACTGAGTCCAGACTGATACAGAGAACGAAACATAATGTTGAGCTCACGTCATCAGGATGATCTTGCCTGGCTAGAGTAGAAAGATTTGATAATGTTTCAATATCCTTTGAGGATAATGATAACACATTTTCAGACCATTTCTCCTGGAAGGCAGTGTTGCACTTGGTTATAAGTAAGAAATAGTTATGCCAAGGATTTAAAAAGAGAGCTTAAGAGAGTTCAGACCTTTGCTCCTTTCTCACCTCTGTACAGCTGACCAGTCATGGCCTAAATTGGGTCTGACTGTCAGATTGTTAAAATAGTTAGACACAGCCCTCCCTAATCTGATCTCATTATCTAATCTCTATTGATGACATGCAGATTAAAGCAACTCTTAACTTTCTTGCATTTGATACAGCACTTAGAAAAAATTTGAACATTCACAACTCCCACCTCCCTCCATAGTCACATCCCCCTCCTCCTCTAACTCCACCGTCCTCCAAAGGCCTACCCCCCCCTCCTCCATTACATCCTTCATACATCTATGATAGAGGTAGGTGTTGGCCAGGTACCGTTAGATACACGGAAGAGGAGAGTGGTGTAACATGCCAAGAGAAGAGTAGAAGAGAAGAAGAGTAAAGCACACTGCTGATTGCTGAAACTTATCCAGGGTCAGTTATGACTGATGAGTTTTGTAATATAACGTAAACTCTAACGTTAGAGAGGAGGATAATACAGAGGCTCAGGCTACGTTAGAGGCAAACTAAAAATACCTGTCCAGCAGAAACTCTGCGACCATCTCGTCCCTTTTTAGCTCAGGATGAAGCTGCATCAGTCTTTGCCATCGCTCGAAAGCAGAGCCGATGTTGACCCGAGTTTTGGCTCTCGCAGCATCGAGTTCTCTTTTAGTGTTAGCTTTTTCTGCAATATTCTTTCTTTTGCTAACTGATTTCCCTGTTGGAGAATTATGAGTTTGTATCTCTGGTGGAATTCACTTACATTTTAGTGTGCCATCAGCTTATCATTAGCATTTTAACCTAAACAAAGAGTAGCATCAAATTTCCAGAAAGGTCAGTGTCGCTGCTAACTCACTGACTTATGACTCAAGGTCATAAATTTGCAGATGATGCCTACCTGAGATGCACAGGTCAGGGTTTTTTAAAAACTCACACCAGCCTGACGTG
>JAPZEB010000002.1:15473138-15483176 GCA_029783705.1 Chaetodon striatus
CACACTCATGCCATAGAACCACAGCAAAACACACCTCAAAGATTTTCAGATGGGTTTAAACACCTGAACGGCACTCTGTTAGAAGACTGCACTCGCAAATAACCGCATGGGACTGAGCTTGAAATGCAACGATGCCGGTGTGTATTTCAAAAGCCAGTTGATCACAAAGGGGTTCAGACTTTTAGACAATTCCTCCAATCGTCATGCATACAGCAAGCGTCCTCTCCCGCCTACCTGGAAGTGATGATTTTGTTGCATTTATCCAGTGACCGTCTCGCTTTGCTGCATAAAAAAAACCTGCTCAGCGCTGTCTCATAGGAATGCTTGGAGGCACCACATCCACCGTGCTGACACAAGAATGTATGACAGGGAGGTCGCGTTTGAAAACTGGTACCAGTTAAAGGGTGTTGGGCTATCAAAAGCAAAATTTACTAATGCAGACGTCCCTGCTGTTGTCAGATGAACCTTAGAGCTTTTTTTCTGTGGTTCTGCTTGTTATTTGCGTGATGTAATGTGCAGCCTCTGATATCCAATGTAAAACATAACAGGATAATTGTGATGAAAAATTCTGGTGAAGGAAAGTTGGTTTATAAATGTTTTTTAGTGTAAACATGAAGTCCTTCCTCTGTAGCCTGTAAAGTGTAATGGTGCAGTCGGTGGAGCTGTTTGTCCACACTAGTATGTCCAGAGCTGGACATTCCTCTGGTGGCTTTGGTCTATAAGAGGAGGGCACTGACAGCACCTTCTGAATAGACGCTGAGTCGCCGGACTGGACCAAAATGTAATTACCTCTCCCTCACAATGTCACACTGCAGACCTGAGCCTGACAGCAGCCTCAAAATGGAACACGCTGGGATTGAATTAACCTCCAGCTGGGAACGGTGTTGTTGTGTGTGTTGGTGTGTGGTGTGAACCACACCTACGCCTTTTCCATGCCTGCAATTCACAGAATTTTCTTGAACCCACACTGCCACACTATTATACAGCACAGAATCAGTTTTCTAAAATTGCTTGGGCAAGCAGCGCTGTTTTGTGGCATTTTGTGACTTTTGGCCCAGCCAGCCAGCCAGCCACAGGAATCGGCTCAGACCACTGACTAGTGTAATACACTCTCACACTGACATACTTGGCTTTCCGGTTGTGAAATCTGGTAGCAGTAACACAGAGAATATTCTCCCTCCCTGAGCTTCATAGCCTCATTGCTATGATAAGCCAATAGCTTCAATAGCTCCAAAGCTATTAGAGTCAGTCTATCCGTGTGAGTGACAGTAATTTGCTGCTCTGAGCATAAACCTTTGTCATAGTCTTTAACATCAAACAGATTATGTGCAGTCACTTATTGAGATTGATTAATATTTTCATGATGTGATTTATTTGCTAGGGAGTGTACAGTGTGCGCTGGCTGAAAGAGCTAATGTAATGTAATGGGGACTTAAATGAGCCATTAATCTGGCAGACCCAAGGGTAAAGGGACAGCACAACAGGGAACCTGGGAGCATGATGTAACCAAGATGTGGGGAGCTGCACATGACCGCAAATTATTTGTGCAGTTATTTCATATTTTAAAAAGAATACCTGACATTTAAACTATATTTAGAGGTGGATGTTTTTTTTATGAGACAAAATATGCCTGTACATCATTACATCAATCAAAAGGCTGATAACACACATGTATCACTCCCTGACAGTGATTTTTTTCTCACAATTTTCCATCTAAATCAGTTTATTCATAACACAGGGCGCAGGGACAAACTGAGACTTTAAAAGGGGATACCAGGTGCTCCAAGATCGGAAATTGAAAATGGAGATAACACTGTGGAGGTGGTGATACACAATTATCTATGGGAGGCGTTAGGTATTATAAATGACCCTGTGAGACCAGAGAGGGAGGTGGAGGCCAGCGAGCTGTCGGGGGCTTCCTGGCTGTATAATTGAAAATCATTCAGACAGCTGTACAGTTTAACCTTGGAGGACCATCGTCTTAGTCACTAATTGATGGGTTGGCATGCATCGGAAAAGTGAGAACTATGTGGGTAGACTTCAAACCTGTGTGTGTGTGTGTGTGTGTGTGTGTGTGTCTTTATGGACATGCTTTATAAAACAGTGTAAGAAGTTCTACATTAAAGTGTTTCAATATCTTTGTGATGTCCCTTGACATTTTCCTTGAACCTTTTCTATCATCCAACCACACAACACATATCTGTTGGCGCTGAATCATTGTATTGTGATGTTTTTAACATCGACGCGTGGGCTGATTTCTGAACATCTCTGTGTTTGTCTTTAACAACCATGTTTTCAGCTCTGCATTCCACCCACCACCACAATACTGTCTGATATTACATATAATCGCCTTTCTTCAGTAGCTTGTGTTTGGGACCAATACAAGCCAGAGAGTCTAGTCAGTGAACTCCAGGAAGTAATAGATCTCTCTGGCCAGTCGGAGCAGAATCCTGTCTCCTTCCTCCATGCCGAGGGCCGGAGCAGTGTGGTCGTCTCTTCCCTCATGGAACCAGATGCATTATTGATGGATGGCTGATTGGGAACTCAATTACACAGAGATTACTGGGCTGGCAGACACTGGGACACCGCTACCCTGTCAGAACGATTGAATTAGAGCACAAGAGAGGAGGGAAAGTGTCCTTCAGAGATGTCTCTCCTCTCTCTGCAGACCTCCTGGGGATGCCAAACGGCCACAGCCTAGTTCAGTCTCTGACAGATGACCTTCCCAACAACTGTAGCTGAAGCTGGGCAGCCAGCTGGCTGGGTAGTGCTGCACAGAGCAGTGAGAAGCTTATTACAGGCTAACCAGTGTCTGGACTGTGTGGTGTGGTTGTACATTTCGTGGCTGTGGTTTGTGGTGGATTTTTGCATTTGTGCATGTGCGTGCACATGCACAGGTTTGTGTATTCCAAGCTATAATTTGATGTATCAGATGACAGCTGCTCTTCCTTTTAATACTAAAGAAGATGCAATGATGAGAAAGGCTAGGAATGTGAATGTATGTGCATAAATATTGGCATTTCACCAAATCTCATTCATATAACATGGCCCACCTGAATGAGAATTGTGCCTTGCAGGGTCGTATGCTATTACAAGTTTAATGTGAAATCTGGATCGAAGAAGATGAGAGAAGGGGGCCTCGGCATCTGAAATGGAAGCATTCATCTTCCTTTTCTGTTGGTCAGCAAATGTGCTGAAAGGAAAGCAAAAAGCAAGGCGAGAAAAGCTGATCTCGAAGAAGAGAAATCATTTTATACCAGACCACACGGTGAAGCCTATTTCACCCTTTGGTCTGGTACAACTGGCTGTTCGAGGCTTCTGTTTATTGCATTCATCAGTGAAGGTATGGATGACACATCTTATGTGCCTTCACATTTCTTTCTCAATGAGATTTTTCTTGGAGGAAAACTCTATTTACTTTAGACAGTCATTTACAGATTCACTTTTCTCCTTGTATCATTTGTGAAGAACAGCACATATGTGATCATGGACAAGGTTTTCCATTCCCTAAGTGTCTTCTTGTATTGTGGCTATGTCAGTGTGTCAGTGAAGAGAACGACTCTTGAAAGAGACCATTGTTCGGGTTCGCGTTGTCAATGGAGACGGGGCCATGGCTAGGATTAGGTGGACAACAGGCAGCTTTCACCAGGCTCCCGCTTTGTCCAGTCCTCCAACAAGCTGGACACTTTAGAAAAGACACCCCGGTGAGCCGTGCCCTGCTCCGTTGCCCCTGTTTCCCTGAACACTGGGCACGAGTTAGACCCTGGAGAAAAGGTTTAATAAGGAGTGGAGAATAGCCATTAGCTCCCTACCAACCTCTGTTGATGGAGGAGAAAATAGAGGGACCAATAGACCAACAAGAACTATTGGAATCTGTGACAATCACGTAAGGGAAAACTAATTCCTTTTCCTGAGGTTGAGCTTGACTGGTCCACCAATTCTGAGCTGAGACTATACTCCATCAAGAACTTGGCCTCAGTCATTACAAAATGTAAGAAACCGGAGTTAAAAGAAAATTGGAGTGGTTACACATCATCTGATTTATCCCATCTGATCAGAAGATAGTCCCTCACTTATGAAGAGCTGTGTGTGTGTGTGAGCTACTTGATATTTTTACTTTTCTCATGTCTCTGCCAGTCAAGGCTGTACTGGAGTTGTAAGGTTCTGTGTCCACATTTGGGTTTTTTTTCTGAATGCTAGTGTCTTTTTTCAACTGTTTCCGATAGGGAGAGTGTATGCGGCCACCTAGAGAAAAAACACCGCCTTTTCTTTTATCAGAGTGCTCCTCCTTTTCTTGTGCAGCCACTTCATTCTAGTTGAAAGTCTCTGAACTCTCAAAAAAAAAAAGGGCGCTGGTGTCGTCACCATCACTTCTTTAGCTACTGTCTATCCCAAGCTGTATGAAACACAAGAAATACACAAGAAATACAGAAAAGCCCATTTGTTGGAGCAGATTTGCTGGATGTTTTCCTTTTATTACTGTACATGTTGTAAGCTTTTTGTAAACTGTGTAGTCAGCCCTCTGTGAATGTAGCTTTATGTTAGCTACCAAGCTAATGTTTATGTGAAGATATCATTATCATAGAAACAGAGCCCAGGCATAGCTTGCCGCAGCTTGTCTGCCAAAGAAAAAATGCTACACGGACACGCACACTAAAACTAAACAGAAGCCACGGTTTGGTTAATACACTGGTTCAGTGCCAGTTCAGTAGATTGGGGAAAAAACAAATTCACTGAGATGTGTTTCTTTTCATTTATTTTGACAGAAAGTAGTGCAAGTGTCAAAGACTAAATGCATTTTGTCAACTGGCAATGAAACTGAAAAGTGTCTTGTATGATATAAAATTGAAAATACAAAATAAATATATTAATAATAATGATAATAATAATGATGGTAATGATAATGATAATTAAAAAAAAAAAAAGTGTGCATTCAAATTTCGTTTTATCCCATTTTGCTTTTGCATGTAAAGGCTGTTTGATAGCAGCAGTGATAAGGAGTTGGGCTCTTGTTTTTCTTTGTTCCTATCAGTGAACAGCACATCTGCGTAATGCTGTCAAATGTGCATTAGCATGTTGGATGTGGTTCTCTTCACGTAGCCTAAAATGGTTGAGCAACATTGACACACCGTCTTCGTCTGATACACAGCTTTGTTGTGGCTGACCAGGAAGCTGCAGGCAGGTCTTACAGCTTCAGTGTTTTATTTGCACTCACCATAATGTGACTGACTTGTACACCAATCCAATTGTTGTGCTAAGGACGGTAGCTGTTGCTAACAACGCACAGCCAGACGTTTCTGGGCGGAACTGGCGCTTGTAAGATTTGGATCCACATTATATGCATCAGTCTACATACTGTATCTGAGTGTGGCTGGGTGCAACAAATCATGACCTTCGTACTATGATGGTACAAAACAAACACACAAACCATTTAAGCTCTGTATGTGCGCACACAAGGATGTATACACAAATGACCAGTCTTATTTATAAAAGTCATATTTCGTCCCAGCGTCACTGGATGCAGTCTTTCACACTTTGCTATTTTGCATTCAGATGGCAAACATTGATTTCCCTCATGCCTTCCCTGCATATATGAATTGTCTTTTCAAAATTAAATCAATTTTCAATCAATTTCCTAGAAGTCTTTTCTCCCATCTATCAATAGCTGCTGGTTTGAGAGGATGGCCATTGAGCCCTAATTAAGTGAGATTTTATTCACACATACCTGTACGACTCTAGTGGCCAGACAGAGCTGATTTGATCAATATCTTATAAATTACTTCATAGAAAACAAGCCAAAGGTTTATCACAGTTAACTGCAAGATGTTCTTATTTGTGATAATTGACTTATAACCGTAGTAGCATTTTAAACAATCGACTTTTGCTGCTAGGTGCTTGTCATTAAAGCCAGTTTGTTTTGATTTGTTGGTTTTCAGTACCAGCTTGTTTTTGTACTATTTGTAACACTTCTGTGGCTGTGAACAAACTCCAGGATAAAGTTTCTTTAAACCAGCTGAGTGGGCTGAAAGTGCATAGCGTGCTCTATGAGTCATTGTTCAGCCTCGTGCCAAAAGAGGGAATCCACTCGAAGATTTTTGAAATAATGAATACATTCATGCAATTTGCAGCTGACCTATTCACAGTGAATAAATACATGCATTATTTAAGGAAATCATCTTCATTAAGTAAGCATTTTTGTGAATTAATGTCAGTGACTTTAGCATCAAGTTTCAACTTGCCTCAGTAAGCAAGGTTCTGTTTTGCATCAGTTATCATTTTTGATCAACCTTCCTTCATTTGTAGGACATAAGAGGAGTGTGCCTCTTCTACATGTCATTAGATACATATATGACTTTTAATTGGATTAAAAACATGCCTCTGTAGATACAAAGGGAAAAGGGCAGTTGTACATTACACCGGTTCAGTGGCAGGAAAGAGACTGAGGGAACTCTGAGGTTAAACCACATTTAGTGTCTTATTGATAGTAACTAGTGTTAGGTCCTGCAGCTAGTGGATTAGCTCACTGTCTGCATTTGCAGCTTAAAGTTGGCAGGCTGAAAGGATGCACATGCATGCACACACACACACAGGCAACCCCACAAGCAGCACTCACAGTCTAATTGCTTTGCTTTGCCCGTGATTTCAGCTGTTTTCATTGTAGATCGACATGAGAGGTATTAAGAGCTATTGTCCAAATGCCAGTAAACACTATAACTGATCCACAGAGCTGATGTGAGGATCTCCACATCTGGAGTTAATGTTCAACTCCATAAGGATTGAGAAACAAACCTAAGACACTAAAACAACACAAAATACCCACACAGATTGTAATTTGAAACAGCTAAAGCCCGTTTAAAATCTAAATTCAACTCCAAGACCTCCATATGTCCAAAGACCTGTCTCCATGCCCTCGGACTGCATGCCTGCATGGCGTGGAAAGTTAAGGTTTCACAGTTCCCAGTGTCACATGTCCCTCTCCAGATTAGCAACATGCATGGACGTGACTAGAGACTCTCTGACACTACAGGCTCATACCAGTGTAACAGAGAAAGTCCACGTGTGTTGTGATGTATCGAGAGTTAGACTGCTGTGTTCAAACGTGTTTAAAGAGTTTGTTTGGTTGGTTTTCTCTGTAGCTCTTCTCTGGTCAGAGGTCATGATCAGCAGCATAAAAGTAAAGTGAAAAGAGTTTCTCTGTAAAAGCCACTAATATAAAATCAAGAAACTTTCGTTTGAATGTGAGACTTTGCAGACGCATCGCTGTAGCTTGAAAGAGAAAAATCAATAGAACTTCAACGAAAACCTGAAGCTTTTAGCAGCCAGCTAACACAGCCGCGTGTTTTTCAAACGCTCACCCACATCTGAAGTGTGAAGCTATTCATCGACCTGTGGAGTCTGTGAGTGTCTTATCACTTCAGAGCGGTAAATCTGATGTGTCTGTTAAGTTTTGTGAATGACCTCTGTGGTGTGTGTGTATGTGCTGCGTCAGTATCTGTGAGCGCTGTCACTGTGTGGAGCCATGCCACAGGGTTTAACCCCTCTGGATTGATCTCCAGGTTGCTCTGGGCTGCCGCCTAATTCTCCAATTTTCAGCTGTTAGAGATGGAATTGGAATAATAAACAGCTGAACCTCCCACTAATAATCCTGCTGACCCCCCCCATTGGTGGCTTTCTTACACACACACGCACACACACTTCGTCCCTTCCTCCACTGCTCAACCAACCCTCTTCAGGGCAACTGGGGCTGGGATAGAGTTTCTCACTCTGCCCTAATCTCAGTCAAAGCCCCGGCACTCGTTCCTCTGCTCTAATGAAATGATATCGGCCAACCTGGGTGCCTGGAACTGATTATCACACGCACACACACACACACACACACACATTTGTGGATTGTTTATGGATTTGTAAAAACATGCACAATCCTTATACACGTCTCTCAACATAGGCATTTTGCAAACTCAACTTTGTATCCGTGGGTTGCTTTACAACATCCTGTTGTATCTCATGACTCTTTAAGCTTTTAGATGATGTCACAGGAGGGTGAAAATTACAGGAAATTCCACGTAGTGTGTGTTTTGAGAAACAAAATTTACCTGGCATCTTTTTTTTGTCCACAAGCCTACACATTTGAAGTTTGAAGTTTAGTTCTCCAAAAGTGGTGTTTTGGTGTGGGCAGTTCACGCAGTCCTGGGAACAGTTGGTCTCCTGCAGTCAGACCTTAAGTCTCATACCTGAAGTCTAGTCTACTCATTTCATATAGCTGTTTACAGCCTTCAGATTCACAAACCTACAACCTCTACAACCTCAATTAACTGTTATGTCAATCACAGTGTCTATAGATTTTCTATAGATTTCTATAGATTTTAAAACGTGAATTTTTTTTTGTGTATGCTTGCAAGGCAAATAATGACCATTCCACTTATTATTGTTCTGTCTGGAATTAAGCAAATATTTTTGAGGATTTTTTAATGGGTTTTTGCCAGGGCTTCCTCCTGAAAGTCAAAGATTCAAATCACCATCCAGAGATTTTTAAAATCAAGCAGTTGTTTTCATTTTTTAAATTAATTCATTTATTTTTCTCAGTCAGTGTGTGGTGTGTACTGCACACTGACTGTAGTGAGGATGTTTTAGTCCCCAGATCTAGCTGCAGAGTGAGCGCTCCTCGCTTTCATGTTGCTCTCCTGAACAGGCAGCTGCAGACCCAGAACCAGGATGAGTCTGAGTGACACAAGAGCAGCTACCCAGAGGAAAAGAAGCTTTGCCGAGTCCGGCTCTGAGATAACATTATCTTCTGCCTTCTGTTGAAGAGTGGTGAATTTACAGCTCACAGTAACTTGATATGATACAGTCTCCTGCTTTTTTTCAGTATCTAGAGTCGCCAAAAAATGTTGTTGCAGATTTCTGATCTGTCATTAGCATAGTGTGCATGCATTAGCTTGGAGGGCTAGCTTGGCTTGTTCACTATATTACATGAATGTTGCTTTATTTTCGAACATCCCACTGAACCCCATTTAGACTCTCTAACTCTTTATGATAAAAAAAGACTGAAGAGTTGAATATTCACATTAAACAGCCAAATAAAATTCGACTGACATAATTCAGACTCGGATACTTGGGCCCTAGTTTTTGCAAATCTGTCACACTGACAACACCCTGTGGGTAATATTTTTTATTAAAGACACTTTTTTTGTAGGTAGCTTTTGAACATGTTCAACAACACTGTAGATCTGACTGTAATTAATACTAAACTGAAGCTGTTGTGAAAGTTGTTGAATTACCTAACAACAGCTGATAGGCTAATATGTTTAAACTTTGACCGGAAATAACATGTTTGTTGCCCTCAGCAGCTTATTATGATAAGAGTTAAGCTAGGGCTTGACAGTAACAATAGCCATGTTGCCATTGGCAACCGATTCTCGATCCTGATCCTTTGGTTGCCATCAGTGGTAACCACTCCTGTTACATAAAAATAAGGGACAGCAAACAGCAAAACGTGCACCCCAAAATACAGACTTTTTAATATTTTATGCGTTAGTGATATCAAAATATTGCTGCTACAGTCAAAATGGAAACCAGACAACACTGCACATGCACTGGTACATTAACTCACTTTGGATCCAGGGTTGGAATCAGCACAAAGGTCAGGACAACCAAAATGATCGCTGAACTACTGGTCTTTTATATACCAAGAACTGAAGGTGGGCACGTGAACAGATAGCACTTAGTATTCAAATTCTGCACAGTGTCAGATAAAACACAAACCACAAAGAATTTTGTTCAATTACTGTAATAAAGCTTTTAAACATTTGTTTATGTCACATTTTCATTATTAAGCTGATGTAAAACTGTATCCTATTACTCTCTAGTATCTTTATTACTCAAAATATAAGCTGAGTCAAAGTGGCAAAATATTTTCAGTTTCGGCAACCAAAAGCTGATTCCTGGATGCCAGCCTGGCAGCCGCTTGTAAGGACGCATTCACACTGGCGCTATTTTGTCTGCTTTAAACAAACCCTGATCCGCTTCCATGAATAGTTT
>JAPZEB010000002.1:15495754-15513139 GCA_029783705.1 Chaetodon striatus
GTTGACCACCAGCACAGTCATCTGCAGGTTTTAATCATGATAGCTCTTGTTATTAATGTTTTATAAGAAATTAGGAACAGAGGATGATAGGATTTACAGATCTATGTACAGGCACATTGCTCTCCGTATAAGTGCCTGTGTGTGGAGGTGTACGATGAAGCGTAGATGTAGTTTTCTCTCAGTGGGTGGGGGTAGAGCTCAGCCCTGAATAGAGCCCTGATTGGATTGATCCACGGCGCTCTTGTTTACAAGCGGCCTCTTCACAATCGGCACAGTTTAATAGCACACTGTCCCAGAAGGGTTGTTGCATCCGTGTCCGTTTTGTTCCTCGGGGCAGAGAAAACAAAAGTGCCGGGAAGGGAGAAGGGGAAAGCAACCACAGGGGAGCTGTGAAAAGGCACTGGAGCCCTCCGTCTCCGGGCTTCCTGCCAGGATAACGTTTCACCTCACCCACTAATACTTCTTTATAGGAAACCACAACACAGTCTAGAGTACTAGTAGCCTTTATAGGCCAAAACTACTGAGGTTTCACCCGGTCAACATGAAACTCAGTGACTTTGTAGATGACAGATTGGAGCATTTGAGGGCAGAAATTGCAAATGAACCTAACACACTCCCCCTGAGCCATAAGTGGTCTAATTTTAATTTTAGGGCCTCCTCAAAGGAAAGCTGGTTTCTGCTGAAGAGAGCCGTGCCACTGTCTTCATCACGCACTCCTACAATAGGATGCAGCTCACACAGGTCCCTCAATAAATCCCAGGCTGACACAAAAGCTGTCAGTGGACTGCTGCTGAATAGATTAATAAGATTTCCATAATTAGACAGGCCCCTGACAATAGGATCCTTCAGGCTTTGTCTCAGGGCCAACTGGATTGTCCGAGCCACGCACGTCTGCTGGACGGACGTCCACCACAATGGCTGCACAGACAGTAAGGCGGTCAGCAGAAGAACATCTGTCTCTCCTGGGGCCGAGAACACACACCCACACACAGTGGGAAGTTTCATGTGCATGCACACAAGGTTCTTATCAACCTACTCGCAGCCAAGTCGGGGCTTCGGCTGTCAATAGGAAAGCAGTTTCCTTACATATTTCTGTTAACTTGGTCACTGCAACCAATATTAGTTCACCATAAATTTAGCAGCACAACTTATAAAGGATAAAATATATTAAATACTTTTCAACTTGTGGCCAGATCACAGAGCAGTTTTATTTATACTGACAACAGCAACAAAAGCCATCAAAATAAGTGAATGACAAGATTCCCATTTTTAAACATACTGACATCCCTGTCCATTCATATTAAATGCGTTAGGTGTTTTTTTTATCCATAATTCTCCCTTAATGTGCGAAACAGAGTTGTCACAGCATTGGAGCTCAAAATATGTAAGTAAAAGTTGCAACATTACAATTTGCACTCGCAAATGTACATTTTTTCGTGAGTGTAGGCATCACACTGAAAGATAGATTGAAGTTAATCTAATGATTGCACTGCTACACACAGTATGTTCACATTGTCCTGATTTCCAACTTCTAATCTTAGCTTTCTTCCTCCAGTGAATTAATCTACATGATTGCTCTGATTTAAGCAGAAGTGTAGATTAGAGCTTGCTCAGTTTATTGTGGAGCGCTGCTGCTCTAAAAACCACAATCCAGCAGAAGGCAAGATCTAATTACATGGAAAGGGCTAAACTGCTCTGCAACCCCGCTGTGTTCATCAGGGAAGTGAATGGCGGCCTATCACTCATCTAACTCACTGCGCACATGCAGAAAGAATCATTGAGTTTAATGCACTTTCTTCAAGAGACTTATGGAAAGTAATTACTCTCAGATTTAACAGTGAATTGGTTCCTCAGGTATGGGCAGCTGGTCATTACGTTGGTCAAGGGGGTAGTGCGAGAAGTCCATTCTCTGGTGGTGCTACTCTGATGATGGAGTGGACAGCAGTTAGCCCGCCTCACTGAGTCCTCTAATGTCCGCTCCAGTCCGCTTAGAGAGGACGAAGCGCCTGCTGTCCACTCCTTCCCCTCCCTCTTCCATCCCTCCCTCCCCGCTGCAGGTTTTATGAGCTCCCCTGGGCTCTCATCCATCTCTGTCACACACAGGCCCCATTATTGGGGCTGCTCACAAACTGGTTGGGCTGCAGATGGGAAGGGCCTGCAGGACATATATGGTTTCTGCAGCCTGGACAAAGACCTGCGAGTCAGACCACAAAAATATGTGGTCATCTGGGTGTGGACAAGACAATGTCTTCAGCATGTTTGTAAAAAAGTGAACGGAGTGTGAGAATGTTCCTTTACATCTCGCTGTGGTGGGAGTGTGGGTTGACTGAAGCTTAGGGAAGTACTTGAACTGGTTTGGCCATTGGGAACTTAAGGCAGTGGATTTGAATATGAAGGACATGATAATCCAACGGCCATCTGGTCTGCTGGTCTCATCTGACTGAATAAATAACAGGCATAATCTGAAAACACACATGGGGAGGTTTGGAAAGCGGGTAAAGAAAGAGGGCAAAGTTAAGGAGTGAGTGAGAGCAGCAGCAGAATTGCAGGCTGTGGATATTGAGATTTGATTTAAATGGCAATAAGAAGCCCGACTCCACACACACACAGACGGCCATGAATAATGAATCATCAGGCGTCCACTGAAGGAAAGGCAGACAGGCCAGTAATGACGGCTTTTGCCATATTCCTTTTTACCTCCCTGTTTCTGGCTGGAGTAGTCCTCACCTAGGGGTAAATCGTGACAGTTCAATAATGCAAAGCTATGTGTGGAATGTCAAGCTAATGCCTCAGCAAAAGGTAGCGCTAGTCTTCATGAAATAGCCGATTCTATATAACTATCCTGTAATATAATAAACATCAAACTACTCTTTAGATGTAAAAAAATTCACAGTCGAACCTAAGAGGATAACTGCAAACACTGAAAAATAGCAGATGCGTTATGCAATTGTTAGACTTCCAAGTACATGTATGTCCCGCTCATTTTAGATACATGTTTTATTGGTAAAATAAAACCTTTGCACGAGGGGACACAAAGAGGAAACAATTCATGGAACAAAATCTCTTTCTCAACTGCCCTCTCTGCTGTTAGCTCGGCGATGTGCTCAGTGCGTAGCAGCCATGATCAATCAGAGCTCGGCCAGTGCTGAAGTCAGCCAGAGGAACAGACATTCCACTTTCCCAATGTTCCATGGGAGACTGTGCTGATGAATAGCACACTATGCTGCATTTCCAAACCCAACCCCCATTTTTTCTTTCTGTCTTTCTTTCTTTTTCTTTCTCTTTTTCTTTTTCTCACTCTCTCCTCCACACCACTGTCCACACACAAAAAACACACACTCCTTTCCTTATCCCTTCCCCTCTTCTTCCCTCCCTCCCTCTGTCCAGCCGGCCGCTGGACCTTTGGAGCTTTGGTGTACGGTGGGTGGGTGGATTGGTGGGTGGTAGGTGGGGGTGCAGGGCGGAGAGAGCAGGCATTCAGAGCAACATGCACAGGGAGATAACAATAGCTCCTCTGGGAGACCTGCAGATGTTAGCAGCACAGGGAATAGCAGTGGGATCTTATCGCTGCTCCAACACAAGCTGGGAAACTGCAAAGCAACACATCCAACCTACCAATCTGCTTTCACACACTTTCTTTTTGCTGCTTTCTCTTTCTCACCCCCTCACCTCCCCTTTACCTTCTATCCCTCTGTGGGGAATGTGAGCTCCTCCTGCTAACATGCATGATGGCAACACTGGAAAAGGTTCCACTCCAAACAGAAGAAAGACCATTTCTTCTTACTGGCTGCTTAGAGAGGAGGGACTCAGAGCATGTGTCACTGTGAACAGGAAAGTGGAGAAAACAGTCATGGAAGAGTGTCTGAAGTGTACCAATCCATATCAGACTGAATGAAGACTATTATCTTGGGTTGGAAGGAGTGTTGATCTTTTTAAAGACCTGAACCAGATTCCAGACTAGGACATATAAAGTTGTCCAAACAGTTTGTCTTGTACAGATTTTTAAGCACTAATCAATCAAAGCAAATGGAGGGAAGCTCTTCTCTTCTGTCCAGTCACAGGAAAGTGATAAAGATATTTGGACCCAAATGGATTTAGATCATGACGACAAAGCTGTTAGGATCACTTTTCTGCTGTAGTTTTTTGAGATGTAATCATTTCTACTGGAGATGGGTATTTTTAGCAATTTCCACATTCATGAACTTGTAATAAAATGTTACACAGTACTCGAGTACTCACAAAAAAAAAAAAAAATCAAACATAAGAATAGGGTACAAAACAAACACCCAAACGAAAAAGGGGCTAGCCAACCTTTCTGTGCTGCACAGATTGTAAAGATTAGCTACGATGCACAAGTTTATATCACAAGATTTCACTTCTTGTTCATTTTGTTTATTTTATCAAAATGCCTCCAAACATCGCTCTGCGGCTGTGGCTCAGAGTGGGTTGTCCTCTAATCGAAATCCCTGCCTCCTCCAGTCTGCATGTCAAAGTATTCTTGGGCAACATACTGAACCACGAATTGCTCCCGATGGCTTTTCCATTGGTGTGTGAGAGAGTGTGAATGGTAACTAAGTAGCAGGTGGCACTATGTATGGTACCCTCGACCACCAGTGTGTAAATGTGTGTGTGAATTGGTGAGTGTGTGTAAAAAGCGCTTTGAGTGGTCAGAAGACTAGAAAAGCGCTGTACAAGTGCAGTCCATCTCATGTCTTTCACCATTCTGCCTGTAATGTTAGATTGAGTGTTGTCTGACTGAAAATGGTTACAGCTGCGCAGATCTGACATTTTTGCGTCATGAATCTGCAGATATTCTTAGATAAAAAAAAAAAAGCCGAACAGGGTTGATTTACATGTACGTTTATACATTAATAAAGCAAAAACAATGCGATCACTCTGCACCTTGAATGAATACTGACACTGATGCCCATCTCTACTTCCTGCACCATAAGTATCGTGTCTTCTCTAATAACTGTAAAAATCGTGACCTGGTTTCCCTGTTTTTCTTTTTTCAGGCTTGTTAAAGATGCACTGGAACCCAGAGCATGCCCAGCCTCTCAGCCAGTGGCCTGAGCAGCACCTGGACGTCTCCTCCACCACCTCCTCTCCGGCCCACAAGTCGGAATTCTACTCTGGCCGCGGTCGCGGCGGCTACAACTACGCCTGGGCCAATGACGACATCTCTGCTCTCACAGCTTCCAACCTATTGAAGCGTTATGCTGAGAAGTATTCTGGTGTGCTGGACTCACCATATGACCGGCCGCCTACGGTTGGCACCTACCCAGAGCCAGGGGCCTTTGGGGGCCTCAGCGTCCCAAAGACTGAGCTGGAGCCCTGGCCACTGACACACAGCACTGATGCCTCCTATTCCCTGGTGCCCCCTGGAGGCCATGACAGCCTCGCGGGTTCCAAGGCTGTAGCCACATCTGCAGGCCCTCCAGGGGTTAGTAGTGTTTCAGTGGTGAACAGTAACCTCTCAGACTCGGGCTACAGCGGCAGCAGCTCCTGCAGCGGCTCCAGCGAGTACCCTTCTAGCTACAATGGCACCTATCTTTCCTCAGGGTACTGTCCCCAACCCAGTGCAGCACTTCCCCCTGCCTCCCTTCACACCCTCCAATCCACCCCCACACTAGTGCCCAGCTACAGCCCTACCACACCTGTCTATAACTACCCCCCTAGCACGTATCCTCCCCAGACCAGCCTTGCCCCCAGCTACAGCCACCCCTCTGCAACTTACCTGCCCTCAGGTCTACCAGCCCCTACTCCCGTTCCCTCGAGGCCCACAGTGGTAGGAGGCAGCTATAGTTACCAGAGCACCAACCTTGGGACATCTGAGTCTGGAGGGACATTAAAAAGAAAAGCATTTGAGATGAGCGTAGAAGAGGATGAGAGCGGGGACGGGTCTCGGTACAGAAAATACAGCTATGACGCTTTGAAGGCCGGGGGAAACTCACCCTACAGTGTGAGTGACAAAACAGAGTGCAGAGGAAACGGCTTCAGTAGTTCAGGCAGCACAGACCCTCAAACCTTCAAGTCCAGTAAGCCCTCCTCTCAGCCCCTGGTGTCTCCCCAGTATGGGGCAGCAGGGGAGTACAGCCCTCCAGCGGGCATAACGGGGGAGAATGGAGTGGCAGAGCAGGGCTTCATCCAACAGCACCGCTCCCAGGCCCATAAACGCCCCCCATTGTGTGCTCCGAATGTTGAGACTATGAAGAGCCCAGACCCCCGACTGTTGGACCTTGTCAACGGGGAGTTACTGGACTGCAGCCCGGCACTGGGCTGGGGCGAGCTGGCCGGGCTCACCCATGTCAAGGCTGCCCTGGAGGAGGACCTGTTGTGGCCCGTGTTGAGGCCCAGCGCAGTGATGCGGCCACCACGAACCGTCCTGCTGTTCGGCCCCCGGGGAGGGGGTAAGACGACGTTGACTCGTTCTTTGGCTTCACAGCTGGGGGCTTCGTTCTACCGGCTGAGTGGAGCCATGCTGGCCTCTAAAGGGAAGGCTGAGGCAGAGCACATTCTGGGGTCTCTTTTGCAGGTGGCCGAGGCACGGCAGCCCTCAGTGGTGCTGCTCAGCCAGGTGGAGGCCATGGAAGAGGAGGGGCTGAGGCAGACACTGCTGACCACCCTGGAGAAAGCCCAGGTGGGGACCACAGGTCTGGTGATACTTGTATGTGCCACTGGAAGGCCAGATCTGCTGCAAGATGCAGTTCATCGGAGCTTTGCCAAGAGGTATCATGTTGGCCTGCCGGATGTGGGTATGCGCAGGCAGGTGCTGCTGCAGGCGCTGTCGCCCCAGGGCTGCAGCCTGAGCGAGAGGGAGCTGAGCGCTGTGCTGCAGCGTACAGAGGGCTTCACAGTGTGGGAGCTGCTGCAGCTCAGCCAGCAGGCACTCTCCTCAGCATCCTCCCCCACTGGGGCCATGCATGGCCACCCCACATCCTCCAAACCCCCAGCCTTCACAGACTTTGAGAATGCCTTCTGCAAGGTGCGCCCACACACCACCACAAAAGAACTGGACACTTGTATAGAGTGGAGCAAGATGTATAACCACTGAGAAAGCAGCCAGTCACTGCACTCGGACTGCGTCACAGCCCTGTCTTTGCTTTGACATGGAACGCCTTGGGAATGTTTTGTTGTTTTGTAATTACAGATTATGCAGCCAAAAGAGCCAGAGAAGCTCAACGATGCGGGAGAGCTGACAAAGTTGTTTTCCTGGCAGAAGCATGCCATGGTGTGCTGTTTTTGTTTTCGTATGAATATCCGCAATATTTTATTTTTCCCAAAGAAAAGAAAGATGAATAGGCCTTGTTGAGTGGGGTAGTGTATTAGTCTTTTGGCCAATGGGAAAATCAGATTATAGACTATTTGGATACTCTCAGAGATCCTGATTAGCCTTGGTCCGGGACAAAATCAATTATTTGTTGCTAGGTGACGTGGTCCAAGATTATGGATAATCAGGGTTTGGAAAATCCCCCCTTTGACTGCTACTCTCAGGATCCTATTTATTGCCAGTCCACTTCCGTGTTGTCCTAATGTTGATTTAGTCATTGGATTGTCGCTAATTATTCAGTACGAAGGGCTTGGGATCATTTTAGCAAAAAACTGTTTCTGACCAAAAAGACGTCAAACCAAATCAGCAGTGTTGCTATATTTCTCAAAACAGACTGGTCCTGGAAATCACAATAAATTAACCCCTCTCGACAGCTTCTCACCAAATCAAAGCAGTTAGTCCTTAATATTCAGAAAAAGAAAAGAAAATCAGATGACTTGTATCAAATCCGAACATGCTGCTGTCTTTCCCAGGAGTGAAGTTGTTTAAGTAAAACCTTGCACTTACACTCAAAATGTTTGGTGGTAGATACACCTCACAAGTGTCTACAGTCCTACACTCACACTTAAAATGGTACAATTCACAGACAGCTCACTTTGTTACTGTTGTCCTTGACTTCCGCATACATTTGTTCTCGATCTCACATTCCTCATTGTCTGCAGTTTTCCTGAGAATCTCACAGAACAAAACGTACCCACCCGCACACACACCCAGCTTCTCCTACAGCGTGTCTGTTTGCTCTTTCACTTTCTCCTTTTGTTTTCTTAGTATGTAGTCTTGTTTGAAATGCTCAGGAAGAATTTCTTTACCTCAGAAATATGAAATATGAAATAAAGAATGTATGTAATCTTAGGGTCTTAGTAGAGGAGCGGCGCGGAGAGCGAGAGAAAGGAGCGAGGAGAAACCTGACAGTCTTGTAACACCCACTACAGCTGGGCTTTTACCTCGGGAGAGAAACTTGAATATGCTACAAAGAGTAACATTGAATGTAATTCAGGTATTTCAAAGGATATTTGATGCCATAAATCCATGTATTATTATATATGAATATATAAATACGTTTTCTTTTCTGTTCTTTATCCTTTATTTTTATTGTAGTTTATGGTGGAGTGATGATTGTCTTCAAGAAATGCTATGTAGAATACAGAAAATATTCCTTTTTTTGTTGGACAAACTGCTAATCCCTGTGTTTTTCTGTGTTTACCTGTGTATGCATGTCTTCTGTTTATAGTTTCACAGCAAAAATATCATTTGAAAATGTAAATACAATGCACACAATCATACAGTGAACATCTGAGCACAAAATACCTTCCAAAAACACAACACAGATGCAAAAAAAAAGCTTAAAGATGAAGTCGTTTTACATAGCTTTCAGCAAAATCCCAAAGTTAATGTGTACATATTGTGGATAAACCCAACATGTAGACAATCCAGACAGATCTCTCTTTTTCCACCAGCCCTTCAGTTGTGTTTTAACAAGATGGAAAAACCCAGTCAGTGGACTGCAGGTACAGAGGTCGTACGTATTAGACTGTTGCCATGGTCCTGAGGAGGTATACACAGAATGATGTAATATTTCCCACTGCCCTCTCCTGCCTCCGTCCCCCCCCTCCCTCCCTCATCATTATTTTTCTCTTTTTCTCTCTCCCCAGTGCAATCTCATTAGATTGGATTGCCCCCTGGCCACGAGCCCCAGTGGCCATGTGGCGTTGTATCCTCTCCCCGCCCCGCCCCGCCCTTCCCCCTCCTCTTCCCTTATACCGATTCCTCATGGAGTGGAAGTGGTCTGATTGATGTCCAGCAACCCTATATCACAGTGCAGCCGTCCCTCTCCAGCTGGTGGCTTCAGTCATGCCGTACAGCCAGATCAATCAGAGTGACCCCCGCTGTGCACACTGATCACTGTCTCTGAAACTGAAAACACATTTACAGCTTACAACACAGCCCCTGCCTCAAGGTCCAGATACTGCTCGCGATTATTCTCGTGTAATTACGGAAATTAAATAATAACGATGACTCAAAGGTACAAGTAGCTGCAACATTTTGATTTGTTGTTGCTCCCACTTTCTCCCGACAGTTTGTCCAACAAAACAAGCTTTTATTTTTTACATGTTTTGATCTGTTATGGCGGTAACTTTGTTCTTGGTTATTGTACATTTTCTGTAACCATTTCTACCTCATTTTTGCGGCATATTGTACATGAAAGTATTTATTTCATGTCTTTTTTGATGTCTGTTTTAAAAATGATAATAATGTTCTTGAACTGTAATGGTCTACCTCAGAAAAGACTGTATTTTAAGAGAAGAGTATCACACAATATTAAACAGAATTTGTCAATATTGCACTGCGGATCTTCCTTTTTTCCTTCTTCTTCTTCTCCTCTGACTTCAGCGGTCGAGAGGCTGCAATTGACCAGAGTGCAGAAATGACATGATGGTGGTGTTTACCTTATGTCTCTGTATCTGGAGCCTGGCCTGACCCCAATGTTAAGGTCAACACAGCTACTTAAACTGGTTGCTAAATCGAAGGCTACATCACAAGGTTTTGGATTTGACTTCGCACAGAAGCCTGTAAACTCGGCAGGTAACGTCAGTGTGAAGAAATAAAACCGTGGGTTCATGTGAAAGATTTGAAGCAAGCATTTCTGCAGTTGTAGCTGTGTGTCCTGTGTATCTGTGGGGTGAAAGATTACGAAGGGAGCCTTGTGTGTGTGTGTGTGTGTGTGTGTTTGTGTGTGTGTGCATTAAAGATAAAAACAGAATACTGTACGTGTCTTGTGTGTCTACGCGCACATACGTTTGCTGGCCTGCACGTGTGCGTGTTTTTATGTGTTGCCGTGTCCAGAACAGCAACAGAAGCAGTGCTAGCACACCCCTGAGGCTTCAGGCCCAGCACCAGAGCACAGAGGTCCTTCATCCCTGTCACTGTCTGTAAACAACTGCCCGTCCCAGCGGCCCACCCCGCGCTATTTCTGGCCTTTCCTGACATCTTTCAAAGACTCAAAACTAACTGAGAGAAGAAGTAAATCTGAGAAACTCTGGAGGAAGAAGTGAAAGTTTAGTCGAGGCCTGAAACAGGATCCCCAGTTATGGATTGTGGTGTCAAAGCAGAGTTCGAAACATCTGCGACTGAATCCCAGCAGAACAGTAACGCTGGTGGTGTTGATGACAGAGTAATTAATTGTCTAATAATGATGCATAGCTCTGTTATAAGCACAACCTTGTGCTGCGGCTGCCCTTCATCCTCTGATGAAGGATAATCGTTTTTGCAGCTGTTTAAAAATTATTTCCTATCTTTCCCCGTCACAAACTCAATGACATAATCCACAGAGCAACATAACCTTGCAAAGGTAAAATAGACCATGTGGAAATGTGACATTGGTACATAGGAGAGGCTTATTTACATCATGCATCCTAATTTCACGCTACAGGTAAATTGCATTTTGACAAGCAATAGATCAAAAATTAAAAATACCAGCTGGAGTTTTCATATTTTTGTACATTGCAACAAATATAGAAGTAACAGCTTTACCTCTACAGTGTGGTGAAACTATTGTAACAGGATTTGTGATAATTAAATTCACACTTTCATGTATATTTATATATTCTTCCACAGTTTGGGTTACTTTCCATCCAGCGAGTGACTGAAAACCAGTTTGTCCTTTTTGTCCTGAGTGATTTCTGTCCTCCAGGAAGTCAATCATTTTCTTCTCCCCGCTGATTGGAGGTAATTAGGCGAGCAGAGTTTGTAATTGGATAATAAAAGATGCTAATGAGCTGCTGTCCTATTTACTCATACTGTGGCAGTGAATAGCACGACACATCTCTGCCACGCTTTCCTCACTGCAACACAGCTCTAATAAAAACTGATCATGAAGGTACATTAAGCATTAATTAAAAGATATACATGTTAATTATCAAAATAATTAGATTTAAATAGTTGGGTTTATAGATAGATAAGGTGATAGGGATATCTTATAGTACGTTTTAAATTATCTGATGATGTCAAAGGTGTGTAATCACAATGGAAACCAAAGTTTTTCGTCACTGCATCGTGCTCATGGATGTGTTTTGTTTTGTTTGTTGTTTGTTTATATATTTGTCATGTGCTGATAGTGATTAAATAATTTTTTCCGCATGCCCTGTTGCAACACAATCACCAGAATAAATATAAGCTTTGTACATTTCTGCAAACCACAAATATGTGAAATTTGAACATTGTATGTGTAGCAATATGTCGAAACACAGAGCGTGACAGCTCTGTGGTTAACACGTGGTTAGATGTAGGCGCAAAAAGCGCTTGGTTAGGGTCAGGAAAACATCATGATTCGCTTTAAAATACCAGTTTTTGTCACACAAACATGGCTGGTCTCAAACAGCGGTCCGTCTCACCCAGGCCTCACACCATCCACCTCCTCCTGATGAGAGACTCAGCCCATATTCATGTGTCCAAACTACACCACCTTAAAAATGTGGATATGACGCATATGAAATACACAAATGTGACTTATCTGTGGTTTGCCAACATTTGATCCTGGCGACTGGGCTGCTTGACAAAAACTGAGAAAGTTATTTATGGTAACAACCTTCATAAAGAAAAGGTCAAACTCTGATCTCATTTCACACGGACACAGTCCTCCTCGCTACCTTTGCCGTGCTGCTGGTCTTCCATTGTCCGGGCCTTGATACTGACAAGGTTGACATCAGAGGAGAGCTCTGACACTGGGTGAGTTAGGACTGCCAGCTGTTAGCAATCAAGTCTATTTTGAAGTCAGGGACACATGGACCCCCAGGGCCAAAGCAGCAACTAGCCCAACCCCTCGCCACCCCCCAACCCAGCCTACAACCTCCGAGCCCCCTGGTCCCACCGATAGCCAGCACAGCTGTATTGGTTCCAGATGTTGCAAAGCTGCAGTAAGGGCTCTTTACCTAAGAGGACCCTGAAAATGATGGTGGACCTGCACAGAGAGTGGAAATGCAGCTGAAGAGTATGTTTCAACACCAAACCTGCTGCAGCAGATGCTAAAATAAGAAGACAAGAGACTAGATTTCTTAAAGTGAAAGCTTTTGCACAATATCCTCAAACTCCTGTCCTTGACAGAGGAAGTGCTGCAGATTGAAACAGAGAGACCACACTGCAGTCTGCTTTTAGAGAATGGGATCAATGTCATTTAATGGCATTGCTGTCATCACAAATATTGGCCTGAATACTAAAGAGTCTAATCTTTATGGTAACTGGGACCGAGTCCATCGCTCCTGCAACATTTGGCGG
Source organism: Chaetodon striatus (assembly GCA_029783705.1). Classification (NCBI taxonomy): domain Eukaryota; kingdom Metazoa; phylum Chordata; class Actinopteri; order Chaetodontiformes; family Chaetodontidae; genus Chaetodon; species Chaetodon striatus. The sequence continues at coordinate 15,508,356 of JAPZEB010000002.1, forward strand.
TTTCAAGCAGAGTGGTATAAGATCTAAGGAGAGAACACGGAAAAAGTGAATCACCATCATTAGATGAAGTCTGCAGCTCCAAGCCAGATAAATAAACTAATCTGGAACCTGGATGGAGAGAGGAAAACAATGGTACAATGGAAACTGCTCAGGTTGTCTGAGAGGAAATGATCAAATCTTTGCAGCTGCATTGTTTCTGTGTCGGACAGGTCAATCAAAACTCTCAGGAAATTGGGTTTGACAGGTGGAATGTCCCGGTAAAATATCTTGGCCTGCCCCCGCCCACACGACTTAAACTGATCACTGAATAAATAAATAGTAAATAGGTCCGTGGGAGAAAAAACAGACTGCTGCTTAGGAACAATGGAAACAGAGGTGTGACTGTGAGAATAGCAGCAGAATCTGATGTTGACAGAAACAGATGAAGGAGCTAACATGAAAATCTTCATGTTAAATTAGTTTTTTTCACATTAGGTAGTCTGCAGATGATCGTGTGATGATGGCACCTAATTTCAAACAGACCATAAATAAAAGAAAGCTTTTATGCAGGTCTATACCTCCCTCATGTGGCCAGTCCAAGGACGATTAAAACCAGAGGATTGACCAGATTGTGCCATGAATTCATTCCCAGCAGATGACTCTACAGCTAGCTGAAGTTATTGTGGTATTTATTTTGCTGTAAACTTCATCAGCATGTAAGATTTAGCCAAAGTGATGTCCTGTTATTTACTAACTTAGTTCTTAAGTGCTTTTCCTCTTCTTAAAATGGATCAAAGGGCTTTTAGGTGCAGTACTGAATTGAAGGAGTTGGAGGATGGAGCATCAGGTTATAGATGCTTTGATTGAGCTGTTTGCCTCCATGTGATCCAGGATATGATGAGCTGATCTTTGTATCACTCATGCTGTGATTCTGAAAATGTATGAGTTGTTTTTATGTATTTATTTATTTATTTATTTTATCTCAACCAGGCTATTCCTGGTTAAATGAATTTTAAATAAATTAAATCTATAAATTCAGCTGATGGGATTTTAAAATGATTGAGTGCAATATGACAATGAAACAGGGTGTGAACTTTTAACACTGTTGTAAAAAACAACACACGTTTACACACATTTACACACAGACAGACAGACAGACAGACACACACACACACACACACACACACAGTGCCTAGAAAACCTAGAAAATTCAGTGTCCCAAGCAATCTTTCCCCGGTGCCCCCCCTTTCTAAATAAATAAATAATGTTACTATCAGTATTAGTAGTAGCATTGTTTACATCATTTTATGTATTACTAACAAAAAAGACAACAACAACACAACAAACTAAAATAATAAATGGCAAATTGCAAATTTCAGTGTGTTCTTGTTTTTGTATGGCGCCCTTTTCATTTTGTCTTTCTCTAATAATCTCCACACACACACACTCTACTTCCCTATTTCCCTTATAATTTATTTAAAAAGATATATAATAAAATAAAAAGTGGGGGGCGCCCTAGGCCCATAGGAAGATCTGCCACTGTTTACTCAGCCATAATAAATTTACAAACAGAGCTATAGTACAACTTTTGGACAGCAAAGCAGCGCCTGAACTGAAACATTTAATGCAGGAGCGCCCCCTGCTGGCTTCAATTGGGAAACACTGAGAAGTTACATTAATGACAAGGAAACATATGACAAATATGCACTTTAAAAACATGCCATGTTTACAGAGTAGCCTGTGTTCATATAAGGAACAAACCTACACTATATTATTAACATAAGGTATTTTAACATGTGTCCTGTTTGACCGTATGTTATCACTTTTATTCAGACAGTGTACAGCAAATAATTTATTATTATTATTATCATTATATCTTCTACTTAAGCAGATCCAGTCTCATTCAGATTGAAGATGTCCTTTTTAGGAGCTATCTGGTCTAGAGGGCAGTATAAACAGTGTTACAGTAATACACACACACACACACACACACCACAAATGAGTGAGCACAGCATCCACTTAACCCTTTGAAACCTGAAAACACTGGCTTGGTTTATTTCAAAACATGGAAAGATTGTAATGAGCAGCAAAAGAGGAAATTACCCAAAAACATTAGCAAGAAATTGGTAAAAGAAAAGAAAAGAAAAGAAAAGAGAGAGAGTGAGAGAAAATCAAAAACAAGAACATTAGTAAAAAAAAAAAAAAAAAGTTAAAAACAAACTAACAAGGAAATGACCCAGAAAAGTGCTTAAAATAGTAATAGTTTATTTTATTTTATCTAATTTATTTTTTCCCTGTTAAAAGGGTTTTTTGGGGGAGTTTTTCCTTATCTGCTGTGAGGGTCTAAAAAAACAGAGGTATGCTGTAAAGCCCTCTGAGGCCAACTGTGATTTGTGATATTGGGCTTTATAAATAAAATCGATTGATTAATTATTTTAACAATTTAATATAATTTCAAATATGTAGTAATAATAATGATTATAAATATAATTTTTGCCTTTTCCCCATCCCCCCAGTTTTTTAAAATAATTTTCTTATTATCTTTTTTTTCCCAATTTGTGGGACATTTCTTACCAACTTGCTCGTTGCCTTTTATTCCATGTTTTTTTTTTTTTTTGTTAAATAAAGAAATCACACCATGCTTGGGCTTCAAAGGTTTAAATACTTGTGAAAGGTGTCTGAAAGCAGCACAAGAAAAGTAAAGTTGCTCCAGGTTTTAAAGGGTAAAAATGCAAACAACAACAACAATAACATCAACTACAAAACACAAATGTGTACATTTTGATAATAACACGTCACATGTGTTTGCACACAGGCAGCAGCACACGCATGATTTGCAGATGTTTCCGTGGATCCTCCTCCTTCCACAGCTCAGCTCACTGTCACACCATGTATCTGTCAGAGAGGTAAAATCCCGACAACTTGTAAACCTTCTCTGTTTCCGACAAATACATGCCGTTGGGAAAGTATCCGGTTTGCTGGCGCTGCCATCTGCAGATAGGGTATCATGAGTGTGAGTTCAGACTTACTGGAAATTACAGCGTCTGATGAAATGACTCGACGTCACCCCGCCTACGTCTCATTCTGTGGAAGTTCACCAAGCCCACTGAGCTCAGTTATAGTTTCTGTTTCAACGGCGGCAGATCATTACCAACCATATTTATACTGTATTATGTTTTTAATGTGTTGCCCAGTCATTTCTGAGAGGTTCAAGGCCACAGAGTGAGTTATATATAATCCTGACAGTCACAAACACACCACAGTGCAGACACATGGAAATAAAAGAAGGAGCACATCTGGATCCAAACATATTGTGTGTGTGTGTGTGTGTGTGTGTGTGTGTGTGTGTGTGTGTACATCATCACATCACAGCCCCCATGCTGTCCGGATGACTGTGTGTCTAGGTCATGTGTAAACTTGAACGTGAGGACAGGAAGTAGCGCGCGCTCCTCCGTTACTGGCACAGTGTGCACAACAGGGAAGTAAGCCTCACCTACTTTTCTTTACGGTGTTAAAAGTTGAGCTGCTCGGTGCTTAAAGTCGATTTCTCCTCGGTTAAAGACGACGGCCCAGCTTTTAAACAAGGGGCAGCCTCACAGTGAGTAATGGAGGAGGGATATGTTCAGTAGGACACTCGGACTGAAGCAGGACTTATGAGACAGAGGAGGAGGAAGAGGCGACGGACAAGACACATTTTCAATGTTTTGAAGTCTACTTTGAACTGAAGGTGAGTGTTGTTTGTTTTGTTGATGTGACAGGTAAACACCGCGGCCTGCAGCTGATAAGGCCTGTCAGTTGTGAGAATGGAAATGAGCTTGTTGTGTCTCTGGTATGTTTTGGATACAAAAAAAAAAAAATGTTGCAGGATGTTATGTCGGCCTGAAATACAGCCTCCTGTTCTGCTACAGTCATGCAAACCCCTGTGAGTGGTTGTGATGTCCACTTTGTTTTTATTCCACCAGTTAAAAATAGGCTCTAATCATAAACATTGTCTTGTAATTCACTAAATGTTTATGGGAAGTATGTAATCATCGTTATCAATGCAGTCCCTCCCTCCACACTCTGTGCCCCAGTAAGCACATGTGGCGCATCTGCTGCACCAATAAATGCTCAGCAGTTTAACACTGTTTATGTGCCATTAATCTCAACATTGGAGCTGATTAGATATTAGTATTTAATATGAAAGTGTTAGATCCCCACATTAAAGCAGCTGTAGGGGAGAGCGGGGTCAGTTAGCACGTTTTTGTATCAACACATAATAATATTTAGTTGTTCACAGACTACGTGAACAGTTATGGTAATAATCAATAAATACTGCTTTTAATAATGTCATTATTTTTCCAATCTAACCACAACTGATGGAGTTTTTTTAAAACTTTACTTTTTATCTGTGTTTTCAGGGGGTGTGGGTTAGTAAGAGCCAGAGCAGATTTTTATTTATTTATTTTTAAACTAACCAGTCAATAGGTTACATCCCTTTATGTATACGGTCCATTTTCCCCAGTATTTTACATACTGATGAAGTTCCAGTCTTAAAGAAAAGGTTCTTTAATCCAGTGGTTCCCAACCTTTTTCTTGAGGGACCCATATTTTTACCGTTGTACACTCTGGTTATGAAAAACACTTTTGATCCTTCTGATTGGTGGACCCTTACACACTTACACCTTTTCCACCGCAGGAACTTTTTTCATTTCAGTGTTTCCCCTACCATTATATTAGGAGGGCACCCCCCGCCCCCCTGGAAGGTCAAGTTAATTTTATTTAATTTTATTTTCTATATAGTGCCAGATCACAACAAAAGTCAT
>JAPZEB010000002.1:15538608-15557850 GCA_029783705.1 Chaetodon striatus
TCTCTCTCTCTCTCACACACACACACACACACACACACACACACACACACACACACACACACACACACACACACAGATCCTATAAGTAGAGACATGAATAGCAGTGGTTTCACTTCAAATGTGTTTTTGGTTTTGGACAGGTAAGAGTTGGGTTTTCTTTCTCTTATGTTTCTTTTGTTCAGTCAGGTAGACTGGTCAAAACTGTGAGTTTGGAGTATTTTCAAATTGAATTTATTAAATCAATTAATCATTTATTTTATTTATTTTTAAACCAGTCCCTTACAGCTGTTTCATGCAATGAATAATGTTGCTGGTTTTTGTTGCTTCCCTTTCTCTCTGAGAGCTGGGTCTCTCTCTTCCCCTCTTCTCTCTCTTTCTCTCTCTGTCTCTCTCTCTCTCTCTCTCTCACACACACACACACACACACACACACACACACACACACACACACACACACATACAACTGAAAAAAAAAGAATATGAGCCAAATAAATACTGGTAAAGTACAATACGTACATGTAATTTACCCAAAGTTCATTTAACGTAACGAGACGAAGGGCGAGATCACACCGGATCAAAATGGAAAAGCATGCAGAAGTCCACTGCTCTACTGTAGCTTCACTCCTAGCAGACTATGAAATAGGGAGAAAAACAGAAAGAGAGAGAAACTGAAAGAAAGATAGCGAGAGAGGCCCCTGTCCTGAGCAGTTATAGCCACCTGGTCAGCTAGGAGTGACTGACTCCCCACACCACAGGGCACAGGGTGCTTCCTTCAGTGGCAAGTCTTCTTCTAACCCTCCATCTTTGTCCTGCAGTCCAAGGGGGAGGAGGAGGAGAAGGAGGAGAAGGAGGAGGAGGGGTGGGTAGAGGTGAAATCAGGCGAGATGGTCGGGGCTGTGGATGCCCCTTCACTGTAATTCGGTAGGTCCAGTTCTGGATGCAGAACGAGGATAGCAAAGGTGTTTGGGGATCTGTGTTAAGCATGTGCGGAGGCAGGGAGGAGGTATGTGCTCAGAAATGCTGAGTGGGCTGAGGATGGACCGGGAACTGAGGGTGCAGATTGAGGGGTGAGGGATGGGGGGGTCAGAAAGCCAATCTTCTTCTCCAGGCTTATAGGGCCTGTGTCTTGAGCTCGATGGGCTCTCCCCTGGTCTCCTGCTGGCCCTCAGCCTCTGGAGGCCGGGTACCCTTAAGTGTGGCGAGCCTCTCGGAGAGGCCGCGGACACGGGGGAACAGCATGAAGTCATACAGCAGAGCACCCATGGCACCACCGATCATGGGTCCCACCCAGTACACCTGCCATTAGATGAAAAAGAGCATATTGTGTTAGGGAGTTTGAAGATGTCACATTACCATGGAGGAGTTTGTCGTGCTAAAAGATTTACAGATATAATAATCTTACCCAGTGGTTGACAAAATTCCTGACCAGGACAGCAGGGGCGAAGGACCTGGCTGGGTTCATTCCTGCTCCAGTGTAGTACATCTGAGTCAAAGGCAGGGAGCAGGTCAGGGTTAAGTAAACGTGTCTGTCAGATCATACAGTGATTAGATTCTTGTATGAAACCAGTGAGATGTTTGTTCTTACCCCAAGAAGATGTCCCATGAGCACAGAGAAGCCGATGGCCAGGGCAGCAGAGCCCAGGCGTCCATTGCGCCTCTCATCAGTCACAGCAAAGATGCAGACAACGAGCTGCAGGGTGAGGAAGACCTCCATGGTGGTGGCCATGCCCAGGCTGATGCCTGGCTGCAGCTGTAAGACAGGAGCGGGAAAAAAGATTAAATGAATGATGTAAGTGCATAAATTTAAACCACAATCAACATGATTTAAATATTTTAATTAAATTGTTGCATACATGATGCAGATGCTGTTTTTTTTTTTACACATACGTACACACTGATTTTTTTTCTCCCTTTTAAAGACAATGTGTCAGACTTGTCAGGTTTTCAAGACAGAACTGGCAATCAGTTTTGTGTACTTCCAATACTTAATTTGTGATAAATATTCAGCAGTCAGTGTATGTGGAAAAAACATTTGCGACTGTCAGGTAATCTTACCGTGTTGAGTGCTAGATTTCCTCTCATGTTGTTGGGCGTGACCCCGTAGAGCACAGCAGCACCAGCCAGTGCTCCCAGACACTGGGCCATGATGTAGAAGAAGGCACGGAACAGGGACATCTGGGAGCCGATCAGGTAGGCAAAGGTAACAGCTGGGTTGATGTGTCCTCCGCTGATGTGGCCGATGGACTGGATGAAGGTGGCAGCCGCCAGCCCAAAGCAAAAGGCAACATGGAGGACATTATGGGGCCCGGTGGTCCAGCGGAGGGCTGCCCCCAGCCCAAAGAATACAAAGAACATGGTGCCGTAGAACTCGGCGAACACAGCCCGCCAGAAAGACATGGACCTGAACTCCCACATGGTGGCAAAGGGTCAAAAAGCAACCTCGAAGCAATGGAGGGATGAAAACAGATAAACTAACTAATCAACTAAGAGGAGACACTGTTTCTCCACAATAACGACTGCGTTTCAAACCAAAAAACACAGAGCAGATGACAAAAAGAAAATCACCCTCAAACAGAAATTGCCTCTCTAAAGCTAAATGCAACAACACGTAAACTGCTCAACATGTAACTCTCATGCAACTGTGAACAATCTGCTGCTCTGAATTCTGATTTCTGTCATAGAGAGCTCCTGAGTGGAGCAATACGCCAGTCTCTGTGCATCTATGTGCCAACCCCGCTGGTTGTTAGTAGAAGAACATGGATAGACAAACGTTAAGCATGTCCTGCAGACATTCAGCCTCTTTACCAGAGCAGGGGGAGCTCAGAGGCCTTTTTATAACTCCACAGGGGCCACAACAGCCCCGCCGGGCCCAGGGGAGGGGCCAGCGCACAATACTACAAATCAAAACAAATTCATTTAACCCTTCTCCTGCCTTGACCTGCCTCCGTCTGCTCATTGTAGAAATTACCCCACATCTAGACCACTGGGTTGCAAGTTTAAATGCCAAGCAGCCCTTAATAATTTCTTTAACTTATTTGTGTTGTGTTGGCAGCTTAAGGGGTACTTTTAATACTATGACTTCAGGGTTAGATTATGTGGGGAGTAAACAAAATGTAAAATGATTGGGAGCCTCTGATATTTCTGCTGGGGGCTTTCCTGTACTGTTCTACTGGAGGGGGTGCAGATCTTGTACTTGAGTACCACCAACAATCTGAAGCATTCATACAAAGTGGTACAAACACTAATTTATGACATCACTGGCTGATCGCCCCCCGTGAGAAACTGCACTAACCTTCAAACCTGAAAATAGAAAAGCAGTGAGAATGTGGTGGGCAGAACCTCTGAGCAGGAAGAAGCTGGGTGCAGTGGGAGTTTTTCTTGATTTTCCATCATTTTGGTGTTTTTACAACCACAGCATTAATGTCATTGGAGTGTCTATCTTTCACTCATTTTCCATGACTTTCCTTTCATTGTCTCCTCTGTAATGTACCCTTCACATTCACGCTAATCAAAGCACGAGCAATTTCTCCACTGGTGCTCTGGATCGGTACAAATTAGGTTTGTGGCAGCAGAACTGATTAGGCACAGTTTTACTTTGTGTGTGTGTGAGTGTGTGCTGGGTGGGTTTGGAGGCTCACGTCGGATAAAGCGGTGGAAAATCCACGGTTGGAGAGGAAGAGGGGAGAGCAGGCCTGGCATTGAGCTTCTGCACTGGAGCATCATGCTGACCAGGGCAGCCAGCGGGACGGCCGCAGCCCTCTGAAAGGATTATGCTGAGCTCACTGCTTTTCTCCTTTCATGCATAGAGACAAAACGCTGGCAGTAACAGTTTCTGCTGGTTTCTATGATCTGTTTGTCTTGCCATCACTGTTGAATCTATGTCCGAGAGTGGCTATATGTATTTGCCTCTGCACTCACACTCCAGAGAGCTGTGCTGGAATAGCATCAGAAGAGTATACAAATATAATCCATGCACAATTTTATGTCTCAAAAATGTACCTCACTTTGGAAGTTGAGCTTAAATGTGATTTATCACATCAGTCTCATAGCAACCTGACATTTGGATCTTTTTCACCACTAAACAACATTAAAAACACAAACAAAATCTCTCACCGTTGTGCAATGAACAATAGTGGTCGTTTACCTTTTGAATTAAAAAATAAAAGTGTTGATGATGTTGTCCTGATTCTGACAGTTTATTAGTTTGCCAGTTGGTGCACCTCTATTGTGATGAGTATTATGTCCTTCTCATGACTCCCTCAGTCAGTGGTAAGCCACCTTTTGTGGGTTTAAGCCCACAGTTTAGTTTCACAGGGGATGGTGTTGAAAAGGTGCTTGCATTGTGTTTTCCTGTTCCCTGGATCCAGACTGCTGACACGTACATAATAACATGCAGCCACTAAACATCTCACACTGGAGCAGAAACTCTGGCCTCCACTCACCACACAGTGGTCAACATGTCTATTGCAGGACACATGAGGCGAGGGACTAAAACATACAGTATCTATATATGGCCTCAGGGGTGCTGATAAAAAAAATCCTCAGCAGCAGAGGATATTTATGTTCTACTTCCTTCAAATAAGCGAAACCACCAATCAAGCGTCCTTGTCATCTCATTTACAACAATCTAGGGTTCATATGCCAATGAATAATCGACTGACTAATAATTAACTTTAATACCAGATCCACTGAGCATCACTGAATTAGGAGGTGGCATCTTTGCTAAATACTTAGGAGGGAAATACGCCCTGTAGTTTTTAAAAACCACACACAACAGTGCAGAAAATACCAAGGAAATCTACATCATAAAGAAATTCCCTGTTTCCATTTCCCTTTTGAACTCAGTGTAAAAGCACATCGAAGATGGGAAGCCCCTGAAATACCCTGTGTAACGTTAGAGAGAAGTGAGAGTAGAGTGCTCTGAATTGTTAGCACTACTCAGTGGCTACAAAGTAGCATTTCACATTTTCATGGGAATTAGTTAAAGGGTAGGCTCGTATTTGTTTTTTTAAGTCTGTCTAAATACAATTTTCACATGCTCAAATGTAAATTAAAAGACTGATCAGTCACTGTAATTGTTCACCCTTTCCATTCTGGCTGTGAAGAAATGTGGCTAGTTTATGGCTGTGTGTGGCTAGTACACATCACATCAGTTTGGGGGTTGGAGGCAGCTACATTTAGGGCAAAAAGGTCATGGTTAGAGCTAGTACTAGCCAATAATTGATATTCTCTGAGATTAAGGTCGTAAATTTACAAGATAAACCAAACAAATCTACCACCAGAGAGCCAGGTGACATACTTTGAGTTGCAACAAAGTACATTTAGGCATGCGTGGAGTACTGAATGGGTAGGCCTACCGTGTCAGGGGTCCATCTGGCCTTCATCTGCAAAATGTCACTCAAGTTCTGTAACACATGCCGACCAGGAAGAGACTTAAACTCTCCACGAAGAGATGCAAAGTAACTGCAGTGAGACACAAAACAATGAAAAAAGACACAAAATGACCTCAAAGAGACACAAAAAGATGCATAATCAGGGGTTAAGTATAGACAGCGCAGGCATAGCGGTTGCACAGGTAATGGGACAATACAATTTACAGTGGGTAGTTTAGGTGCAAAACCTCTCAAGACTGACAAGCTGGACACATCTGCAAGTAGATGTAACATAAAAGCAGTTGTTGGTAAATATATATATATATCTAACCCTTAAATTCTGTGTGTGTGTGTGCTTCTTAACTAGTAACTAGGGCACTGGGGCATATCACAGCTACCTTACGCAGCTACACATAATGTCTACAGAGAGAGGCACAACAACAACAAAAAGAGGCATAACCACAAAGTCTGTGTGTCTTGCTCCTTTTAAGGAGAGGTGGTGGGGCCCTCTGCATATCTGTGCCCGGGGGTCCACTGATCATAATCCGCCCATGCATTTAGAGAGGAAAATGTGATGCGTGAATAGGTGAAGCACAGGATGTCCACACAGGAGGCTGAGGTTGGAGTGAGTCAACACTGGTCTATTAATCGCAGTAGTTATTTAGTTGACTCATCATTTTTCAGTTATTAGGATGTATAAAGCTGCTGAATGCACACTGTGTACAGAAACTTTTGCAAGATAGCTCAATAGACCCTTACGTGTAGGCGTCATATCTCATTATTGCTAGGACGCCAAGGAGTAAATACAACCAGGTGAAATAGCCTCATTGACTATTTTTTGTTTGTTTTTTTTACCAGGTGCAAATAGCATAGCTGGGTATGGACACCTGGGTGCTTGCCTCTGCCATGATGCTATATGAAGATAGCAACCTTGGCTCTTCCACCCTGGGTTCAAACAGAACGGTTCTCTATTAACTTCTAACTTCCTGACTGTTGTTTGCTTCTGTATTTGTCTTGGTATTTTGTGTCTGTTGAGCACTTTGGTTAACTGTGGTTGTTTCTAATGTGCTCTAGAAATTAAGTTTGACTTGACTAAAGACACCTGGTTGCTTACAGCAACTGCCTTGATGATCTTGTCCCCCATCACTGAAATTGGAGCTGTTAGGGAGGGATGTCTTTATGGCCAATATGAACAATTACAGTGACCAATAATTATTTCAATGGACTTATGGACATATGAGTAATTTTTTAAGATAGATTTGGAAAAATGTGAAACAATCTTTTATACATCGTTTGATGCAGAGACCACATCCCCACAAAAATATTTATTTCTTCAGTGGATTCTTTCTGTGAAACTTCAGTGATGAGTTTTTTCTGTAACTTGAAATAGTGATGTTTCAATACTAGAGCCTTGTATTCAACAGTCTTAAACAGTTTATTAGAAATGTATACTCAAACTCCCACAGCATAAGACAAACGCAAAAGTGTTCAACACGTGTTGAATCAAACACACAAGCCTCCACAGCAAAGTACTGGTGTATCTGATTAACAAACAGAACCTGTATTGTTAAACCTATCCGACATAGGATTTCTGCCCTCACCTCAGTATGCATATGGAAGAAAATTCATCTTTGTACCTGCTACAATGTGCAATGTTTTGTACACTGGCATAGAGAAACAAACTCGCCTTAGCAAAGGTATGACTATATGCGAAGATTGTACCACTCCACTACCATAATCTCAACACAAGCTGTAAGTTGCACGAGCATATCTGTTTATTTTAAATGCTGAAATATGTTTTTAAAAAATGAAGTTATTGTTGAATATTTGCAGATGTTGGCATACATTGGAAAACCTTTTTCAAGCGGAACTCCTGCTTTTTAAATTAACAAACAAAGTAAGTGCATTTTACAATACAAACATTAAAAGGGGAAATTCTGTCATTAAAAAAATCTACTTTTTTGGAAAATAGGCATTTAGAGTTTGTTTTTCATTAGAAATCACAATGTTCAATACTTCGCAAAAAAAAACAAAAAAAAAAAACAACCGAACAAACAAAAAAAAAAACTGAGAGAAGGTGTAAGACATCAGCACATCCCATTACAGTCATTTAAGTCAACGAACAATAACATTTTCATTTGAACAGAATTGTTCATGCAGAACAGAACAGCAAAGCACAGCACTGTATGTTGCTATGGAACTCTGTGCATGTCTGTATCCCACAGTCACTCCCTGTCACTCCCTGGAGGGGTTTCGCTTTGGAAACTGCGTAGAGAGACGAGGTCTCTTCTCCAACATGGCTGCCAACTCATGTCTAGTCTCTCTCTTCAACCAACTTATGACCCGCTTTGTTTACTACTGAGGTGGCATCCATGCTCGTCTACTCAAGGTCAGGCAATTCTGGAACAAAGACAAAATTATAAATGTGATCAGATTTGAATCCAACAGTTCACCGATCAATAGTTATGACATAAAAACCAAAGCACAAAAAATACAGCATTTACAGGTAGTTCATGGGAAATCAAATAAAAGTGACAACACCAGAGCAAACTTTGGTCCAAGAGACTTTTTGGATGTTGTGCAGCCACATTCAAACTAATACTTGAAATATATCCATTTGTGATTTTATTCTTATGTAACTTCCAAAGAAGTATTTTACTGTTGAAAAAAACTTTCCATAAAACTGGGCTGTTTATGCAGTAGAAAGACACAAATTCATTTAAAGGTGGTGCTACATGACCACAGAAACCAGGAAAAGGGCTTTAACGCAAGCTTGCCTGTTTTGAAGCAGAAAACCATATGGAGGCTGGCTGGTACCAATGATCTGGAATTACAGCTTATGAGTGCACTAAAATGTTTCTGAAAACATCTGAGGCGAGAAAAAGTCAACGCAGTAACAGAATCTTTGTTTCCTATTTGTTTAGTGCTGCTTAGTTTTACCACTTGATGTCAGTATTCCCTGCATTCGTTTTTACAATACAGGAAAGAGTATGGCACCAACTCCATTTACAAATTCTCATTTAACAGCCAAACAGTGCACTTAATACATTTTAGGTGAGAAATAGGCAATACAGTAACAGAATCTTGGTTTGTATTTGGTCATCACTGACTAGTTTTACTGTTTGATCAGAGTTGCATTTAAGAGAGATGGGAAACTCTCTCGATCTGCTTCTATACTCTGTGTGGTGGCATACAAAAACACTGAAATACAATCTGTAGTTCAAGCAACTGCCCTAGAGCCAGTGAAAATCAATTTCGTGTCATCTGGCGGATTTGAGCTGGGAGATAAGCAGGGACCTCTGGGCACTGGTAAGATGGGGGGAAGTTTACCACAGTTCATTAACTAGTCATATTGTTATGATACAACGCTGGTTGAAAATCGCTCAACAATGAGTAAGCTAGTCTGTTGTGAAATCACACTGTCTCCCTCCAACTGTCTGGCAGGTTCAACAACTGCCTGGTGCAAGTGGAGCTAGACACAGAATTGATTTCCCACTTCCTGGTTTCTTCATAAACCAAAACTCAGTTTGAAATAATGTTTATGTCTCCCACACTGTAGCTCTGATAATTCATTTTAATGTAATTCATGTGGTTTCATGATGCACGAAAATGCCCTGGGCAAAGAGCGGAGGGGAGGAAAGGAGAAGTACGGAGTTGCACAGGTCCTGTACATAGTCCAAAAGCTGGTATTCGGTAAAGTCCTACCTTACTACATGGCATGATATCACCTTTCCCACAAACATTTTACAGCTTCACTTAACAGATCCTTATGGGCATATTTGTATCCACTTGGTACTGCCTGGCATTATGTCACCCTTATGGGATCTAGTGACTACTGATTATTCATTACCTGATAGCTCTTTTAGAATAGTACTTACTTTCATCGTCGCTGTCTGCAGATTCATGCTGCAAAACAAAGCAAGAACAATAAAGACAATTCTTCATACACTGCTTAAGCTGGTACATGTCAACTAAAATTTTGCAAAACACCCCATATCTGTAATAAAGGATATGAAAAAAAGTACTATATGTGCTTAAAAAACCCCATACCTCTTCTTCTGCACCATCTAAATCAGGTAGATCATCCCCTCCCATGTTGTTCATCATCTTTGAGAAATGCACAGCAGACAACAATCAACACATCAGCACGACAGTTTATCTGGATGCAAATTCATTTTAGGCACCGTTTATGTTTAATGTACCTACCTCTGAGAATTTGTCAAAACTTGACAAGTCCTCATCTGATTCATCCTCCCAGTCTTTCCAGTTACTGAAGTTCACACTCAGCCAGTTGAACTAAGAAGAGATAGATTAAAGTGTGTAAGTAAGGCAATATTTTAGTATATTTTAATCAGTTTACAGCAGCATAATGATATTTAATCAGCTGTTTAGCTAGGTGGTATGAACTAAAAATTTTCTTATGCCTTCAGTCCTAATTACCAGAACAAGGCAGTCAGATGCAGGTCTGTAAGTCTGTAACTGGACCGCCACATGATTTATATCTAGGGATTGACAAGTTTTTAAAAAAAAAAAAAAAAATGCAAGTTACCTTTGTCTTGTCTTTGGTAAGTCGTGGCCATGATTTCCCAGCCTCTGCTTTTCGTAAACAACACAACACAGATCTGTCAGTGCGTTTGTGTTTGGAGTCCTGTGTGGAATAGAGAGAGTCTGATGAAGGCTTCAAAGGATAAAATACATGGCAGAGCTGCAACTTAGTCTACAGGTAACAAACATACTTTGGGGTCAATCTCCCCGAAGAGTTCCACTGAATTATGCTGTTTGATATTATCTGCTCCGCTGACACAGCTGTAAGGTGAAAAGAAAACAGACCATTATATTTCCTTTACAACTGCAAACCACTTCTGATGTCATCATTCTGTTCATGTACTGTGAACAGGCTCATATTTTCTTCAAGGTGATTCTCGGGAAGAAATTCTCGAGAATATTCCCATTTCATGTATTATAAATGCAACTCACCTGAATTCAAATTTGGACTTGTCAAAAGTTACTTTCACATCTTTACTGTCCTCCACGCAGAACTCTACAAAAACAGTGTCCCGTCTGTCCCACCACTTGGCTGTTGCAGGCTGCCTAATGACAATGACACATACAATTACATAATTACTATTCAAAAACCAAGAGTGTTGTTAATGACATTAGTTGGGCATGCCATTCTTCACAAGGGGATATTCATTATACTCTGGTGGCCCAGGCGTTAAGGCTGCAGTGTATTAATAGTCATGTTGAAATGTTGACGAAAGCGTCACTCATTCATTCAAGATGAGCATGAAAGCCTCTCAAGTATTCTTTACGTCTTTGCCTAAAGACAATATCGAGTTTTCATAAGAACAACTGAAGAACAAGCCCTTTAATCATAAAGGTGCACCTGCTATCTTGACAGTACATATAGTACACATGTATCAGAGCAATAGATTACTTAGATTATCAAACTGAGAGGGAGTCGGGCAATGCTAACGTTACATTACTAGTAAGCTGTACAGTTATTTGGTAAGGACAGTGAGAACAATATTTGACAGGATAAGGGCTGTTTGTATAATGTGTAACGCTGACAAGCATGTGTAAGTTGGCATTAGCTTACGTTAGCTTAAGTGAAATCTTCCCAGCTAATCATGACACCACGCTTTTAGGTGCCAACATTAACGTTACCCTTGTGTTGCATGGCATTAGCCTGCTAGCAAATGATAACGGAGCTGATGTAAAAAAAATACATAAAGTAGAGTTTAAAATCTTCTGGGACACGGTGGTGCAAAATTAAACTACGTTGAGGGAAAGTTAGCTGTCAGTGGATTTTAGTATTGACAGCCGTGTATGACTGCGCAGCTAAGGCTAACTCGTGTGCTTAACGTTAGCTCGGTTAGCTAATGTTAGCTGGTTGATCCCCATACTATCAAGACTTGTAGCTGGTTAGCTACGACCGTTAACGGCTACATAGTAAACCCAACACTTACATCTTCACTGTTTTAGCAAATAAAACTCCCTCGTCGGACCACGATATAGATAATAGTACTACCTAGCTGTGGTGCCCGGCAAAAGTGATATTGAAACCTAAACAGTTAACTCCAGCGTCAAAGACAGATGCGTTGGTGTGTCTCCAAACATCGCGTGATTTCCCATCTAATGACGTAACGTTTCACCCGCGATCTACGGGCGTGTGCACAAGTACTCGGCAGACCGAGGCCGTCGGAGACAGTTCTAGAGAGTTCCAGAGCAGCCCGCGAGCTCCACCACCCGTTTGGTTCCCTAACAGACAGTGGCACAAGGTGACTGATGGTTGTATTAACACTGTCATGATTACTGTGTACTGAATTATGGCTGCAAGTTGTTATTAGCAGGTTTTCTTGAATCCTTCCACTGTTGTTTTGCAGGAGCAAATATTCAGATCACTTGAAAGAAGTCCTAAATACTCCAAGCAGAAGACCTGGTGTAAAAAACCCCAACCCTAACCTGCTTTTAAAAAGTAAATGTATTAAAGTACTCTCGGCAAAATGCACTTATAAAGTTATTAAAGTAGGCAAAGAAAATGGCCCTTGCACATATAACTACGTCTACCACTAGCCTGCATTAGGCTATGGATCATTACCTTTAGGTTTCACTAACATGGTTTGGGACAACTCATTTCATCCATTTTATATTGAATAATACACCAATACAATACATCATACGTTTTCAGGTAAACTCCTAATTTGTTAAGTCCTATCTGTATCTGTCAAACATGCTAAAAAGTAGGCTACAGTATTTGCCTTAATTTAGTGGAGTTTAATTATAAAGCAGCATGGAATAGACATATCAAGCAAAATACAACTACCTCGAAAAAAACAACAACTTGAAGGTGCCCTGTAGGTTTTTGATGATGTGATGCTTAGACAGAGGTGTGTGGTAAGCAGGTTGTGAGTTACTTGCTGGGATGAGTTAGCTGAAGAGGCTTGGTTGCTTTGTGGAACACCCACCTGATGCCCCTGAAGACTTGCTCGCACTCTTACACTCACACAAATTCATTTTGATACCATGCTCCTCAAGTCGGGTGGAAGGGACACAATTTAAGAAATGTTTCTCGTACCAGAGGGGTTGCTAGTTAGTGGCTTTTGGTGAAAATAGTGGAAACAGTTATACAGTGATGGTGGTTGGACAGTTAGGCCAGCCATAATCTCTATTAATAGATTTTGCATATATATGCAGAATCTGTAGTCAATTGGACAACATTTTTGTATCGGACGTGCTTCTGTTTGTTGTCAATTTGTCGTTCAAGTAATTTTGATACACTAGGGATGTCAGTTTCTGTTAAGTTTGCTTTTAATTGCTACCACCTATAAACTGGTTACCTGGGTTGGGTGGGAGCTAACATTAGCAAGCGGTGCCACTCATGCGCATGAATTACCGCCAGTAATGCTGTCCCGGTGGCTGGACGATGTTGCTGTGGAAACATAATGGCCACCCTCCAGTCTCCTCCAAAGTAGCCCTGGTGAATAAGTGGCTTTATTTTGAGCTGCAAAACCCATTTAGCGTTGTTAAAAATGTTAACACCATCAGGTGTGCTAACACTGTTAACGGTGCTAACAGAGTTAAAGGGGGTTTACAGCCTAAATTGAGCCGCTTACTCACCAGAACCTGGGAGAAGACCGGAGGCTGGTGCACAGTGTAGAGCAGTTAAGGCTGGCTAACCAGTGGGGACCAAAAGGTGGGCACTGGGCACTAATCATTGTGTTAGCATTTTAAGCTAACCGGTTGTCTGTCTCCCAAGCAGCGCACAGTGCAGTAAACTGGAGAGTAGCAAGAACTTAGAGACTGACATGCATAACCAGTCAAAAATGTTCTTAGCGGTTAACCATTGAACTGTTAACTGTTGATACCCCTAGTTTGAATGGCAGGTAAAAAGTCTGTGTGGAGAGGCGGAACGCATTGGCTGAAATGCAATCTTGTTGTTAGCTTTATATTAGCTTTTCAAAAATGTATCTGCATTCATATGCAGATATTTGGTTATAGAGAAAATTGACGGCTCTCAGAAGAGGAGGTTTTGGATATCCACCTTGCCACATCAGATCAGCCCCCTTGGCCCTCATCCCCAGAGGGTTATTGTTGTCAGACAATAGCCAGTGGGTTCTGAGATTGGGCCCATCACTGCGGTTTAACCTGTTTAACGCAGATATAATGTTGAGTCAAGCCACCAAGTATCTACTCTTTGTTGGAGTCAGAGAAGAAGGTAAAAAAAGCTTAAAGATTAATAAGGTCAGGGCTAGTGAAGGACTCTTTTGTTAAATCCACCAAAGTGACTAAGACCATAGAGAAAATAAATGAGACAGCTTCATGTGGTAGCAAACGTTGCAGGAGGTCATTAATCCTTCCCAAAAACATGCTGCTGATTGAGAAAGTGTAGTCTCTTTTGACAGTATTATGGGCACAGCAGAAGACTGAGGGCATGCCTTCATTTAGAGATGATGAAATAGACAAGGACTTTTATTGTTTGTGTGTGGGTAATTTCTCAACAGGGACGAGCACAGATGCAGTGGTGGGAGCCATCGTGCCTCTCTGCACAGCTTGCTTCTCAGCCAGCTTATTAGCAGATGCCATTCAGAGTGAAGCTTAGCTTGATCACTTTAGACCCCCCTATAGGAGTAGAGGCTGTCAGAGGCACCTGCTGCTGGAGTTTGACTTCTAGTGGTTTTCTTGGTGGGCCAAAACACCTAAGCAGCAAAGAAAGACATGGAAACTGTCAGATGACTTTAAAGACCAACAGGGTCCCTTTGGGAACAGCTTTAAGCAGTTGGACTTGGACAAGAGAGAAGATAGGCTGGAGGCAGCGCTACTAATATGAGGCTTGGCAGCTGTCGATAGAGCAAGTGAACAATAGTGTGAAGGCAGGGAAAGAGAGAGCAGCTTGGATAGAATAACAATGCAGGAAGCTTCTGAATGTGTGGGACATGAGTGGTGATGTCAGAAAGGATGGGTTGAAAATATTTAAAGAATAGGTGTTTGACTCAGGTAGGAGTGACACATGCAGTACAGAGGAAGGTTTAGCGGATGAGTTTAGGTTACTGGTGACAAATAGTCTTTCTTTCTTTCCAATTTTGACCACCTTGTGCTAGATGTGCGTCTCAAGGACTAAAGGTAGTGCCAAAATAATGGCGGGCCTTGTGGGGGATAGTGGACACAAGGGAGGGAAGACACATCGGAAACGAGAGGCTGGAGGTAGTCAGACGGGAGTTTGTGTCGGCCACAGAAGGACTGTAGTTGAAGGACACAATAAAATTGCTCAGTAGGGCTGGTTATAGGTACTTGATACCTTTAAAGGGGAACTACACCTTTTTACAAAATTCATACATGTTATTCCTATGGTCTTAGATGGTCCAAAATATTGGTAAACACAAACAGTTCTCCAAAATCCAAAACGTAGAGTGCTTAAACTCAAATTTGTGATGTCATGGGGTATAAAGGCTGGAGCTACTTCATACACAGTTATTTAGGAAAGATGTTATAGATCAGTGGTTCCCCACTGGTGGGTCGTGGTTCAAAAGTGGATTGCAGGTCCATCCTGAATATACCCCAGGTGACTCACAAATATGTCAAGTTTGTAAAAAACACTTTATTTTTAAGTGCAGTGAATTTCTGGCACAGAAATTTTATGATAAAGTGCAGTTTCCTGCTGTAGAGTGAGTGACTAACAGACAGCTACTTAATAGAGACAGCAAACTAGCTTGACGACATGGCCGAACTCAAGTTTGATGCTGAATATATCAAACTGTGTGGACCCTGAACTAATGACTAAGGAGAAATCTGGACCCCAGAGCTGGACCAGTTGGGATCACTGTTATAGATGACACTGAGAGCACCCAGGGAAAGGCTTTGAGTTTATGGGTACATTTTCTGTTTCAAAACTAAGAACACAACAACAGAATAATTCTGTGGGTCCACAAAATCAGGCTCCCTTTCACTGTCTATGGAGCAACTCCAGACTTTTTACTTGATGACATCACAAGTTTGAGATTTACTTCTCTGGTTTCTGGCTTTAGAGTGACTCATGTTCACAAACATTGATTGAGCTTTTCTCGGCTATGGAAATAACATACTGGAATTCTTAATTTAGGTTTGTTTCCCTTTAAGGTATCTACTGAAATAACACAGTAGAAGTATTAAAACTTCTCCAGTCAAACCATAGATGTATTTGATCTTTTTTGTATCCAGATCCAGAAAAAAATGACAATCTGTATGGTTTTGC
Organism: Chaetodon striatus; assembly: GCA_029783705.1. NCBI lineage: Eukaryota > Metazoa > Chordata > Actinopteri > Chaetodontiformes > Chaetodontidae > Chaetodon > Chaetodon striatus. The sequence goes on from JAPZEB010000002.1 coordinate 15,554,212, forward strand.
TCACAGCCAATCACTGCAAGCATTCTTTGATTCAGTGTGACCTGTGACTGATAGATTACCACAGCAGCTATAACCCATACAGCTGATGGTATGGCAAAGTTGAGCGCAGTCTATTTGATAAAGTTGGCAGTTCAGCGTGCCGAAATGCCACCAAGACGTTTGAAAGTATGGCCATACTAAATGCATGTGGTGTCTGAACAACTGAATGCTTCTATTCACATTGTGGGAATCAAATTAAGTTAAAAAAAAGGCATCAATTGAGGTACTCTCTTGGTACTTGTATCACTTTGAGGCTACTGGTTTTGGTTATGGTGTCCTAATTTTTTAAACAATACCCAGCCCCACTGCTCAGTCCCAATTTAGCCAATTTAGAGGAGGGGACATGAAACCTTGATCAGAGTGAAGGACAAGTATAAACAGCTATGGATATTATTACATGTAGAACCTCTGTAAAGCAAACCGAACTAGCAGCACCAATCTTTAAACTTAATTTCTTTCAATAATCCAACATTTAAAAAGTTGAATATCAGCATTATCTACCTTATAATGCAACATTCCCACAGATAGATGTACTGTAATTATGTTATCTCTCTTGAAAGATTCCACCTGCACCTCAAAGCTGCTGAAGAGAGTATCTTTACAATGAAGTAGTCTCATGAATTAGTCATCATTAAAGAAAAGAAAGACATCAGTGAAACCTGAATTACCTCCAGGAGCTTTCTGCAGCTACAATGTGATTTGAATGGGGAATTAACCATAGCTTGCTGTGCTGCTGTCTTTTCTACCAGTCACTCTGGCAGATAATAAGCCATAATTTGGATGCATTATTGTGGTCTTAAAACCTAATTTCCTTCCTCATTGTGGTCCAGTTGACAAAAGTCTCCCCACTGGCCTGACTGTAATGATGCCATTTACAGAGTTTGTCAAGCGTACTGTTGAAACTCTGGCTGTGGTGAAGAAACACTTTTCTGTAGCTTAAGATAGCATAACTGTAAACAAAAGAAAAGATTTTATATAGCTGATTTTACATTGCAGTGTCTGGCAATACACATATTGTATACATAATTCTTGCAGATAGACTAAGAGGGTTTTGTTCACATGGTCATATTGGTTGTGAAATCTGTAAAATGTAATCTGAAATGTATACGTGTAGGAAAGTATCACAAACTATAACAAATACTAAGTTATTAATTACTAAAAATAACAATTACATGATTTAAATAACCACCCCAAAATAGAAACTGTACATATTTTTTCTACAAGACTTTGCAACTCTGTATTTTACAAGATTTCATTTGTGAAGTGATGATGTCAGCCAGACACAAATCCCAGAGTTTCTCCATATACAATGAAAAATGAAGGGGGGGCTTTACTGGCATATGACAAAATTTTCTGATTCACAGCTGGATGTCCTACATTTATGTAACACTCATGTGACGTAATATCTAAAAAAAGGAATCAATGAGCCTACAGTCAGTCACTAATTCGGTTTTAATGGACTGACTCCAAAAACTGTCACATGATGACGTGTCCTGTGTTCTGATCTCCAGCTCAGGGAAGTAGTCATCTCTGCATGAAGATATAATTCCCCAACATCGATAAAATAGCACATGTCGTATGTGTTATGATTGATTTTCATTTTGTGTATGGCTATAATGAAAGAGATGAGTATTAGAAATGTTTTAACGTGTAGTGCTGTCAGTAGAGGAAAGGCTAAAGACATAATAACCCCAAATTAACTCATAGAACAATAAATTGCATTCAGATAAGGTGTTCTAGCTAATGTTGATTTGGGTCAAATATAAATTTAGCTGAATGCCAGGTTTGATTACGCAGAAATGAAGAAACAGCGTATGAAATGTTTTGTTGAGAAATGATGTGAAATATATGGTGTGATGCTGCTGGCCTCAGCTCCTCCAGCAGAGTGATCCGACGTCTATGGGCCTTGACAGCCAGGGCCAACTGTCACCTCCTGAATCTAACCAAAACCAAAATAGAAGGGGAGACAGATTGTAGCAGGGCCTCAGTGAATGCCTCGCTGGTACATTTTGTACTTGCTGCAGACTGAGAGGGATTCCTACATTTTCTGATGCCCTTGTGTCAACAATGTTTTCTAAAGAGAACAGGAAAAATTAATCAATCCCTTTTTATTTCTTTTTCTATTTAAACCTTAAACAAGAATAACAAAAATTCACTGCTTTCTACAGCATTAATAATGGCTTATTCATTACAGAGGTTTATATGAATCAGGCTAAAGAATAACTTTGAGAGTTCTTACGATTATTCATTTGTGGGTTATTAGACAAACTGATGTGAAATCAGCTAGTAAATCTGTTCTGTTCAGTGAATCAGTTTTAGACAGAGAACACGTGTCCTGTTATATCAGCTCACTTGATGCAGCTACTAATTCAGGTGTTACAGCCCTGCATGACTCTGTAGAGACATATATATATATATATAATTATTATTGTTAGTAGTAGTACTAGTAGCAGTGGTAATACTTTTGTCTGTATTATGCACTTATTTCAGTCGTATAGTGGAGAAGTGGAGGAGTCAGTAGTAGACAGTGGAGTAGACAGTACTGATCCATTGAAAGAATCTCTGGAATACTTTCTCAGTCAGAAGTAAACTTGTGAATGCAATTCTGTTTTGCAGCCAACTCTCAATTATGAGATTTCATGGCTTAGAGCACTATACAACAAACTGAATTGCAAAACAAGTGAAAAAAAATATGTTGTTGTCCAGTCCAATATGTTGTTTACAGCATCTCAAGTGTATTAATATCCTGGCTGCTTGTTCAGGTTTCTCTCTAAACTGAGTGCTGTTTAGGTTTTCCTCATTGTTGGTCAAAGAAAATAGGACACCAGTGTAGAGCTGCAACAATTAATTGACTAATCGATTAGTGGTCAAATACTAAATTCATAGCTGACTGATTTGATAAATGATGAATCAGTTTGAGTAATTTTTGAAGAAAAAAAAGTCAAAATGATCTGATTCCAGCTTGTTAAATTTGAATATTGTCATGTTTCCTTACTCCTCCATGACAGTAACCTAAATAGTTAACAAAGAAAACATTTGAGGATGTTATCTTGGGCTTTGGGAAATGCTGATTTCACATTTTTCACAATTTTCTGACATTTTTAAGAACAAACAACTGATCGATTAGTCAAGAAAATAATCAACAGATTAATCTTCAGTTAAAATAATGATTAGTTGCAGCCAGCGTGTAGGATTTAGGGGATTATACTGGTAGAAAGGGAATATAATAAGTGTGTTTTCTGTAGTGTAGGGTCACATGGAAATAAGAATTGTTGTGTTTCCGTTACTGTAGAATGACTTTATCTACAAAATGAGCGGTGCCTCTTTAATGGAGTATGCCATGTTGCCATTTTTCTACAGTAGCCCAGGATGTACAAACTTTATTCAGTGTTTCTGTTTCTGTTTTTTGAGAGGAAGCAACCTCTGTGGTGAGGATTGCAATCAGCAAGGATTGCATCAGGACGGCTCAGCCCAGGGTCCGACAACAACTCAGCTGTGCTCCATTGACTCTCATGCAATTGTTTCAGATTTCCTTCATTTTCATGCTGGTTTTGTGGATTTGGAGCTAAACGTTGTGCCTGGGGCACGTTGTGTATTAAT
>JAPZEB010000002.1:15569541-15581863 GCA_029783705.1 Chaetodon striatus
TGTCGTACATTTGGTTAAAAGGTGTCTTGAACAGGTCTTAAAAACGCATGAACTTAAACTCCCTATTACCTGTAGGCACGCTGTAGTGGGTCCTTGTCCACGGACCACCATGTTCACTGCCATGTTTCTACAGTAGCCCAGGGCAGACAAAGCAAACACAACAAGCTAAACAGCATCAGAAAAATGCAGATTTTTAAGTAGGAAATGCCACTAAATCCTTCACACTGCTCTTTTAATTATCTGCTGATTATTTTCTTGGATCATTGACAATTATTACGGCTATGAACTGTCAAATAATTGTGAAAAAATGTCCTTTCCAGCTTCCCTGAGCCCGAGATGATGCCTTCAGATGTCTTTTTTTGTCTAACTGTTCTGTCATATTGATTGCCTTTTCAGTGCTACTCTTAACCCCTCAAGTCCATGTCAGAAGTTGTATTTCTGAACCATTTAGAGCATATTTCAACCAGCAAACATCATGAAGTGTGTGTGTCTGTCTATGACAGACAGCCAGAACACACTTCATGATATAGATGTGTTTATAAGGGGTCAGACTGGAGAAATAGACCAAAGCAAATACTGAAAATAAGCATTGTTTTTTCATCGTGGATGTACTAGAAACACAAAAACATCACCAGCAGCCCGGTGTTCAAAATGTTCTACAGGTCAGGATATAAAGAGGGAGGAGGTGTGTGTGTAGGAGAGGGACAGCAAGAGAGAGGGGTTAATATTTTTGGATGTTGTGCAACACTGAATGCATCTTAAAGTTTCTGTTGTATAAGTGAATGCTTTCTGGGCCTCTGGAATATTTCTGCCTCTTGGTGTTGGCAGACGTCAGCCTTTTTCCTACCAACTGTGACAGTAGAAACAACCCCAAATTTGTGTGTCTGTGGAGATGTTAGAATGAGCTTTGCCCCCTAATCTATAACACAGATATCATACAACAAAATGCATCATGAAACCTTGTTTTGCCATAACTCCTCAAGGCAGGATTTAAGCATTATCACTAGTGGGCTAAAATTCTTGACCAGTGTATGTTACATATAAGCTGTTGTTTATCATATTACAGCCTGAACACCCAAACCCTGGAGTGAGATACAGCGGCACCTCTCGGACTGCCTTCCTGCCCGCCACAGAGGAGGGCGAGAAGGTCCTGAAGCTGCTGAAGAAAGCCTTCGACAGGAGACTCATCTTCACCGTAGGACGATCTGTCACCACAGGCCTCAATAACGTCATCACCTGGAATGACATTCATCACAAGACCAACATGGCAGGTGGTCCACAATGGTATGCACATCATTGCTGACCCACCCATAAATAGTTGTGTAGTGGTAGCTGATGAGGCAAGTGTACTGCTAGGTAGATGGGTAGGTTACCGAGGAGGCAGTGGGGTATACTCTCCTATATATTCCAATGCATTTTTGGCTGACAGGAGGGTATACCTCAAATGACCAGAGGAAGAGGTGTGTATTCTCCATATACTTGCATATACCCTCAACTGCCCATAAGTGTGCAGAAATGTGTCTTGCTGGCACATGGTGAAGAAAAGAAATTTCATTTTTATGTGAGTTCCTATGTTTCTCTTACATCGCAACCTAATTAGATATAGTATTTAATAAATGTCTACACCAGTGTTTCTTAAATGGTGTGCTGCAGCACACTGGTGTGCAGCGATACATTTCCTAATAAAGTTGCAAACTCTGACTAACACATTTAATTTAATTTAACTTATTTTATTTTATTTCAAAAACCTCCACAGGTGATCTATTTGTCACCGTTCATGCAGAACTGCTGGTCTACACCAAACTTATTTTCAGTGAAGGGAACTGTTGGTAGGATTAAATAAACGAGGCATTATATTTGCCACATTGATCATCTTTGTTTAGCTTGTTAGAATGCTAACATTTGCTACCTAGCATTAAACTACAAATTATAACTAAGGCTAGCGGGAATGTGATTAGCTTTACAAGTATTTGGTCATAAACAAAATACAGGAAAAATTTAAATTTTGACCTGATGATGGCGCTACAATGAAAGTGAAGGGATCGCCAAAGGAAAATTGACAATCCCATGTGGAATGAGTCAATTTTATGTCCGTTCAAAGCTAATTTTATTGGATACATTAAAACATGCAGGTTCAGTAAGCTAAGATAAGCTTTTTAAATTTTTAAAAAGTTTTCATCGAAGCAAAATAGCCATTGTTCCATAAACAAATACACGAGAAAGACAAACCAGAAACAACAAAAATACATTGTGACTCCACACCAACAATTAAAAAACAGAAAAAACAAGTAAGGTATGAAGCTTTACTCAATGTTTATTAAGTATTACAACACTACGTAGACATTAAGAGCACAGGGGGACAAGTTTTTACACTAAACCACCCGCCTCGGGATGAAGGCCCTAAAAGAGCCCCATATTTTCATACGTCACTGGTGTCCTCCTCACACTGTACAAGATCTTATCATGTTTACTACAGGATGTTAATTAATGTAACTATCACCTCTGTGAAAGATGAAGTCCAGATTTACACTTTAGTTGAATACACTTTGTTCCAGCTGCGGCCGTGATTCGTGTGAAGTGTTTTTTTTATTATGGTTCACAGAATACACTTCAGTTTCTGTAATTATATTATCATGATGTATTTCTGAAATTCTTCCAGATAAAAGCAATGCCAAAGCATATGAAGTAAACTTCCACTTCCTCCCTTACAATGAAAAAAATATTAATAATAATGATAAGAGGAATAACCTTCATCATCCTGGTTTAACATCTTTTCTTAGGGGAGGCATTCTGGTATATTTGGTCGATGCTGTGTGGAGTGTAATAAGTTATATGTTATATTTAATATATTAAATTGTATTTATTTATGATTGAGATCTATACAGTCTGAGACATTTCAGTGATATTGGACCTATCAACATCATTGTTATTACATTTAAGACCTAATCCCTGTTTACTTAGTTTATTATCTATCGACTGACAAGTTACTGTTTAGAGTAAAAGCCAAGTTGCTATCATTGTTCCAGAGACATACCTGCTACATTTTCTTATTTGTCTTTCTCCATTCCAGTTTCGGGTATCCAGATCCAGACTATTTGTCTCGGGTTCAAGAGGAGCTTCGTCTGAAAGGAGTGACACTGGATGACTGATGGATGAAAACAATCAGAGGACAGCCTTAAAATACATTTGATTCTTTGTGTCGGTACAAAGTTTCTGATTTCCAGTTTGCACTTTTTGCACTCCTCAAGCAGGGATCGCCATCACTGACGCTTTGAGATGTTTTTAGTCCATGAAGGGGATACATGGAGCTGTTATTTAGAGACATGAAGGTCAGTGGCTTTTCCCAAAGAGTTTATTTTAACTGACTATGCAAAAAAAACAAAACAAAAAAAAAACAACCTCTGAACCCGGTCTGTACTGTATGGGATCACAAAAAACAAAGATTACATTGCAGTTAGTTAGTAAAAGGGTTTTACAGCACTACTGATCATCAGATATCAGTAATGTAAATATCGTTTAACTTTGGATCACAGGTCTGATGCCTGAAAGCAAAATAGGAGGCACAACAGGTGGTAAAAAGACATCATCTGTGAAATGCATAGGTAAAGATTAGAAGGGCAACGAAAGACAATAATATATATGGCATTGTCATAGGTAGTGTATTGTGTGCAAAGAATAATGTGATAATCTGTATATCTCTTATTCTCAACAAATCTGAATCGTTCCTATAATACCTGTGTAGCCAAAGCCTATATAAGATGTAGCCAATTCTCCTGTGCTGTGGACCTTCATTGTTGTCCAGAACACTAATTAAAACCCAGGTGACATGTTCCTTCATTACAGTGGACATGGGCTTTGTAGTTTGTTTTAAGCTGATTCCACTTACACCGTCCTGCTGCTGCTGATATTCAGTCATGCACCAGATCTGCGGCTGAAAATCGTCTCCAACAAAAGCAGTATTAACTACTGTTTGAGTAACATTTGCCCAGCTGTTTTAAGGATTGCTGCAGCCATTTTTAATAAAATAAATATTTGTGTCATATGTGTACATCTTTATTAATAATACACAGGCTCAGGGATGAGTGACACAGACAGGGAAGTCAGAAGTATTGACGTGTTGATTTTGGTCCTTTCTTTGGAAATGTTGATAGTAACTCAACTTTGATTATGTAGCACCTTTTATAAGACGTGCAGCCCAAAGTCCGTCACAGAGCAGGATTAAGAGAACACAAATAAAAAAGTAAAAACAAGAACAATAAACAACAATACATAGAATTTTGCAAGACTAAACTTTGCGACAATAAACAAAACACAAGGGATAAAAAACAGTAGAAAGACCAGACTTAAAAACGAAGACAACAAATGTTGGGGCCCCTTAAGTAAAGCTAGACTAAAACGATATGTCCTCAGGTTTCTTTTTAAAATGTAGATTGTTTCAGAGACTAGGGTCAGAGAGGCTAAATACTAACTCATGCATTTTGTTGAAATCCTTGGGACGAGTAGGAGGCCAGCTGCAGAGGGTCTGAGGGACCTGCTAGGTACATATCTAAAAAGCATGTGTGAGTGATAGACTGGTGCCAGGTCATTCAGTGATTTTTAAACCACTTAGAGAACCTAAAAATATATTCTCTCTGTCTGTCAGCACTTGGGCTGCTGTATTCTGAGCATGTTGTAGATGACAGCAGCTCATATAGACATAATGAAAATCATTAGTCTTATCATAAAGCACCTCTAATATCATGTTAATTAATGTTGTGCTTTTAGATCACATCAGTCAGTGTACTTGTGGCAGACAAGAGGAGTGTCAGGAGTGATCTGAAGTCCAGTCATGTAGCTGTCAAACTCTTTCAGTCCAAATGCATCCTTGATATTTTTCAGTCCTGCCTTTTGCCTGTCTGCTCCACTAGAGGGGGATGCTCTCCTCAAAGAAGACTGTGTGATGGTGTCTGCTTGGTATGCAGCTGTATCATCATCACAAACGCACAGTCCCGCAGCACCTCCCAAACCTCATCGCCCAAAGTCAGTGAGAGGAGCAGAGCATCTGCTATAGATGATGAGTCATGTGTTTCTATGGTGCTCGGGGCAGTTTTAGCAGCAGCGTATGTACGACAGAGGGAACTGTTATCACCACGTGTTTGACCACATTGAACTGATAGTTTTTGGATTTCTGATGGCTGTGAATACACAATAAAACGGACAGTTTATCCTAAAATCAAATATACCTATTTTTACCTGTGTGCTGCTTATCAGTCTAGATTGTTCTGGTGTGAGCTGCTGAGTGCTGGAGATATCAGCTGCAGAGATGTCTGCCTTCTCTCCAATATAATGAAACTAGATGACACTTAGCTTGTGGTGCTAAAAGTGCCAAAAAAAAAATACATTTGATAAACTCAACAGCAATGTCTCTTCCTGTATCACTGCGCAGAAGCGTGCTTCTACCCATGGACCAGAGGCTCGTGCTCACGACAACACAAGTTGTAAACATTAATGACATCGTCTAAGGATGAGCTGTCACATTAGCTAGCTCAGTGGTGCTAGGTGAGCTAGAAGTAGATGAACAGTTGGTGGGTGTAGTTTTAGTAGAAAGAAAATAGTTCCTATGTGAAACTGCTCACAACAAGGTCTGTGGATTATCTTGAGTGGCCGGGTCATGATTTCTGGAAAGAGACATTGCTGTTGAGTTTTTCAAATTTATTTTTTGGCCTCTTTGCCACAAGCCGAGTGCCATCTAGTACCATTATATTCAAGAGAAGGCAGAAATCTCTACAGCACATATCTCCAACACTTGGCAACTCACACCAAAACAATGTAGACTGATAAACAGCATCACAGGTAAGAGGACAAATACTGCATTTAAGCACTGTTTATTCTTTTGGGGTGAACTATCCCTTTAAAGATAAGTTGTGGTACGTACACAGACAAACCCAGATTCAATTTAAAGGTTGATAAAGGCAAAAGAATTGAAGGCCCATCCATTGTTGAACTGAATGTTAAATGTGTAACAAGTGTCCTAGCCATCATTAGCACAAATAAACCTGAACCACTGAAGATATTTTTGTTATTGCCTCAGATCTCTTTTCACACAGCAGAGCAGGAGACACTCTATTTTTGCTCTTCGCTATCGGCTGTCTGAGCAGCATCCGTTTAACAAAGTTACAACTGAATATAAATTAATATCCAGCTGATCTTCTCAGGAGCAACAGAGTCACAGGATGAGGGAATACCTTTAACCTATATTTCTATATCAGAGAGAGTGCACATGTGACAAGGCGGAGCTACAGAGTTCAGCTCTTTAGCGCTCTGGTGTTTAGCGGCTGGGGGCATTTCTGTGGCCTAGGATCTCAGGGCATCTGCTGCTCTCACAAAGCAGACCAGGACCCATCTGGTCAAATGTACCCCTCTGCCCCCACCTTCCCCTTATCGCCTTTTTTCCCATAATTCATCAGTCTAGTCCATCCATCTCTCATTATCATCCCTTTTCCTCTCTTGTCGCATCATATTATCATTTTCCATTAGCTGTCTGTTATTTATTTATTTTTTAATCTGCCAATTATTTTCCTCTCTGCTGTAATGTGTAAACGCCTGATACAACTTCATGAGCGTTTCATTACATATTTGTATATTTGGTTGTGATTTATTATTATGTTGTAGACCTTTCAGCAGAGGACTGACTTACAGTGATGGACTGGAAAATTGGCTTGCTTAGTAGTGGAGCAGATTGTGACAAAAAAAAAGGAAAAATGGAGCAGTGAACATACCTAACACAGAGAGAGGCACTGTGGATATGTAACCTACTTTTGAACATAAGATATTCCATGTGAACAGATGAAGACGGTTTCTGTAAGAAGACCCATCAGACTATATTCCTTCAGGCATTATTGTTGTTCAAATGAGAACTGTACTGATTTAACTTAAATAAAAAGGCATGGAGTGTTTTGTTTGCACTTTCACTTATAAACTTTGGGTCCAGAATTTACATCAAAACTGAACGGCTCTTTGCCCTTCTCTGCAGGTGTCTCCCTTCCCTGTCAGTGTACATCTGGACATCTGGGAACAGGGGCAAAGAATTACACAAATGTACCAAGAGATATAAATATGTATCAAAGATTATGCAGAGCAATATTGTGGGTGGATTAAACATGCATCAATGTAAATAGCCAGTGACAGCCTCCCCCTATAAAATGGATTGATGACAGTGAAAATAAGCTCTCGGTGTATGGATTAAAACCAATACATCTGTGGCTGCTTGCATTCATTTCCACCTAACGTCGCTTTGCTCTGTTGTGGTGGGATGACTTGAATACTCTCCCTGTCAGGCGCTGAAAATAGCACCAGGGCTTTGGTGATTTTGTGTTTCTGGGTGTGACTAGACGGCCGCTCAGGAGGGGCTCCCAGGAAACACACAGACGTGCATACCCATCATACGAGAGATGTGCAGTGTTTCCTGTACTAGAGATGATAAGAAAATCATTATGTGACAATGCATAGCTGTTGTTCTCGCCCCCTCTCCCCACTGTGCTCCTTAATTAGAGTGTCTCTGGCTGTGGGGAGAGCCCTGGCACATCGCCTGCCTTCCTGCCTGCCTGCCTGCCTGCCTCCTCATCCTCTGGTGCTAAAGCCACCCAATCACAGATATACCTGTCTATCTATGTGCAGTGTGCGCACTACTCTTTGTCTCTCTTCCTTCACTGTAATGAGGATCAACACCAGACGTAGCCTACTTTAGCATACCTTTGAAGGTATGTTTTATATATATATATATTTATTTCTTAACCCAGTTTCCTCTTATAATGCCAAAGTTGACTTCTGTCTTCCCTGAATTAAAAGTATCTATATGGGACAAATGAGGATATTTCAGGCTGTGTTTGTATGTGAGGTAAATGGACAGGAGGAGGCTGAGGAGGCATCTGTCTCCACACACACTCTTTGTGTGACAGAATGTCAGCCCACACCGCCGACATGCTCATTCACTGAGCCTAAGGCTGTTTGCTTAAGAACAGCAAAGTGAAGGTGGGTGTGTGGGTGCTTGTGCTTCTGTGGCTTTTGTCTGTGTGCCCTTGACTGCATCTGTGCATACAGTATGTACGGATATGCACCAGTGAATACTCGTGTGTGTGTGTGTGTGTTTATCGAGGCAGTTTCTCACATTCTGTTCTCTGATTCATAGCCGGGGCTACACGGCTTTTTGTCTGCCTGATTTAGCAGAACAGACCCTCTGCTTTTCTTAGTAATGCTGACAGATTTACTGACTTACCTCACAGACAGGACACAACAGCAGAGCTGGCAACTATTGGGGTCTTTGGCTGAGATGTCAGCGTCACAGATTGAAGGCTCTGCTCAAGCTGTTCTTCATTAGCGACAGCCGAGCTTCTCCCTGATATGAGAATAGCAGCTCCATCATCTGTCACCGTGAGAGGGATTAAAATAATGTCCAGTAATTACCCCTCCAACTTAAATCAGGAACAGTGCTGTTATCAGTTGTTTATCACGCTCATGTAAGTGTTTTTATTCATATACCCAATCTCATTTCATTCATGTGAAACTACAACAACAGGCTGTGCAACTACATGAAAAGATGAGTGAAATCCCAAGCAAATACGATCTAGAAAATATTTTCTGGGTGCATTGAGGAATGCCAAACTCCTTTGTTGTCTTCTCCTGTCTGCATCCTCAGCCTTGGCCAGCCGCACTCAGACTGCCTCATGTAAGAGCAATTAGCTGTGGCTGTCATGGCAACTAGCATGACCTTTCTGTCACTTTACAAACGAGAATCTCAACCAAGGCCTGTCGTTCTTCTGAACAACTGTAGCAGCTGTCTGGAGCTTTTTCACATTAGTGGAAAAATGTTTCTTTTCATGACAAAAATCAGACTGAGGCTGGCAGAAATGTGTCTCAGTGAGGACTGTGGACACATTATGTCTCAGAGTCAGTGCTGGGAGGTTTCTTTTGAAATGTAATAGGCTATAGACCACTGGTTAATGTAATAAGTAACTATTTTAATCACTACATCAAAGTCATGTAACTTGATTACTTTTGTAACAGATGTTTTAAAGGCATACTGAGCAGGATTTTACTAAAACAAAAACGTGTGGACTCATACAGAAGTAACTCCTCTCAATCATCACTTATGACCCACTGTAAGTGTGTGGCAGTGCATTTTTCTGCAGAGACTCTGCCCTGTATTTTCTTATTTTCTCCTTATTATCCATGTTTGGGATATTTATGGGTGTGTACCCCCACAGCACTCAGGTGGGCTTCATAAAAAGGTAGTGACCAGAAGCCAGACTGTAAGCAGAAGCATCAAAGAGACACATATTGCGAAGTGAAATGCAAAATGAGACTGAATCTGGGTTTGGCTTTCACTTTTACTTTTGCTTGCAAGTGTGTTTACAAACAGTAACCAACAGTCCTGCATAGCACACCTTTAAACTAGACAATTACGCTGAAGAATGCTGGGAAATTGGTCACGACACAAGAAGATGTTCCTGCACGATGAAAAGATGCAAAGCAACAGAATGAATGTTAAATATATTCAGATGTAAAGGGGCATATATACAGACAGTGCAGGCAGTTTGGTTGCACTGAGGCCTGTGAGGTGGGGGGCCCAAAGAGAGAGTGGCCCTACAACAATATGTTGGACAACATGTTGGGTGGAGAATGGGCCCTTATAAGTTATTGCCACCCTGAGAATATGCTTGTGTTCAAAGATGAACCGTCATTAAATTAAAAACAGTTCCATCTGCTTTGCATGCCCTTGAAAAAGGTAAACCCATCTCCATCATGTTTTATCTATTTGTTCTATCTTTTTTTGTTTTCTTTGATATTTTTTGTTGTATACAGATTTTCAATGATAGTTGCAGGGTAATATGTGCATTAACGTATCCAGTGTCAAGTCTCTGATCATGTGACAAGACGATACATACACAATAGCATGCACAAGACCCCATTATAACTAACTTATGCCACTGCGGATGTAACCCCTTTGTAACCAACAACATTTTGATCAGTAACTATAAATCAAATTACATTTATTTTCTCAATAAATCTAACGGATTAAAATTACTTTTACTTTGTAGGTTTATTACATAACTGTGTTACGTGTCACTAGTTTCTCCTCAACACTGTGGGTATTAAAAGAATCTGTTAAATAAGTGATATTGTGGATTCCATCAATTTTTGATGCAGCCTGGTATATTTTACACAGGAACGTTGTATCAAGTGGCACTTTTACTGTATGTGAGCTCCACTGAGACTTTGAAGGAACCAGTTATTATACTGCTTGAATAGCAATGAGCCCTTTTATCTCTTTATATATAGCGCAGATCTCTAGGTTGGCATACCATAAGTTCATGTGTATTGAAGGTACGGTTCGCTCTATAAATCTAAAATCAGGACTCAAAATTACACGTCAAATAGCTATCTAATGGATCATCTGTGTTTGGATTTCATCTCCATTTATTTACACTTGGAGACTAAAGCAGACGGATGAATATATTTCGCGTTAACCAGTAGTTTTTCGAAAGATTTCCCAAATTGTAGAGAAAGCATCATTATTATATAAAGACTCGAGCTCAGGCACGATCCTGTGCATAAGCTTTTAATACTCGCAGTGTAAATATAAATGTGGACCAGCTCAAGAAAAAAATGTGCTTGCACAATTTTATTTTGCTGTGCCAAGGTGTAGGCTGAAAAAGCATTCTCTGCTGCAGCTGAGTGCACTAGCTGACACATATTGTGGGCCACACAAAGATTTTATTTACCCATGTGTGATGTAACTATTTCTTGCACTGTAATTCAGGTTGAGCCTCCACACAGAGACCCAATAGAGATCCAGAGAAGATCAGGATAAACCTGCAGAACTATCAGACAAGTAATACCAGTCTCTAACCAGTGTTTTTGAAATGTCTCAAGGTAAAGTGTGCCAGGGCAGTTGAATCCTTGTGGTTATGAGGCGGGCACCTTGTTTCACCTGTGGTTTGTTGACGCAGACACGTCATACTTCCAGAGGGCCGAACAGGAGCTCTTACAATTAGCAAATGGAGCAGCTGCACCTTATGGCAACAAAGAGCTCACTCAGCAGTTTAGCTGATGAATCATAAGAGTAAACAGAGAGCTTAATCATGTCAGATAATTATAGCAAGAGTTGAGAATGTTGTGTGAGTAACCCGTCCTGCTACACTGTGTCCTCGTATGAAACATAAATCTGAGCGAGTTATACAATACATTTTCATATTTATAGCCAAAAAAATAAAGATTGCTCAGGCTATACTGACAACGACTGGAAGATAATTAGAAAATTAAAGTAGTTATTCCGGCAAATATGGCATACCTCTTATAAACCCAGAAGAATAAGGAAGTCTTGACAGAAGAGTTTGTCTGTGGGGTAAATATCTTTCATATTCAGAGTTCAGTGCATTTTCTGGCTGAATACCTGCACGTTTAAATCAAAAAGGAACAGTATTGAAGTCCCAGAATGCCTTTTCCTGGGTCCGCCCACTCCAGCAAGTTCCAGTTGACTGATTCGTGTGGCATTGTAACATGAAACAACAGTTGCCTGGTTGAAATAAAAAACCACCAGTAAGTGTTGCGGGGTGAAGAACGATTAGCCAATCAGCGCTATTGGTGGGACTAACGCAGTGGTCAAGCTGTTGTCACCGGAACCAATGAGAAGTAATAACAACAATGCCGACTGCTACAGACAAGATGGATGCTGCTATCAAGGCTGTTCTGAATTGATCTCTCTTCTAGTATGGCCTGACATCGTAGATTGTTTTACTTTGCTCCGATCCACTCTTAAAACTCCAGCAAAACAAGTATAGTGGCATGTCTACGCATCAGTGTGACCTTAAAATGATGTTAGATTCAGGTGGATACAATGGTCTGATAAGTCTAATAGTGAAACCAGACATTTAGTGGAGTTTGTGTAACTCAGAAAATGTATTCATGAGCTATGCCTCAATTCAGGGGCTGCAGCCTTAGAGGGCTGCATTTGAAGACCAACTGTGTCGCATCACCACGACCCAGGCTTTCCGACTTCAAATGTGGCCGAGAAATGAAGCCTTCTTTCCCAGAATTTTGAGGATGCAACGGATGAATCCTTTATGGCTCAGTGACGTTGTCGTGAATCATCTCTTCAAGTGTAGCGCTCCCCTCAATAGTCATATAAATAAGGGCAGGGCTTTTGGGTTCTTTTAACGTACTTATCTTCTGTATTTTAACCTGATTAACTCAGTTTTAATAATTATCTTGGATCTCTGTTTACATTAAACACATTAAGTTTTCTAAACCCACCTTTGATGAATTTGCCTTTTAGAGTTTTAGT
>JAPZEB010000002.1:15581963-15593777 GCA_029783705.1 Chaetodon striatus
ACAGTCAGTATCAAGGCAGGAAGGATAGCAACTGGAGGGAAAATGCATATTTACTCATCAAAGATGCCTCCCAAGCAGCTGTGGATCAAAAACCTTGGAATGTGCGAGTCAAAGAGAAGAGGAAGAAGAAACAGAGGGAAAAGAAGAAACAGCTTCTGGAGGGACGACACAGACAGAGGGCGGATGAAAATCCTCCACGGGAATATCTTTGGAGCTGATGTGTTGCATAGTAACAGACTGCATTCCACTATCTAGACCATGCATTGATTAAGAACTTCTCTTTTATCTCAAAGCACTTTCTTTCCCAGCTTTTTAAAGGTGACGATGCGTACCCAAACACAGCTACGGGTTAAATATAGAATACCAAACTGAAACCAAAACAATACACCATATGCTGTGCTGAACCACAATGCCTGGTACACAGACTGTATGAAAATTATAAACTTAGTAACTGTGATAATACGCAGTGGTTTGTGGACTTCAGATTCTGACATTTTGGCTGTTGCATCCTGTTTAGAAGAAGCACATGTGTGTGGGTTTTTTTTAATTGAAAAAATATTCCTTTCTTATTGCCAGTAGACCAGAGCAGTGTACACAACTCTGTCTTTCAAGTGTGACTTTCTTTTTTTTCTTTTTTTTGTGGTGTGTGATGGTAACAGGTTACTAATAAGTAGTCAGTGAATGCTGCTTGGACAGAGCGACCCGTCACTGCATCTTGCTGGTGAAGGGGCTAAAATTAATGCATCCACCCATGTGTTGCATTTCCATCACAGCTAATCTAAAACAGTTGGAACTGAAGCCATAAGTACCATTCAATCTGGGAGTGAATGCCGAATGTAACCTTTCCCATTTAATTCAGTAGCTAATGTTAGCAGGTGTCAGGGGGGTATTTGTCCAGAGGGAAAGGAGTTACAGACAATGATGATGCCACGCAGGCAACCTGTCGCTCAATGTGGCCTTCATGAAATTTAAACTGGTGAGTCATATAAAAATTCAGCCTAATACAGGTGTCATTAAGGGTGAAATTATTTATAGAGGCTCAAACTCTTTTTGTACCAGGCTATAACATGTTCTTTGCTGCTCTAAAGTTGGCCATTTTATCATGGGAGTCTATGTGAATTGACTCGTTTTTGGAGACAGCCTCAAGTGGCTGTTCAAAGAATTGCAGTTTTTGGCACTCCTGTGTGGGCTTCATCTGTTAGCCCTGGACGTTGCCTCTTGGCTTGGAGGTGAAGCTGCAAATGTGAACTATGACCTGTGAGTTCAAAGCAGTGTTTTATTGTTGTGTGACACTTTGTTGAATTTGTCATTTGTTGTTTGCATAATTTCAGCCTGTTCTCACAACACATTCTAACTCCAACCTATTGAGGTTTGGTCATGAACTTTCCACGTCCGCATACGACATGAAAGGTGGTTGGTTGCTGACATTCTGGGATGTTGTGTCAAGTTCAGCCTGTTACATGCATTGTCCTCTTTCAAAATACACTTCTGTTTTCACAAGAAATCTACAGTTTGCACACAGTGTCTTTAAAAATAAACACACTACGACAGTACAACACAAATTGACTTTTTTTTCCCTCCAACAACTAACACATGTGGTTGGGATTAGGCAACAAAAACATGTGATTAGGTTTAGGAAAAAAGAACAGGGTTTGGGGTTATAATCTTACGGGATGCAAACACTGGTCTCATAGGTGAAAGTCTGTATTTGTTGGATCCATCCACCACCCCTCCCACCTGCCCTACTTGCCGCCTTAACTTTCGTTCTTGTCCCGACGTGTTTCCTCCTGACGAGCGCCATTAAACTATAATGGCGTTAGAGGACAGCTTTTCTTGTCTGTGTCTTTGGAGTGAGAACCGGTTGATTCTCACACCCAACTCGTCAAATACCACTGTTTTGTTACTGACATCAATGTCAGACATTGACACACAGAGCAGCTATGTACGCAGCTATGATATGCACCTGGCACTGCTGGCAACTACTGTAGTATAAAGAGCAAGAAAGTTCATATCTGGAGGCCGTCTGTACTTTCACCCTGGAGCCCGTTGTTTATTTCCTGTGTGAACCTAAATGTCAGTGAAGATATTTTAATAACAAAGTGTTCGTATGTGTAGTCTGCTACACTAGTGACATATGTTACATGACATTAAACCTAACCATTTGCTTTTATTGCCTAAACCAAAAAAACAAAACAACTCTTCTACCTATGTTGTAATTTTATTTTGAAAAAGCCTGTGTACATGTTACGAGCAGGAGCTGTACATTTCCTGTGAAAATGGAAATGAATTTTGAAAAGACACAATACATGTGACAAGACTGGATCTCCAAAACTGACGCAGGACGTATAGGATGAGTTGGGATGAGAGCATGTTGATAATTTTAGGATAAATACATGAGAGGCAAAATGAACATCTGCAGAGGCTGGCACAAGTGTGACAGTTAGAAATGTCAGGACCCTTTGAACTCTGGCCGAAAAATAAGCAAGAACGTCTACTGTGTTCCTCTCCCTCGTACACAGTGGGACTGGCAGAGGCTGCCTGGATGCTCAGGCTGGCAGCCATAAATACACAGACTCTGGCATGCAGGGCTCACACTTACTGAGTTCATCAGCTGTCTCGTGTGTATCATAATGTTGCTCTTGTATCTGCACTGCATGTGCCACTGAAAATACTGCTGTGAGTCAGTAACTGAGGCTCCTACTGTAAATCTACGCCAGGCTGTTGACACCTCTGTTGCACTGTAAGACAAGAAGATGCACACTGCAGTTAGATGGTGAAACAGGCAGAACCGATGCATCGTCTGTGAAAAGACATCTGCGCAGCATTGCATGCGTGCCTCTTTCTTTAAAAAAAGTAAGGAAACATGCTCTTATCACAGATAAAACAGCTGTTGTTGTCATGACAACATATCCCTGCAATGAAAGTGTTGTAGATCAGCACATCAAACGCCACTTTAATAATTATGCTGATAACAAAGCCTTGTTAGAGAGAGTGACCATATAAACCTTACTTATGTATCCTCTGTTTGATCTTCACATCTTCGCTGCAACTTGGCTCATTTCAGTTTCCTGTGGATGCTGCCTGACAGCAAAGACCTCTTCCCAATGCAGTGCTTATGTAATCTGCATCGGCTCTATGCTTCAGTTCCCCCTTTGAGTATGTACATGGAAGAACATCCCTCTACTGTGTGTATTCTCAGTGCTTTTACAGCTCCCTTGTCACTAAAGATCAATGTCATCGCTCGGCTGTGGTGTTTCTCTTAGATCCACCCCTCCTTCTTTAACACTCCAGTGTCCGTATTTGTTGCAGCAGGGCAAACTTAAAGCAGTTCTCTCTTCAAAGTCCATTTCATTTTATAGTAAAATTGAGATGAGGCTTAAAGACACTGAGCTATTGAAGATATCCTCCAATCTCCTCGTGCACCCCCTCCCTCGGCCTTTGCTCACTTCTTGTTTCTTTCTGCCCAACACCCCCTCCAGGAAAGAGCAGAAGACTTATTGCTCAGTGGGAGGGCCCTCTGGTCCAGCATGCAACCTTGGACTAAGCGTAACACACACCTCACACTCCCACAAACCACTAAAGGCACATGCTCCCGCCTGTAGCCATGGTTCCCTAAAGAGGAGTGGCAGAGACAAAAATGAGCAGAGTGCTGTCTGCAGTAGCCCCGGCCTCCCTTTTGTCTCCCTCCCATCCTTCCCCCCACTGCTACTACTCCCCTCATAGCTGCAGGGACCTTAGGGATAACAGTTGCACACATGCACGCACACGCATGCACGCTAATCACTGATGGAGACGTGCTCTGTTTGGAGGAATGCACTGGTCCTTTTAATGGATGCTGATGTTTTCCCTCTGAGTTATAGAGCAGGTTCATCCATCTACTTAGCCTGCCAGATTTGAATTCAGTGCTTTGATGTGGCGCTTTTGCACAGGACCACAGAGCAAAAAGGAAAACGACAGTGGTGAAACACAGCAGAGACACAATATGGTGTAATTATGGAGTAATTATCACTGCTGTGCACTCAGTCTGCTGCAGCTGACCTAATCTAGCATTTTAATCAGCATGAAGGACAAAGCATCGGACACTGCACTGGTGCAGCTGAGGGGACGGCGCTTATGGGCGATGTACTGGATGTCTCCATGTTATTTTGGCTTGTGCAGACACACGCAGGATGTGGCCTGTTGCCAAATCCACTGTGTGTGCTTCTGTGCGTGTGTATTTATGTGTGTTACGGCTACAGCCCAGTGCTCATCCTCTCGTGCTCAGACAATGTCACATTGTGCAGAGCAGAACACGCCTTCGCCTTTGTGTGCGGTTGCCCAGAGATCACAAAGCAGGGCATAGAGCATGTGCATATTGTGTGTGTGAGTGTTTGTCCACTGTGTTTAAATTTTGTATGTAAGTTCTGGATTGATGCACTCACCATGGGGAGCATCCCCTGTATAAAGCGTGCCCAATAGAGTCCCCGAAACAACCTAAGAAATTATATGAAATACAATTTCATATAGAAATTGAAACATTGCCATTCGATGTATAGAACCAGACTTTTTTTTAAATCTGTAAATGAAAACATATGTGCAAACATAAAGCACTGAAATTTGGCACAGGACACCTTACATTAAGTCGTGCAAAACACAACATCTCTTTTATGATGTGAACATAACAATAAACATTTTTATTTTCTTCCAACAAATACCTGCCATTCATGTAAACTAGATTGAGGAAATTTACTCCTCTGACAAATAGAGGAGAGTAAACATATAACAGAGGCAACGCTTGCACACACACACACACACAGCGTGTAAGGATTAGAGTAAACTGATGATTACTCATCCAGCCCACATCTTCTCAATTTGCGTGACTTGTGCCACATACACATTCCTGATCCATCCCTCTTAATGCATGAGGATGTGTCTCAAAAACAACACAGAGATTTTTTTATTGCTTTAAAAAAAAAAAAACAGCATCCAGTTTCAGAGGCACAACTTGCTTTCCACTGTGGCCACAGTGAACATTAAACAATTGCTCACATTTGACTGAGCTCATTGGTGGTGCTGCCAGGGAAACACAAGGTCAAGAGAGAGCTCCAGGGGAGCTGTGGGTTTAGCCACGGGAGGGAGTTTAGGGTCAGGGGTCACACAGAGGGGTGGTGGTGGTGGAGGAGCTTCAACCAGTTTAGTCCTCAGTGAGCTTGAAGATACAGAGGGAAGGTCTTTTTCAGGTGGACGGCTGCTGGTGCTGTGAGTGTAACATTATGATGCAGAGGGTGTCTTGCAGGGTGATTTATCAAAGTCATCAACAAGATAAAAAAGATGTAGAGAAAGGAGAATATTTTCAGTTTCTCATGAATTCATTGACTCTCATCTCTAAAACCTCAGCCCAATATTTCCTCCGAGATCTAAAAAAAATAATGTGAAAAGAAAAATCTAGATTTTACTGCCAGTCTTTGCGGGGGCTTGTATGGAGATTGTGAGGATAAAAGGCATATTAGGAATGTTGTGATCATGTCCTTTTAAATCCTCTTATACCCCCCCTTTTTGAGAGCAAACTGGCTGAATTGGAAATGGATGGGTTTGGATATTCTGGCCCTGCCCTGCACTGCGGCAGAGGCAGAGAATCTGGTGTCTGTGTGTCTCAGTGAGAGAGAGAGGGAGAGCACACACTGCAGGACTCGACACCTCATCACACCTCATCAGTAATCAAAGATTAGCACGTATCTGCACAGACGCATGGAGATGGATACATGCAATTTTTGCTGTAGCGTTCATGAGCAATGTGTTTTATGTTTTCGAGATGACAACATGGAAGATTTGAATCTGTCTGCAACAGGAAACATAAAGTGACAGGTTTCTTCTGGAATGTGCTGTTGTGCTGTTGCGTCCTTGCAGAGAGTTATCTGAGGACCCGGAACATGATGTTAATATTACACAACAGCACTAAGGGCTGTCCACTCAGTGCTGCATGACTCCCCTCAGATCACCCTTTGTACACCACTGTTCAGACCCACAGAAAAACTGTCCAGTCCAGCTTGAACACTGACTCACTGCACTATATATTTATTTTTTGGGGGGAGTCGCACATAATTTAAGAACTAGAATATAATCATTGTAAGTACAATGAATAGGCGAGTGACTGCAGGTGCATCGTCCATCATCAATGTAGATTTTAATTGATCGATTTAAATGTCACAGACGAGATAATGATGTTAGCACTTTTACAAATGTGATTTTGTGATGTGGATTGATATTCCAACTAGTGAAAATTGTGTAAATCAGAATTAATCCACTGTGTTTTACAGCCCATTAAAGTGGCTTTGTGAAACTAAACTGCCCCTCCAGCTTTTGGAGGACCGCGGTCACAGTGACCCACTGTTTGTGCAGGACACAAAGAACTTTTCTAAGGTGGCTGGTTATGGCAAAGTCTTAACAAAATGGCAGGGTTGATCCTGAAAGCTCACTGGACTGTGCCACGATGCCACTTCTCCTTAACCGAGCCCTCGAGGTACAAGCCACAGCTGAGTGGGCAATTGAACTCTCTGTGCCTGTCCAGATGTTGGCCTAATTTACTACGACTAGCAGCGTATGTGGCCCATTTACATGTCCTCACACCCAGTGTGTGTGCCTGCATGTGTACAATGTCAGCCTCTACCTCAGGTGCTCCAGCCTCCACCCCACTGACATCCCATGATTCATTTTGTTTTTAGCAGCAGTGTTTTTTTGTTTTTTTTTTATTTAGCGAAAAAGCAGCAATAATTCATGACAGCTCAGACTCAACATGCTCACACCAGTCTCTTACTATTTCAGTGCATTTTGATTAAAACAGGAGATATCTTTACTTTTACAGTTTAGGTGCTCAACACAATCATGTCCTGTGTCAGGAGAAAAAAAATATATTTACAACAGAATTGGGTGTCATGGTAACGCAGTTTCTCCCTGAATTAAGCAAGCACATGAGGACCCAGGTAAGTTTAGCTGCTCAACTAGTTCTCATCCCAATCGTCAAATATTGTTGCTTGGTCAGTGGACTTTCACGTCCACATATGACAGGCTAGGTATCCTGCTGCGCCTGTTTAGACATTCCGAGACGCCATGTCAATTCACGCTTGTTACATGCATACAGTTTTTAAAAAAATGAATGGTCAGTGTTGTAAATGTTGTCATAGTTTGGCTTAACATTCACACGAGAAGTGAACAGCAGTCTCCCGCATGAAAGTCCAGGGTTTGTTGTACCCATCAACCTCCTCTCCCACTCACCCTATAGGGACTTTACAGCCCTTTATATTATTGATGGCATCTGGCGGCATCATAACTCATACTGTGTGGTGGTGTAGCTTACCTCCACAAAAGGTGGTGTGACATGCCACGTTAGCATTGCCCTGGTTCCCCTCCACCAAAAGCCAACAGGATTTTTCCATTGGATTTTGGATTACTGCAGAACAGAAACTCTGTGGCAAACAAAAGTTTATGATACATACATGTATAAATACATATTTTTTCTAGCAAGATGAACACCACGTTGATGATTTCTGAAGCGTAAACGCCAGAAGTAATGTTGGGCTATAAATGAAATACACCACAGTCACATTACGTCTACATCACCACCACCATGAGGCTGTAAAGACATATTTGGGTTGGTCTCATTTAGCCACTTGTTAGCTACTGCCTTTTTTAAGACATGTCAAAGCTTAAAAATTCAACTGCAGAACTAAACAATTTTTTTTATAGAACAAAGAAAGATGGAGGCTGTGTTAACCACAGACCTTATTTCAGACCTATAAAACAAACCTTAGTATGATTCTTTCCTGTTATTCCTTAATTATCCACTGTAAACTTTTACACAGCACAATAAACATGGCCACTTTAGCTGCATCCAATTCACTTAAATCTACTGTTCCTCTTTGCCACATTATCATATTCAGTATTGTTCAGCCGACACCGCCTCACAGACATCCCTCACTGCACAGTGTCATTACAGCTTATTAGCACAAGTGCATCAGAAGAAGAGGCAATGTGAGGGCACATGTGCTGCTTGGCCTGTTGGCATCTCCGCCACATTCTGTGGCACCAGGCCAGCTTTAGACACCTCTGCAGCTGCAGCCACCAGATGTGGTGTATTTGAAGACAGATGAGAGCAGCAGCCATTTGCATCTTTAGAAGAGACGGAGAAGCTGTGAAGATTTCCAACAACCTGTAAGGATGAAGGTGTGCCAGGTGTTTGCCATCTATCTATCTATCTATCTATCTATCTATCTATGAGAGTGTTCATCACTTTCAAATTAATATAATACGTAACTTGGTTTTACTGTTCCATGAATCAAAGCATGTATTTTACTTTGCCAGTGGTGGATATTAAAACTTTCTATCATCCTTTTCATGTTTATTATGCTGTTAATCATTTGCCTGTTACACATCCGACTGACACGTTTTCTTTTCTCAGTCTGTGATAATAACTCCCTGATAATCAGCGTCTATGATCTTAGTTCAGGGTTGAAGTAATCGAAAATGACAGTAATCCCCCATCCATCGTGATTTAAATTTGCTCTATCCTTAATGAGACATGCTCTGCATGCATGCGGTGACACGGAGCCTGTTAAAGGAATTATTAGTGCTGATAGAGTGGAAAAGATAAGCACCTCACTTCCTACAGAGATGATTGAAGTGATACACTAGCGGAGACATCTGTTCACTTTCATTAGAACACATCCAGAAGTATGTGATCAGAAAAATGTCAGGAGGGTTTAAACTAGATGGAAATCATTTTCATATGTTAACAGTTTTTTTTTTCTTCTTTAAAATCTAAAGCTAAGAGAACTTGAGGAAAGTTAATGCCATGTTCAGAGGCATCTCAATAGCCAAATGTTGTATTTTCCAGGACTTTTCATGCAATCAAACTGGGACACTACTGAACACTGAAGAGTGTACTTAAATATAGTTTTCATACATGCACTTGCATATTCATATGTACTTGTATATGCAAACACATAATTAATTTTTACCACCAGCTGTTTTATTTACATTCTTGAGTAAATATATAAATTCTCATGTAAATCATTTATGACAACACCGTGAGTGTATCTTACAGAAAATCATCACAGAGAATGATAGTTTTTCGGTAATAGCTTGTTTGCACTCACATGGCTATTATGACGGGCAAATTCAGATGGAGGGCAGGAAGTGAAAAACCCACATAATACATGAATTGTATATGGAGAAAAATGACTACATAAAGGGGTTGGATGAACCTGAAGGCAGCAGGTATCATCAGAAAATTAAAAGTCTTGGTGTCCTGGTGTTAGCAAGGTCGTTGTTACAGATTACCTCATACAAGAGTCTTTGGGAGTATACCTATTTTTTGTGCAGTTGGGTCCACGACTGAAATGAACTGCCATCTTATTTTTGGCAGCGTGAGTAGATGTGTTTGAGCATAACGGTCTTTTATATTTCAGCTCTGTACATGGATGCGCTGCTGTCAGGCTACTGTTACTAGCTACTGTTAGCTAATTCCAGCTACTATTGTCTACCTATGTGGTCAGCTGTTCCCAGAGGTCAGGTACAATGATGTTAAAATCTGTGTCGTGGCTAAAAACATGGAGAAGTATATTGTAACACAACAAGCTTTGATGTTTGAAATTAGTTGACTCCGCTCCTCCACACTGAAGACAGATGTTTCTGATCCACATCTGCTGCTGTTTCTCAGTGAGCTTTTTTTTTTTTTTTTAACTTCTCCCCTTTACATCCTACTTTTTTTTCAGGATTTAAAGTGGCTCTTGTTTTTCCCAATTTGATAGATTGGAGCAGCTGTAAACAGTGCTAATCATAGGCATTTGTGCAGTGTTGGCAGCTATTGCCTGCCCTCCATCTGGACAGCACATCATCATGACGTCATATGCAAAGACGCTTTTAATTGGTCAGACTGTTCTCATGCACTGTTTGTAAATATACCTACAAAAAGTAATGCACCACAATTTATATTCATTTTATATCCCACCAGCCAGTGATCACGTGAGCAATGTGCTGACGAATCTTAAGAATGTAGTCTGTATACTGATGTAGGTGGTGTAGTGGATGGGTCACAAAACAGGACTTGCCAACACTGGACGTCCCCCCAGGAGACTGGTGTTTAGGACAGTGTGAAACAAAGTGAACTTTTGTTTATTTTTAAGGTACATTATCTACGTAACTTGCCTAAACCTGACCTACATAATGTTACGTTAAGTAAGTGACGTCATTTATGGAGTGCTGTTGTGTTACATATCACACAAACTTTTGGGCTTTTGAATTGTTAACAACATACATTTTAAATGACAGGAGAACAACAATTCAAGGGTGCCAGACAGGGCAAGCTTTATTAACACAGCAGAAACAAAACCAAAAAAACAGAAAACAAAAAAAAAAAAAGGGGTAAAAAAAGTAAAATTTCCAAAATAGATTTTAAACAAATGTACATGTCGATCAAAAAAGGCAAAAATAGCTACCAAATAAATATTCACATCAACAACAATATTTTCATGAGACATCCTCGTAGATGTCTTACAATGATTATAAAACAAGAGACGGTATGTACAATCATACAACTTTAATAGGACATGCTTAGGAGTTTGACTGCACCATTGTACCACACACTGACTACAACACAAAGGCTGCATATTAACTGACATGGTCCGTGAGCCGCCCGTCTATCCCATCATCAAAAGGCCTGGCATCAGCTCCCTAACCCAAAGAAAAATATTAAAAAATGTTTTGTTTTTCACAAGCCTGGCAATAAATGCAGAACTGATGCTGTAATAATGGATGTGGGGATGTCTGCTTGTGAGCCAACCCTCTCTGTCCACACAACCAACCCGAAGAGCCAGTCTCTGTTTCCTATGCTGAATTGTTGCTAGGCAATGCTGAGGAATTTGGTGTGTGAACATGAACTGGAAGCCTTTGTGCAAATCACCACTTTAAGTTCCTCCGACTACCGGGGGGGCAGTCCACAGCTCCATAAAGACGCTACAACCATCTCAGAGATATTTCCAAAACAACACCGGGACTCACATCATGCACTTAAATACCCAAAAAGAAAAAAGAAAATACACATCAATCAAATGAACAAAGAATGGAAAAATAGCTTTCTTTGGACAGGGCCAGCCTGTGCATTTTGATTACTTGTTCTCCTCACGTTATTTCCTTTTTTCCCCACACACTAGCCCTTTTTACAAGATGATTGTTAGACTTTTGAAGTAGATTTCCAATTTTGAAAACATACACTGCACTGTTAACTCACTCCTGCAGCTTATTTAAGTCCTGCCGCCTCAATACTTCTTATTATGATTATGTAAAATTGACAGCAAAGTCTAGCATCTCCAACTCAAAGAGCACTGTTCCCTTTTATTCACATACTCTCATCTATTTCATAGCAGGACATCGTCATTGGTTTCTCTATATACCAGTGGCTACTTACACGGAGGAGGAAGGGCAAACACAGATCAGCAGCCTCTTTGTACAGCAGAGATGGTTTCAGTCTATAACATGGATGTCCATGGAGCGCAGTAGCATGACAGTAATCACAAAGCTGCATCTTTATTGCCGCACAGGTTACCTTGCATCACAAGCACTTAAATCATTATTGCTTTATGGTTAGAAGCACAGAGATCAATGCTGCACACACACATAACCATGAAGCCAAAGATTTAAGCTCAGAAAAGGGGTCAAATTTTTGCTCCGTTTTATTATTGATGGTTATTATAAAGTGTTGCGGGTTGTTTTCCTTTCGATTTACATATTGATTAACTGACCAATTGTATCAGCTCTTTATCTAATCGAAGTCTAAAAAGA
>JAPZEB010000002.1:15593877-15612162 GCA_029783705.1 Chaetodon striatus
TTAACAATAGTGTACGACACAAAAACTAGAGTCATCTTGGAAGAGTAGAGTCAGGTTGGGAGTGCTACATTGGATTGTTGCAAACGAGAGAAATCCAAAGGCATTTTACAGTAGTCCAAAAATCTCACTGACTTCCGGGAACATGATATGAAAGGCATTTTTCAAAACTGCATACCATTTGAGAATTGTTGAAAATCTGTCAACAAGGCAATGCTACAAATCTTTTCTGAAGAATGTTTGAAACTGCAAACCAGATTTTTTCCCATTAGCAGTCGGCCTGACTTAAGTAGGCGTTTTCCTATGCTTTTAAATATGCCTCATAACACTCTGACTGGCATCCATAACCAGCCACAGCTTCATAAATAACACTCGACAGCTCGGCATTGAGCTGTTTTTATGCTCCTGGTCACAACAAAAGCATATTTTCTCATCCATTAAAATGTGTCTGTCCCATCACCTAAATAGTATTTTAAAATCGACACCAGCTGTGACAGCAGAGACACCGGAAGCCCGACTAAACTTCGCTTTATTTATTTATTTATTTTTTTGCGTCTCCTCATTTCTGCAGTCGTTTTGTACACACAGAGCCTCTTCAGCCTCCTCCACTTAGTCCACTGAAAGCTTGTGGAGCACCGCTGTCCAGAGCTACGCAACCATGCATCAACAATCCATGCAGGTTGAAATAGTCTAGACTGCTGTCTGCACAGCAGCCTGCGCTCACAGCTCTTATCCCTGCTCTCATCACCACTGAGACAATGAGAACAGCTCTCTATGTAATAGCTCTCGCTGTGGTTTGTCCCACTACTCCCTCTACACCTCTGTGCTTTCACAGGCCTAAATGGGGACACCAGCGACAAGCTATTTCACACCTCACACACCTTACTAAGAGGGATGTACAGGATTTTGCTAATTCCTGACGGTTTCATGCTAGATTTATTTTTGTACTTAGAAAAATATCCATTGAATTGTCTGAGAGGCATTTACATCACAAGATTAAACGTCACACGTTGCACATTTCCAATTTGGACAAAATCAACATGTGCCTAGAGATAGTAAAATCAGACAGATGTAACACCATTGTAGTTGCATACTGTTTTACAGGTGAAAAAAAATGATAGCTCGATGATCAAACCTTGACTGATATTGTTTGTTCGAAAGCAAGATAAACAGTAGTGGAAAAAGATGGATGTGCGCTAAAAGGTTCAGGAGCAAGTGGACAGCGAGGTGTCCACCTCTTCTGAGGGGTGTTTGGTTTCCGGGGGGGTGAGGGAAGGATTCAGCAGGAAGCCCTGATAAAACCATCGTGCCCACCCCCCCTTCCCCGAGACCAAAGAGGCAGGGGCTGGGGGTTGCATGTGAAGACTGTAACCCAAGAGGTCTCCACTCACATGACCGAGCAGCTCTTGGCCTTCTCCTTCTTGAAGGTGGAAGAGAGCAAATCCGACTTGCTGGGCAGGTGGAGAAGTCTTTTGGAGAGGCGGCGGGTGGGGCTGGGCTTGGGGAGAGGCTGCAGCTTGTTGATGCAGGCCATCGCCGCGGTGCGGAACACGCTGTGGATGCTTTTCTCCGAGGTGAACGCCGAGCACTCCAGGTATGCCTCTGCACCCAGCTGCTTAGCCATAGCAGAACCCTGCAATGAATGTGATGAGTGATGAAGGGTGATGTTCATGACGTCCTTTAATACATTTTTAATGTTTTCTATTTGCACCAGGGTCACCATGTGATGTTAAAGAAATGTCCCTACAAACTCATTACGCCAAATTAAAAATAAGAGAGCATGTCGAGATTGACTCTTCTAGGTGATGACTCATTACATTCTTGACCCTTTTGTCATCATCAAAAAGACGAGATAGGTATTACTGATATTTATAGCTCATCAACTGCCATTGTAATCATGTTTTGTTAAGCAGTGAATGGGTCACATTATCAAAATGACTCTGACATACTTGAGGACGCCAGCTGACAATAACAGCTCCATTGGAAGTGTACTGATAGGCAAGGTCTGATGCGTATATCAGCATTAACTATTTAAAGCTAAACTATGCAGGTTTTGTTGGTGACTGTTCGTAAACAGTAATGGCGGTGAAAGTGAAAGCCAACTCTAACTCCAGCTTGGCGTTTCGCTTTGCTGTATTTGTATTTGTCCTTCTTCGGTGCTTTGTCTGCACTTTCTTTGCTTCCTCTTGGAGATGTTCTGCTTATGGTCCAGCACCAGGTCCCTACCTTTTAAGAAGTTATGCGTACAACTTGAACTAAGAGGTCAAAATTTCCTTGTTCTTAGTTGGAAATTTCAACTGGAACGCCCCTTGAAGTTGGATTTCTAAGATGGAAAGTTGGGAGAACCTCATCAAGCCCAACAAACAGGAGTGAAAGCTGCATTAATAAACTGTTTATTACCACTTCTGTCTTATTTGATTGTCATTAAATCAGTCGTAAGCACAGTACTCTCTAACTATCTGTGGACATGTTGCTATGGTATCTGTATGCACAAAATACTGCGTAACGCATGGCTACCCTTACCTGGACAGAGCAAACCCTACTGTACAATAACATTTTTCCGACTTGTTAAACTGGAACACTTGACTCAGGTGTAATATCATTCCCAGCTCTGGCTCCCAACTTTAGGGGTTCAAGGAATGCAGCAATAGTTTTGCATGCTGTGTCCAGGAAAGTCTTGAACACAGCAAAATAATAAGAAAATAAGAGACTACAGGCAGAGGCTCTGTAGATAAATACACCACCACACACTAAGGGGTCATGAGTGGTGATTGAGAGGGATTATTTTTGTATGAGTCTATACATTGTTTTGTAGGGAAATCCCTCATGGTATACATATACAGTATACAGTTTGGTTGTCATACAAGTTTTTGTGAATGCTTTTAATCTGGGCATTAACTTTATTCCTGACACACTCGATTTGTTTCTTCTTGTGTCTCACCTGCTCATACGTCATGGGAGTCTGTTTCTGATTGGACAGCTCCATCAGCGTGCAGACATCTGTGCGCAGGTCGGTCTTACAGCCAATGAGCAGGATCCGTGTGCTCGGACAGAAGTCAAGAATCTCAGTTTTCCACTGTGAATACAAAGGGACAGTCAGTTCGGTGAATCCATTTGGCCAAAGTGTACAGTAAATACTGACCTTAACATATATATTAGACTGTCCTGTGGTATACTTTTACAAAAACAAGCTATATTTGAAGAAATTGCTCAGTGGGATACAAACTAGAATTCTAACTGTGAAGTGAAGTACCGAAGCCGTTACCTTCTTCAGACTGCTATCCACAGTGTCTGGACGGCTGATGTCAAAACACAGCAAAACTGCATCTGAGTCACTGTAGCAGAGAGGCCTCACGTTATCGTAGTATGGAGAACCTTGAGGGGCAGAAAACAGAGGATTTTAATGTCGATAAAACACACGCAGGCATCTCTGATTTCGGGTGCCATCAGTAATTTCAGTGCAGCCCCTTTTGATCACAGGGTCTTGAAGTAGAATGAGTGCAGTGCAGAATATTGCTGATTGTGACGTTTTAGAGGAATATTGAAATACTGACAAAGGTGCTCAGTGTATTTGTCATTTTCATGGTGAAATGGTAACACAGTTGTAGTTTCCATACTTTGTAGTTCTTAAAGTTTCTCTATAAGTTTTGTTTTTGTTCCTGAATGTTTGATAGAAAAGGACCTTTTGATATTTTATAAAATTTTGAGGTCAGACCTGCACATATTTTTCTGGTGCCACATTCAAAGGCATATTTTTACATCACAGGTACAAGGGTCTGGGCTAAATTTGCTTTGTAAAATGTTACAGAGTGCATAATTTGAGCCAGTGATTTACTCGTTTTAAGTGGAGATAGTTTCAGGAATCGATTGCTGTGACAACAGGCAGTTGGTCAGGGCAAAAAGGGTGATGGAGCAGCAGAGTGGCAGAGCCACAGCGAGAGAATACAGCTGCAGGGATTATGTGCAATCGGCATCACTCCTCCTGCTGAGCCTCACTTTGCTGTCCCTGCAACTGCTCTTTTCCCTGCTCCTATATCCTCTGCTGGCATTTCAGAGGGAGAGAAGATGACAATCGAGCACTAAATCCTCATTGATCTTCTCTTGCAGTAGATTACGCAAGTGGAACGGTGGGGCTCGGGGCAGGCAGACGCTCCCACTCATGCTCAGAATCCTTAAGTAAACCACCCACCCCCCAAAAAATCCTCTGCTCTGCGCGCAATACCTCCAGTCCCTCTGTTACCACAGCAACAGCCTTGGAATCCACCATCTACATCAGGCATTCCTCCCACCTCTCCATAAAGGCTCGCTTTAACTGCCAATCAATCATTTTACACCGCCAACTGCCCACCCACCTACTGTTGTGGACATTCCTCCGCTCTGCAACAGAGTTGGGGACCACAAACATCCATCCACATGGTAACACCACACCTTTTTATGACACACAGCCTCAGTATTTAAATTTGGCAGCAACCTCAGGTCTGTGATCAGATGAAACAGAAGAGGAGCAGCTCAATGGGATT
Source organism: Chaetodon striatus (assembly GCA_029783705.1). NCBI lineage: Eukaryota > Metazoa > Chordata > Actinopteri > Chaetodontiformes > Chaetodontidae > Chaetodon > Chaetodon striatus. The sequence goes on from JAPZEB010000002.1 coordinate 15,598,395, forward strand.
AACATGTTTACTTTAGGCTCGGTGTGAATCCCAAAAGGGATTCAGCGTTCCTCTTATAGCTACAGAAAACAAAAGCAGTCTGTGTAATCACTCATTAGATATTACACAACCATCCTAATTGATTTACAGCGTGGAAAACAATGCATCAGACGAAAACATATGAAAAAGCACACACAACATGGATGTGTGCATACAGATCAGTTTCATGAATACTTAATGATTTTCCACATTATCAAAGGGTAAAACTGAATTTGCCAGCTGCCGGGCGCTGTGAGTGGAATAATGACAAGCTGCGATGAAATTCCTCAGGGCTCAATGTCCTGAAGAAAGTAAACATTGCAGCAAAGGAACAAAGGGACACGCTTGTTGTATTAAAACTCGGTTTCTATGCCTTTGGATAGAAAAACGACTTTGTTCTACTCTTAAGTAGCAAATTAACTGAAACATTCAGATTAAAGTAAATGATTTACTGTGTTTGTACAAAGACGACAGATGGCACCACCTTAAGAATGCAAATTACATTAATGCCCAAACACTATTTACACCTAGGGCTGGAGTGGAAAAGCCACGCTCATCTGTGAGACAACTTTGCGTTTGCTGACTGTGAAAATTGACACACATTAAAATCAGAACAATTAGCACCACTAGGATGATGAGTCTGTGTATGTTTGTGTATGTGTGTGTGTGTGTGTGTGTGTGTGTGTGTGTGTGTATGTGTGTGTGTGGGGTGACTCTGAGGTGTCTCATAGGTTGAGTCAGGGGGGCAGGGCGCTCTATAAATCTTCTCAATCTCCCTCAAGAGGTTATCACAGAGCCGGGAACCTGGGTGTGATTCTGCATTAAATGGTCACTGATCTAAATGCAGCAATCAATGGAAAGCTGCACAGGGGGTCCAAGAGCCTTTGCAATTAAAGCTGACAAATTAGTTACCCTGTCAAGAGGGAGGGGAGATGGAAGAGACGTCTAGGATGTTTTTTTTTTCCACAGAAATCGATTTTATCATTTATTTTGGACAAAGGATTCATGATTCAGTGGGCGTATTTATCCTATCTTCAAAGGAATTAAATAGAAAATAGTATGAATGTGTAAATATTAGTATTTGAAGCTCCACAGTGTGGTGTTTGGGTACAGAAGCAGCCTTGGCAGCACTCTCCCGACACTCCAGGACCCAGTTTCTAATCCTGGAAGAAATAGCTGTGTCTATTGTGGCAAGAAAAAGCCAGGAGGAAGAGAGGAGGGAAAGCAGGAGTGTAGCCTACTGAGGGAGATCACAAAGAGCTCTCCTATGCCATTAATCCTTCACCCCCTGCAGTCTGATATCACAGAGTACCAGTCTCTGTCTCTTTCCCTCTCTTCCCTCCTTCCCTCCATTGCAACGACCCAAAGAATGGCTTGGATAGATCAATACACATGCAGAGCCTAAGCATGCTCCAAATGTTCCCTTTCTTCTTTTTTCTCAACAGCATGCCTCGACAACAGATGGAGAGTTTCTGAGGCATGAAACATGGAGACTGAGGCTCACTAACTGGGGAATGGAGGGAAAAGAAAAGAGCATAACCAAATTCCTGCGGCTGAGCTCAGCTCCATCCGTCTTGATGGTGCAGTGCCCAGAGCTATGTGTCGAGGTGAAAATTGGGCCAGAGCAGGAGTAGGCTTCGCAGGCCGAGACGTCGGGCCTTGTGTTGGAGCGCACAGGTGGGGGAGGGGAGGATCTGCTTTTTCCAAGTGTACGGGAGTGAGACTGTGAGTGTATTTTTGTGCATGTGTGCTACATCAACTGAGCGACATAGCCCGTCTTCATCATTAGCACACTCCTCTCCTACAGTGAGAATGCAGGGGTCAGACAGATTAATGATCCAGTGATGGGATGACTCACAGATTTGGGGATGAGAGTAGCCCTGCCCCTCCACCCACACTTAGCCGACTGGGAGCTGCTGCTGCTGCTGTTGCTGTTGCTGCTGCTGCTGCTGCTGCAGCTGATAACTACGGACTTCACAGCCAGGCCAAAAAACACACTACATTGCGTCAGACAGTTGTTCCCTGGTTTCACATGCCAGAGCCAGTCAGAATCAGGGCTGAAGACCCCTGCAGGGAGAGAGAGGACGGCTCTTTGTTCCTTAACATCACCACGTCTGAGCTGTTAACAAGCTTTACTTTGTAACTTGACACTGTCAAAGCTCATCACACTCTGGAGTTTGGAAGTTGACTCAAACAACAGATGGTTTTAAAAATTTAAACCAAAGCCTTGATGCGCATTCAATTAAAGTGTTTTCTGCTTATAATCTTTCAGAGTGTCATAGCCAGGGCCTCTGAGGTAAAAACTGTCAACCCTGTCTCCTAGAAATTTGTATGTTCAGAGACAACATTGCTTTCAGACAACTAAACACTACATTCTTACACTGCACGGGCTTCAGAAGAAGGAAGTTGTGGAGGATGGTGGGTGTACAAAGTGCAGGACCATGACACCAGGACTTTGGGCTCATGTACAGACTCCTGTCTTAGGTTGCACTCTTGTTAAGGTGAGGGGAAGATTCTGATTTGGGTTACATTTGAATAAAAAAGGCAGTAAAAATATAACCCTGCAACTAAGACTACGACTGGGTACTGTCTTGCAAGATTGCCTATTTAGGCGGAAAACATCTGAAATATGTTTTCAGTGAACATTTTGCTGATACAAACAACAACATTCAACATTTTCCAGATGCCACCTGACAGATAAGGTAATTAGCAACGTTCCCTTATTATGTTAATAGAAAATGTAATTTTCTCTGCATTGCATTTCCTTGAAAATGTATTTGCTGTTTCAAATTAGTTGTGTACAAGTGTAATTTCTAGGAGAGAGGGCTGAAATTGCTGGTATAGTTTAAATGTTAAAGCTAATACCATAATACCAGTCACTCAGTTCACCTAGCCTGATGAATAGATTTCACGTGCCTAGACTAGATTGCTTATCCTTTATTTTAATCAGAAACTGATACAGTGCTAAAAAATTAGTCAGATAAGTGATTTGTTGTATTGGTTTATCTTTTGAGTCTGTTATTATGAAACTTACCAAACACTGGATGGTTCCTGCTCACCAAATGTGAGGATTTCCTTCTTTTCTCTGTGTGAGATCAGTGTAAATTGAATATCGTGTGCAAGGGTGTAGAATTTCTTTCAACACTGGAGGAGGGCCGCATATGAAACAGGGGTTTGGGGGTCCTCTGCCAGAGAATTGAGAGTATTAAACACCTAATTCCCAGCATTCTGGTGAATTTTTACGCACCCATTTGTGCCTTCTCTGCATCAATTTATCATGCAAATGTCTTTCATTTTGTCCAAATAAAAGCCCTCTGTTACTGTCATGTTTTGATGGGGGTTGGGGGGGTATACAGATGCCCATGTTCTAAATATTTAGGGGGACATGCCCACTGCCGCCTGTGCTTGTGTGGAGTATTGGCTTGATGAAACAGTCAAATTGCTACTTTTCCCTGCTCTCTGATGCTTTATAGATCAAACTACTCATCAAGTATTCGATCAATAGTTAAAATAATCTTTAGTTGCAGCCTTCAAACAGACTGAACCTTGAAAATGACTCAAAGCTGAGTGGCCATTAGAAACGACTGACATATATCCATTACCATGATTATTGTCTATTAACAGCGCCTCTCTTTAACAATCATACAGATTGTTTCATCAGCTTAAATGGATATTGGGTTCATTACATATCAATCTCTTTCATTAATCATTCGATGAAATGATTATATATACAGTTTCTTCTAAAACTCAAAGGCTTTATCAGCAAGACCATTCAACCTGAAATAAATTACCCACTAACACCATAACGAGATTCATTATCCACTACTCATGAGTTACAGCCACTGGACACTGTTCGCCTTCCCCTCTTTCTCTCCCCTCCCTGCATGTCCAATCGGACCGGGCTGATTAAAACCGGTGGATTGATTTTGGTCTGTAAATCCATGGCGGGGCTGGGAGAAGGAGCTGCCTGCCATGTGGAGCCGGTGATGAGGTCAGTCCAATCAATGAAGGGGAGTCGGGATAATGAGGAGACCCTCTCAGTGTGGTGGGGCCGCAGCAGCACAACTCCACGCAATTAGAGCAAATTACAGCAGGAAGAAGAAACTGTACAGTGTGACCAACAAATAGCACCGGTGCCTGTCGTCCATCACCTGGAGCCTGACATGAGATACATGAGAGTCATCTGTAACAAATGATGTGGGGGAGGGGGTGACGTAAGTGTTCCCTTCTGTGAGTGAGAACTCGGTCTTTGAATCAAACCTAAAGCTGGTTGCAAATGAAAATATTTACATCACCATGAATAACTTTCTGTGGCCAATTTAATCTGTTAATTTTCCTGTCTGAAAGGCATGTGTACTATATACACTATATTGTACTGTATGTAGGGTTTCAACAGTACATCAGTCTCGTGGTATACTGTGGTATGAAAATTGATGGTTATCACATCGCGTACATTCGATTATCTGCGGTTTTGGAAAAAAAAAATGCCACTGGATGGAGAAGCTCACCTTTATTTATTTTTTTAAAATAATTTTCAGAAGGGAGACTTCTTACACATACTTCCATAAAAATGGTATTAAGTGTCACAATGGGTTTGTTCAACCAAAAAAAAACACATCTGTTTTCATTCCTTTAAGGCTAATTGGAACTGATAATAATATCAATAATTGTGCACTACTATATACAGTGATATTGGACTCCAGTATATTTTCTGAGATGGTTATTTTACTGTGAAGATCTCAATCTGTTGCAACCCTTGCTGTGTTGCATGGTATGTGATTGTTATTGGGTGTGTTTATTGCTCCTTGTGATGCAAATTAGCCGGAAACTAACTGGTGCAGTTTTGGATTGTGCGTGGATAACGACGGAGCAACAAAGACAGGAGTCAGCAGAGGGATGAAAAGAGCTGAAACAATTAAAGATGTGAGGGACAAAAGTGTAAGTGGGAACAGAAAGTGACAGGATGAAGAAAGAAAGAAAGAGAGAGAGAAAGAAAGAAAGAAAGAAAGAAAGAAAGAAAGAAAGCATGTCAGACTCATTGGGTCAGTCAGAAGGGGTGGCCCAGTGGACCTATTCAGAGTCTTAATCCTCTGCATCATGCTGTTCTAGTGGGTGACCCAGAGCAGCATATGGAGGCAAATGCAGGTCACCAGAGTTTCTGAGCTGCCTCCTGTCTGTCTGCTCCAGAAAACCTTCCTGCTCAACAGGATGTCTCTGTGTGCCCATCATCCCCCGGCACCAGGCCCACTCCTGCTGGCCGTACCAAAGGTCCACAGTCTGAGATTAAAAAGCAGGATTTGGTCTGGGGAGGGAATTACACTCACTTTTTTCCCCTGTTGCTGCTTTTGGATAACGGAGAGGGGGGGGGAACTAGGAGAACTGTGTAAATACTGCATCATCTCAGACAAGTGGGTCTGTTACATAAAGGATTTGTTGTACGCAGACACACAAAAACACACGCGCACAAGCCAACTTGCGGTGACCTAGTGAGGCTGCGGATACATCCGGCATGGGTGAGGATGGAGAGGGGAACCATTGTGCAGTGAGCATGAAGGGAATCAAACAGGTGCCGCAGACCCGTGCTCACAGTATCCAGGTCAACACTACTAACAGCGGATCCCCCGGGAGATCTACACTGACACATTGACCCTCTTTTTCACGCTTAGGGTAAATGAACATATGATGCACAAAGTCAGCAATAACAACAAGTGAAGCGGAATAATCCCCGTCTCTTTCTGCCTAGTTTCCACTGAAAAATATTTGGCACAGACATGTACTTGTAGATCTGTAAATCTTTTCTCCTGCCACATGCAGAAATGCATCAGGTGATATGAGGAAATCAAATCAGCTGCAATTTTGAAATTTGGAAGATAATCAAGAAGCTGCAGCTCAACAAGTGCACATTTTGCATCAATGATGGATGGAAACAAAGAGTACTAGGCCTGCCCATTAATGTCATTAAACACCACTTTCATGTTGTCACCTTTATTCCAAGATGGAAAAGATTAAGAAAATCACATTTCTTGCCCCCAAAAGAAGAGCATCTAGAAAAAAAAATCCAAGATGCAGCTCTGCTTTGAGCTGAGATAGATGCTCATTACATTCACAGCGCATTGCCTAATATTCTCCTTCAGTGCTGCAGGCAGTATGGCAGGCCATGATGGGCCAGACAGACAGAGGAAAAAGGTGATCAGTTACCTGAAGTGTCCCACAGACTGAGCTCCACTCGCTGCTCCTCCAGCTCCAGACAGGCTGTGTAGTTTTCAAATACCGTGGGCACGTAGGTCTGGAGAGCAATTAGCAACATGGTGCCATTAGTGGGGAGGTGTCAGTCAGTCAGCTACAGGTAATGGGATTTATTTGGCTAATTAGTGCAACACGAAAACACGCACTGAGGGTTTAATCAAATAATAAAGCCAGGGAATAAGATATTTTCCCCCCTCAGTTTGGATGAATTTCATGATCAATCAATCACATGAATCACTGCAGCTGCAAGAAATATTCAGCACAGACCAATATAACATGAAACACTCATATATGCGTAAAGTATAGCTTACATTTCCAATGATTATGCGATAAATAAGCGAATGCATCACAAAGTATTACGGTAAAGGCGTACAAAATACACAGAGAGGATGATTTTTAAAGAAAATGCGCATGAAAACTGACTGTCTGCAGCATGCGCACTGCTGCTCTCTCTGCCACATTTGATCATTTTTAAGAAACTTAACACTGTAAATGTCAGCAAATATATAAAACAGCTTCGTGTGCATCTACATTAAGCTCAATTCTCACAAACAGGAGTCACATTAGAGCATACCTCTGGATAACAATCCTTCGCCAGGACTTGCAACATCGCCGTTTTTCCGCATTGAACGTCTCCCACAAGAACCAGTTTACATCTCACCACGAGCGGCTGTGTATTTCTCCTTTCCTTCATGGTGGTAATGATGGTCCAGTGTTTGTTGCAGGAAATATGTAAAAACAAAAAGCAGAACAACCCCAGAAAATCGTCCCAGTGTGATGGAGCGTCCCGGTGTCTGGCTCTCGGAGGATGCTCGCAGTTGATCTGATTGAATTTGCCACTGCGGCGCTTTATACAAGCGAGCAGCAGCCAATGGGAGCTCACCATTCCACAGGCTTTCTAACATCCCTGTACTGCACTCTGTTCTCAGAGAGCAAACACCAGTTATTTTGTCTAAGATGACAGAACAGCTGCGTTATGAGCAGAGATGTTGTAAAATATTTTGTTCAGAATACTGTGCAAGATTTCAGTATAAGAGGGGTTTAAGGGTCATATGTGAATTCATGTTTAGCTGCGAAATAAATTATTAATATGAACAAGTAATTTCCAATAACATTATCTAAAACAGTTTTAACTTTAATTCTTAGGGCTTATGAATTGCGGCACAAAGCAGTCAGTCACTGCAGACTTGTCTTTGTCACCTGTGGGTCCTGGCTGTCACTTGGTCTGCTGCAAATTGATTGATTAGATTGACTTGACTGGCTGGATCAATAGCACAGCACTGGCTGAGGACAATGGGGCTGATAGACCAATCCACAGTGGACTAATTAGTTTGCTTTGATCTGCACTACAGTCAAGACGATTTTTATCTAAACAGCTCAGATTTGCCTTTTTGAAATATGTTATCAATCTTTGACAACTGGGCTGAAATTCCCTGTCTCAGATTTAGCAGAGTGTGAGGAAAGTTAATATAATTAACTCTGAAATGAGGTGAATTAGGACTGAAAATTTTGACAATGATGTTCTCAGATGTGGTCAGATTCCTCTTAAATCCAACATTTCTTGCTTCCTTATAAAAAACAGATAGGTACGATTTCAAAAGGCAGCGTGACTTGTGTCAGTATAATACCACCATGTCAACATGCAGTGGGATGGTGTGAAGCCCCCTGATAGGTGACCAGCTATCGGCCGCCCACAGTGCAGGTCAGAGGTCCTTCCTCTCACTTGTGCTGGTAGAACCCCTGGAGACACACACAGACACTGACTTTCACACCCTGAAGGTTATTACTGTATGGAAACAGCATCTCATTGTTAGGAAAAGGAGAATTAAAAGATAAAAGTCAATTGGCCGCCTTCCTCTGTGTCTGGCAGCCTATTAGCTAATTTACTTACTGTTGCCAATCAGAGCCCTCGCAGTTTTTGCCCCAGTGGGTCAAAGCAATTTGCCTTTGTTCATAAACAGCCCATATCATTCATCCCTCCCATGCTGGGATCTGTCTGTGTTTTACAGCCCAATATGTCTTGTTGTCATCATACACAGCTCTGATTTGTGGGGGTTGTGTCTGCATGCAGAGGAGAAAATGGTTTGTATTGCTGTTAGTGTTTCATTTGACAGACTGCACTTTCTCTCTTTATTCATAGTATTTCTCTGTGACAAGAGCATGTTTTTTTACCCCAGTCTTTTAAGTGAATGTTGTGAAATAATAATGCTTATATTAGTGGAAATAAACAGTGCAGCACAGGGCATAAAAGAGGCACTTTGTTGCAATACAATTTCATGTTTGGCTAGATTTCATATAAATTATTTTTTTTAAAACTACTCTCCCGCAGTAGGGTGGAAAAACCTCAGTAACAGCTCTGATGCTGGTGCCAAAGACTACTGCTGAAGTCGTTATGTAATTTTCAAAAAGGTAAATCAGTGCATCACAAGAGAAAAGAAAGACAGCGTTAAGAAAGATTCAAGGGGATTCAGAGGGGAAGTAAATCTTTCAAAATACAGGAAAATAAACACAACTTGGTAGTTGCAGAATGGATTGATATTAATGTGTAACTTGGCTGGCTAGTTAATATTATAATCGTTAGCATGCTGATAAATGAAGCAGCATTGCGTTCAGTTTCAACCAAGCAGTGGCCTACAGATCTGAAACAAACAAACAGTTTTAGTCTCTGTTGCTAATTTCCTTATTCATTCATTCAGATTCACAGAGAGGGCCTTTAGGCGTAAGTTTAGGCATTGCTATTTCACTGTGTTTTCAGTTCATGAAAGTTAATTGTAACATTTTGGTTGCTCAAAAAAGTCTTGTTCAGCATTTGGTTTTACTACAAGATCATCTTTGGAATCGGATATTCAAGTTTTTTCCGGTAAATGTTTTGTTTTAATGGTTTTTTTTAATAACAAAAATTACCTTTAGCATAATCACAGTTAACGATAGAGTGTAAATGCGTAGTGCTAACCAAGCTAGCAGCTAGCATTGGGGTTAACTTCACTCTCTCATCCAAATATGGTCACTCCTGGCACTAAAAATCCAAAATGGTGATGTCCACAAACCAATGGGTGATGTCACAGTGGTTATGTCCACTATTTTTTTTTTTTTTTTTTTTTATATACACAAACTTTCAACCCTTCTTGTAAACATATGGATTGTGCCTTTAAGTTTTTTTTTCAACTTTTCACAGGCTACTGCCATGGTTCCAAGAAACTGGGCTAACACTTATTCACTTTTATTCAGTAATAAAACAGGATTTTGGTGAAGTCTATTTCTTGGAACACAGTAATCCTTCTCTGAGTTAGATAGCTTTCCACATTGTCTTATTCCCAGGGTGTAATAGAGACGTAAAAACTGTGACAGAAATAATGTTCTATACTTTTCTTAAACCTTAAAGTAAAAGCTTCACAAAGAAATTACAGCATGTGGAGAAAAGAGTGCTGAAATATACTGATATTTCTGATTTTTCAGCTTTAATGGATTATAAACACTTAATTACTGATTACTTGTACAGGTGTGACAATGGATGTATTAAAATGAGGGTCTCACATGTACAGGGCTCAGATTTTTGTGCTAAGCCGCCGATTGGTAGTGACTAAAACTTCAATACAGGAGGACAGAAACAGTTGAGAGGAAAAGTTGCAGACAATGAACTTTCTCTAACCCTTCTAAAATAACTGCAACGGATTCATGGATGTCCGTGAAACCACCACAGAGCTCCTCTGATGGGACAGGGAGAGACAGGTGGCTGTGAATAATCATCAGGCATAAAGTGACACCTTCCAATATGGCTGACACCAGAGGATGAGTAGGAGGATACAGGGAGGGGGGGTTACTACTGGCAGGATAAAGCACTGGCGCCTTAATGCATCACACCTCAATGTATTTGGTGACAGTGTTGGTAATTACCCTAAACACAATGAAAGAGTGACGGCAATATACACATGGCAAAAGCTGAGTCACTCTTTTCTCACTAGATGCTCAGGCGGTTACAGACGCTAACAGGGAGACTTCCTTGTTTTCCTGCCACAAACTCATCAGCAGATGGTGTTGTAACCCAGGATTAACATGACTTTCAGATGTGATAGCGGCAATTTAGAACAACTCATGTTAGATCAACCAGAGAGGCAATGTTAGGCTGCCTATCGATAAAACGTGGCATTATGAGTGCAGGACAGATGGTAAATGATGATCATATCTGGATAGAGGTGGGAATAACGCGGGTCTCTGTAGGAAATGGAGCACAAGTAGTATTATAATGAGTGGCACATGGGTGCAGTTATGAATGATCTGAACAGACTGATGTACTGTAGCTCATAACAAAAGCATGTGTGGACTGATTAAAGCGAGTTAGAACATACCAAAGGTCCTCATTTCTCATATGCATTGAGTTATCTCTGACCTCTCCTTATCATATGAATTTGATACAGTTGCGCAGAGCCAAAACAACATCCCTGCTTGACTTTGCCAAGGCCAAAAGTATGTACACACTCCAAACACACATGTTAAAGTGACAGGAGCTGTGCGCAACATACTGAGCATAACTGTAATTCAGAGCCTGAGCTGAGATTGACAGCACATAGTTTTCAACATGGAGGGGACCGAGCCAGTGGCCAAATCAACACCATACCTACAATGTGGACTCTGCATTGACATAGAATCTACGCTGTATCCTACGCTGTATCCTACGCTGTATCCTGACATGCACCTCCCCAGAAATGTAACTACACGGTGCGGCGACGCAGACCTCCTGTCTATTTTTGTAAGCTGAACCACAGATGTGAAACAATAAATTATGAAAACAATAAAGCCTCCACAAAATAGCATTTTAAGTCTTGTGTGTGATTTATCCTGGCTTCATATGAGTAGAGGAAATCTCCACTGGTTGCTAAGCTAAATTATACAATGTAAAATGCCATAGGCTTGTGCTGAAAACATTAGCATGTTGTATACAGTATGTGGGGGAAATGTGTCCAGCAAAAGACAGGTGCTTTGTCCGTGAATGCTGCTATTGGCTCTGTCATGTGACCTCTCTAAAGTTTTGCCACATACCTGGAAGCATGCTAATGTCTAAAATATGACTGCATTCTTGATTGATCTTATTTGGAACGAACCAACAGCAGAGCAAAAGTGCACACCTTTGGCCAGATAAAACTAGCTACCACACTTAAAGGGTTAGTTCACCCAAATTATCAAAATTTACTGTTTATACATTGTTTTCATTTATATCTAGTGGTATCTAGCCATGCTAATAGTTTTTGTTTCATTTATCCAGGTTTTTAAATGCATGTGTAACTTCTTCTAACTGAGATAATGCTGGTCAAAGGAGTTCTGATTTTTGGCATTAACAGGATTAAAAAATATATATTAAAAAATATCTAGCGATATAATTAAAGTGAATTTGTTGATGGTCAGGGTTTCTGGAAGATTGCTTTACCGTATCCCAAATATCATCCCAATTAAACCCTGGGCTAAGGTCAGGAATATCTGCTCGCCATAACAAGTCAACTGGTAATGGCAGGTAGGTTTTCTCCAAAATATGGCCATATAATTTAGAGACAACCCCTTTTCCCCCTGTGACTCACGTAATACTTTGAGCAATGAGTGCTCTTCAAGTAACATGCACATATAATAACAAAGAAAAATTGTAATCTTATAGCCTTGTTATATTTATCTTTCAATAAGAATTTAGATTATATGCCCTTAATTCTCCCCATGGTCAACAATGGTTCTGAACTTTTTTTAAGGTTACTGGGTGACACTTTATTGGGATAGTCCACCTACAGATAGTTTATGGAGTATTTGTAACATTTTAACAGCTTTTTAGTTGAGATTCAACTATTCATGAAAATGTTTCGCTTGTCTGAAGATGTTTATCTGTAGAGTATATGTGACAATGCACTACATTTTCTCAGAATAATTTAGTTGAACTTAAACTATTTACTCAACTGAACAGTTGAAGTTCATTTAGATCATTCTGAGAATATGAAAGTATATTCATGAACTGTCACATGTACTTATATGAAATCTGCTTAACATCTGCAGACAAAGCAAAACAGCTGAATCTCAATTAATATGCTGTTAAAATGCTACAAATACTCTATAAACTATCTGTAGGCTGACTGTCCAAATTAAGTGTCACCAGGTATTGTGTCATGGTTAGAAATATCTGTACAGTGACAACACTACCTTGTTGTGCAGGTTTCATATTGATGTTTTTTCAGTAGTTGTTTTAATGAAAGTATTTGCAGTTATTTTTGGGATGGCAGAAATCTCAGAGACATACATCATAAAACCTGACCAGATAAAACCAAAATTAGCTGCAAAGTGAGAAATATGATTTTGTTTATGATTAGTGTGAACTGGCCCTTTAAATAGTAGTTTCAAAGAGAGAAAAGCCATCCCTGTATGGTATTTCTGGTTTACACTGAGCTGATTATTTTACAGCATCACACAACCTGAAGCTACAGATGAGCCACTTCTGCCCTCTGCTGGTGGTGTCAGGAGTCACAGAGGAGAAATAAAAACACCACAGACAAAAAATGTTACTTAAATGTTGTTTGTGTTTTATTCACCCCCTCTTTCAAATGTGCTATAGACAAATGCACCCTGTACACATCATCATCAGACACTGTTGGATATCGTTTATCTTGTCCACTTGTCAGAAACCACGTGAAATGTTGACATCATCATCAGACCAGACAACTTGTTCAGTATTGGAGGTGGGTACAGCATAACGTTTAGTGCATTTATTGCATCGTAAAGCAGACATATAAATGATAGTAGTGCAATTATACCCCATCATAACTGAGGAGATACCTTGATAGTCTCAGCTAGTGTCTCGTCAGTGCTAGACTTTGTATTGCATACAGAATTTAGGCAAGTGAAACGCAATAGGAAATGATAATTGTAAAAAATTGTGCTTTGGACGTCCAAAGAATAATTCACTTTTTGTAGAAATTTCCTGCAATAAAAATTAAGCAAATAGAAGGAGCTGATATCTGCATTTTTTTTTTTTTTTGTATCGAAAGAAGGTACTGTGCTCTCTGTGTTTCGTCAAGTAGAAGTTATGTATCTCAAACCTGGTCCTTCAGAAATGAATGTGGGTGTCAGTGGAAGCAAACTTTACGGTGGTCCTAAATAACTGCAGTGCATCATTCTAAAAAGAGAGGAAAATACAGATAAACACATGCTTTCTGAGGCATTGAGTATAGAATTGTGTACTGTGACTAAAACCCCTCTACTTCCTGTCAGCATTTATTGTTTCTGTGCAATTTGATAATAATAATAATATAATATCTGCATATTGAATATACAGTATGTACAATTAAGCTTTGATATATGTGACTGATTATGTACTCTGAAGAATGAATGGCTCATGTGAGGATGGTCCTAGAAAGCCCTTCTGATGAAACAGGAATACAATATGTCATGCACATACATGAGGGTTTGTGGTTTACTAATGGATGGATGACATATAATGAGCTCCAGGTGTAAATATTGCTCATTATGATTGAAG
>JAPZEB010000002.1:15623872-15634707 GCA_029783705.1 Chaetodon striatus
GAGGAGAGAAATAAGTGTTACAGCTCAGGGAAAGAGGAGATAAATCCACCAAAATACCGGACCGAACACCTTCTAGCAGCTGTTGCTAATTGTTTGGAATTACTCGTGATATATAGGTAATGTATAAATAGCTCCAATGACGCTCCAACAGATCACCTACATTTCCCCTCGTGTCTCCCATGTCTTTCTCCTTGTTCAACCTGTCTCTGAACCTGCCTGTCCTTTCCTGAAGCCATGTGATCCAGCCTGCAAGGACCAGAGAGTTCCTGCAGCTTTCCAAAGCAGCCGTCTCAGGGGAACATGTGCGTGAGTACTGCAACAACACCAACAACCAGCACAGTGCTTGTAGTCTATTTATCCACTCAGCCAGGCACACCAGATGTTGGAAAACGCTCAGTCTTCAACAAGGAGAAAAAAACACTAAGACATAACTCTGAGAGTTCTGATGATACAGGATAATGCAACAAAATCCATCTTTCCATTTCTAGACTCCAGAATGATCTGAATCAACAAAGGATGTAATGTAGGAGTTTTTTTAACTCAGAAAATCGATTTTGATTATAAGTTTATAGTTTGAGGTTTGTGTTCTGAATTTATTTGTGTATCACTGAATCAAAATGCTGTCATTTATGTCAGAATCAAAGATAACTAAAATGTGTTAATTTGAAATTGAACACATTTTTAAAGGTCTAGTGTGTAGTATTTAATGGCATCTAGCGGTGTGGCTGCAGATTGCAACCAACTGAAACTTCTCCCATGTGCCAAGCAACTAGCAACTAACTATGGTGGCTGACCCAAAAAAGCAAAAAAGCAAACATGCGAATGCTCCTATCTAGAGCCGGCATTTTTTTTTTCCAGTCTGGGCTATTGTAGAAACAACATGGTGGACTCAGTGAAAAAGGACATGCTCCGTATGTAGATATTAACCAGGCCCCCAGAAAGTGTGCTGGGCTTTGGAGCCAATTTTTGTAGTACCCAAACAATGTAATTACATCCGTCACGTGATGCCATGTGGCCCAAAAAGACTTTAGTCCATTGACTTACATGATGAAAGAGACATTTTTTGAGCATCACAATTCACAAGAAATGACTCTTTTACTTTCGGGACTTGATCCATTCAGTCTGACAACATTTGAAAAGTCTAGAAGTCAGCAGAAAGCTAAATCTGATGTAGCAGGCTCAGAAGTCTCTGGTGTGCCTGCTTTATGCTTTAGTGCAGAAGCAGTGCCGATCATCCGGGTAGTTTTACACACAACAGTAGATAGAACTTTTTGGCTTCATGTGCCACTGAGCATCTTTTATAGGAATGAATGGGGCCATGCCTCCAGCACCGTTCAGTTTTCTTTATAAATCCATGATATAAACAGCTCTGTCTAAGATAACGGAAACACAGTTCTTATTTTCAGGTGATAAAACTGTCTGTTGTATATTAATATATTGTGAGCGATCAGAGGGTATGATTTCATATTAAACTAAATGAAAGTTTTAGTTTCTGGAAACAACTTGGCATTTAAAAATGATAATTGATAACAGATATAATCAAACAGCCTTGGACATTTAATTGACATTTAAATTAGGCAAGAACTCATTTTCAAAAAGGAATTTTCCAAAATTCATATACAAACCACAACACTCAGTTGGACCCACAAATTCATATCAAAAAATAATTTCATGAAATATATTTGTCCCCAACTCTTACTCTTTACAAACTGCTAAAATCTCAATCATCACGTTTCTGAACAACCTAAAACAAACAAAAAAACAGCCTGTTTTCTATGAAACACTGTCAAGGATCATAATAAAAACTCATTGGAGTACACTTACAACACAGACAGACGCAGAACCTGCCGCCCTCTTTACCCTCATAACTTCCAGGCTGATAAAACTCTCCCAAAGCTCATCTCACCAGATCCTACATTTGTCCTCTCACTCCATCAGCATCCTGCTCTTCCCCGGGGGCTGCAGTCCCAGCTGGGCGCAGGGCTGGAAGCCTCCTCACATAGCAGACAGGAGCACCCACATGAGATAAATATAGCTCAATAACAACGTCATCCCTTATTACCTTTTTTCCCCCCTATCTGTCTCCTCCTCCCTCTTCTCTTCCCTCCTCCCCACCATCTCCATCCCTCCTTTGCTTTTTTCCCATGCCACCAAAAAAAAAATGTTTTAGCTGAATCCAGCACAGAGTTTGTGGATATCATTTGAATATCAAAGGCTGCCAGAGGTGGAGCAGAATCTGAAGAGTCTACCAGCAGAAGAAACAAAACCTAATTAAAGTGCATGGAGCTCTGCAGATGGATGAAGAGGATTGATATTCTGAAGAACAGACTCTTCAGTGTCTCTTTAGCACTGACTACATATACATTATCTTCACCTACAGTATACTAATCACACCTCTGTTATGTTGCACATTTAAATTATTTTGATTCAATAAAGAGGAACAACAGTGAATTTCTGTATAGATTAAAAACAAGACAAGTGAAATTAAAACAACATTCCTCTAAAGTTGAAGCAGTCAGTCTGCCAGTCTTTTTCTCTTTGTTACCGTCCAGATCCCTAAATC
Source organism: Chaetodon striatus (assembly GCA_029783705.1). Lineage (NCBI taxonomy): Eukaryota > Metazoa > Chordata > Actinopteri > Chaetodontiformes > Chaetodontidae > Chaetodon > Chaetodon striatus. The sequence goes on from JAPZEB010000002.1 coordinate 15,626,436, forward strand.
CTTTGTTAAAGCATCACACTGCTTTGCCTAATACTGCATGGATTCCCAATGTGCTTCAACAGTGAAAAAATGCTCAGATTTCTAGTTTTTGGCTTTAAAGCTGTGCAAAACCTGCTGAAATTCCAGTGTTAGATTCAGACACTCAGATATTAAAGCCCACATCTTTACATTTTTAACTATAATATTCTCAAAGTAGCCTCCACTGCTGACAGCAGTGTAGATATTGGTGGACAAATATTGTACTGTATTGTAGGATGATTACATCACTTGACATGTACAGAATATTTTGTCACCTGCAGTAGTGTACTGCTCTATTGCTCTACTATTGACACTAATGGCGAGAGGACATTTTTAAAGGACATTTTTAAAGATTAACTGTCCGAGATTTCAGTACAAAGAGTGACACAGAAGTCACTGATTCAGTTTAATGACAATTTTTTTTTAATGTGTAAAAGATTTCTGTCAAATGTATGGCAAGTTTTACATAATCTCAAAGTGAAGATGCCTCTGCTCCTATCTCTTATTCTTTCTCTTCCTTAGTGCCTTTCAACTACATGATAAATGCTTTATATTACAGCCAATTACTATGTAGAGTGTCATCTCATTGGTAACTCTGACACATCCCTCAGTGCTTTGCTATTCAAAGCCATTCCCAGTCAGGGAGATTTCAGACTCTTCTTTGTGTGTGTGTGTGTGTGTGTGTGTGTGTTTTTAATTTCTCTCCGTGTGCATGAATAGCAAAGCCAAATGTATTGTGTAATTCACCTTGGTGTTTATTGAAGAGGCCCAATGAGGAACGTGGAATATTTTAAAATGCTTGTCGACTGAAAAGCCAACAGAATGGATAGTGAAACACACCCCAATTATCAGCAACATTGAAACCATCATGGGCATACTTGCTGCGAGCTTTTACTAATGGGTTTTACTCTTTCAACATGAAATTGCAATTAAAGGACAGATTCACATTTTTTCAAATCTGTCTTAAAACAATATCAACATGTCCATGTAGACATTGAAACAATGTTTGCTTGCTGTCATCATTCCTCCTGTTACCTTAAGGCATGCTTCTAGTGAAATGATGTGGGACAAAATCCACAGTCCTTGTGCAGAAATATTTTCCAAAGTATATCTGAAGTTAAAGCTACGTTTCATAACTTTTATTATATGAAAAATGTATATATTTTTTTGCATATTGGTGGACGCATTGGTGGTCTACATTCACACAGCACCAAATGAAACAAATGAAGACAAATATTGTCTGGAAAAAAAAAATCCTATTCCTCTGCCTACTCCTGCTATTGTCTTGTAGCACTTCTAACGGCCTTACGCAGATGAATGAAAACAACCAATCAGCGCAGAGGAGTCTGTAATGCAGCTGTTGATCATGTCAATCACCGCTCGTGAACTGCGGTCAAGCTATCAAACTAGGCAGGACTAATCGAATATGAATCAAGATTCTGTTACTGCGTTGCCTTTGAAACATATTTAGGTGTTAAGTTTACCTGTAAAATGAGAGAGCTGGTCCGGCTTGTGTGTGGTGCTTGGTACTTTGGTTGACTGTTTCCAACATGGCGGCGGGTCACAAACACTCTCATTTTACAGCTAAACAGTACACTAAAATATGTTTCTGAAAACATTTGTGGTAAGCGAGGCGATGCAGTAACATAATCTTGATTCATATTTGATCAGTGCTGCTTAATTTGGCAGTTTGAAAGTGGTAATTGATTTGATTGACAACTGCATTAGAGACTCCTGTTGGGAACTTGTTGTTGCTATACTTGTTATTGACTGATAAATAGTGCCCTGTGTGAAGCCAGGTCCCAACACTCCTAAGCTCTGATTGGTTGATTTCATTCAGCTGCTGCTGATTCTAGCAAATGCTATTACAGGCACTACAAGGCGGAGTGACATGATTTTTTTTCACAGGTTATCTTTCTCCTTTTAGAGTACAGTTTCAGCATATATTACAGAAAGTTATTTTTATTAAAGAAACCAATGGTACCTTTACAACAAGGCTCTAGTGGCTGCCTTCCTAAGTTACTGTCATTCAAAAAAAAGATTTTGAATATTCTCACTTGACTGTGGATATGGTGCCCCATCACTTTATTTTTTAATTGTGGTTATTCACAATAGACTCTAAGAAGCTGTTGTGCACCCAAAGGGACATCTTGAACCTGACTGAGCAAACAGAACCACAAGTGTACAGACTACACTACAATATTTAAAGATAAGAATGACTTCATAAAAAGAGGCAGGAGACAAGACTCTACCAAAATAACAGCCAAAACCCATAATATTCAACAGATGATCCTCCCAGTGAGGCACAAGTTCAATGCAAAGCTGTAAACCATCCTATACGGAGTTGAGATAGACAGACAAAGTGTGTGTGTACAGTACAGTATGTCCAGTGTGAGGGGAGCAGAGGATAAGTGGGGAGATGCTGGCAAAGTGAGTGAACAGGAATAGACTTCTGTTGAGACAAGAGTGAGACGGGAGGGGAGAGGAGAAAAACAGAGAGGAGAAGATGTCTCAGAGCAGACAGACAGGGGACTCATGAATGAAGAGACTGAGTTTGCATGCAGACTAGAGTGATTAAACAAAAAGGGGAGCATCAACAGCGTACCTTGTTACAGATGAGTCCTGTAGCGCTCGAGTCGGAGGCAGACATGATTGTGCTGCCAGCGCTCTCTTCTCCCCCATTGCACAGAAAAGGCGGAACCCTCCTCCCCTCAGCCCGTGGTTACAGGGGGGGAGAGAGAGGGAGGCGCGCTCAGCCTAAGTGCTTCACAGCTGACGTTGCTGCGCTGCCTCAACAGCCATTTCCTATACAAAATTGATGCCCTGACTGCAGCACTGGTGTGTACACACCCGTGTACTGGTACAGTACGGTGGGTTTCTTCAGCTTCCAGCCTGCCCTCATGTAAGAAAAGGAGCTTTTCTGTGGCTTCATGCACCGCCTCTCCTCTCCTCTCCTCTCCTCTCCTCTCCTCTCCTCTCCTCTCCTCTCCTTTGAGTCACCCCGCCACGCCACAGATATCATGTATTACTCTCCAGCATCACATTAACACATTTCTCTTATGTCCTGCTTTAAAAGGTCCTAAAAAGTGACATCAAATCAACCAGGTTGCGCTGGTGTTTACTCACACACTGCAGAGAGTCATTTTTTCCACAGATACAACTTCTCTAACTGAGACAGAACAAAGACTGAGCCCTTATGTAAGCCATGCAATGTGATAATAACAATAACAGCCAAACAAGAGACAGCTGAGTCTAAACTTGTCATTCCTTTCCTAATTATTACCTCTCTCTGCTTAACAGGTGACTGCTTCAACAGCACAAAGGGTGTAAAGTTAGCGGAGGACAGGGGGACAGAACGAGAGGAGGACATGAATGGAGAAATGAAAGAGGGAGAGGAGATGAATAGAGGAGGGCAGGGCTGTGCCCGCCTGCTTGTCTGCTTGCCCTGCACCATCCTTCTGACAGGAAGGTGATGCATGAGCCTACATAACAGAAATGCAGCGGTGAGTCAGCAAGCAGCCATCTAGAGTCCATCAGATGTCTTAATAAGCCAGCAGAGAGGTCTCTATTATAGGAGACAAGTCTCGTTGTTCCTGGCAAGCCAGGTCTACATGCCTTCTCTCCAGGTTGCCCCAGGCACTGAGGACCCTACTTTAGCGTCCATTATGCTGGCAGCATGCGCTCTCTCACCCTCATTCAACTTTGGCTGCTTAAGAATTGAGTGCACTCCACCAGGGCTTTTAGCAAAAAATGTCTCAGGGCTATGTTTCTACATGGCTTTTTAAAAGTACAGGGAAGCAAGCATACATGCACACACGTTATTGTAGTTGGAGCAACTAGCTCCCTCGGATGCTCTGGAGCCAAGAAGGTGGGGCGACTATTTTCATCATTAGTGTTGTGCATGCGGCAGCCATTGAGTAGCAGCTTTTCAAACAGCGGGAGAGAAATGCAAAGATGGAGACAAGAAAGAAAGAGAGGTAGAAACAGAAAGAAGGGAGGAAACATACCTGAACAGTGAATTAGGTTAGGAAAGCTTGAACACTACGAAAAATCCGATTTTATACATGTACATCATATCATGTGTCATATGTGTTAAATGTTCAAGCTCCTTAAATTGAATGGAGCAGAGGAAGACAGGATAAAAAGACAACAGGAAAAGGTGAAAGAGTGTAAAAGAAACAGAAGGACAAAGACGTAAAATGGTGAGGGAAGAAGAAAGCTGGTGCATTAGAACAATAGGACCACAGATTAACAGCAGAATCGTTTCTTTTTTGTTATTTTTTGCTGTTCAGTGGGTCTAAATATAGCTCTCCTCTCCTCTCCTTCCACTCCTCCCATCACAGACTGGGGTTGGCAGTGGGGAGAGGATAGCGGAGGATTGTCAAAGTTCACTGAGTTTTGATGAATTCCCTCAAGAAAGAGCAAAGCAGATTTGAGACTGGCTCAGCTATATTCACTGAAGCCAGATAGCCCATCTGAATGTGAACTAAGTGTCTATATGGAGAACAGGAACAGACAGCCACTGAGGCTTGTCTCTGTTCAGTATACAGCACGAATTCAGTCTCTGCTGCAATGATATGTTTTTTTTCCTTCCTCTCTCCAACAGTATAATATTACATCCAGCGTTGTTCAATCCTCCTGGTAATGTGATGCAGGCATACTTCATAACGTTTCTTTTTTTAGCACTTTGCTTTAAAGTTCACACAGGCCGTCACAATCGAGGAAAGGGAGGTAAATGGTTACGAATGATAATTCTCGTCACGGTTTAGTTTTTTAAAAACAAGTGCGAACACAGTAGATGAGTTTCCATATTAACAATTCTTTTCTTAGAGATATATACACTTTTTCTTTCTTAAAATCCTTTTTATTGAACAAAACTTTGTGGTAAATGTAATAAAATACAATCTAATCTGGGCAAAACATGTTTAAGTATCTGCTTAAACATCAAAGATGTTTTCTATACTCCCTGATGCTGCTGAAGACGCATTTCAGTTAGTACAAAAAAAAAAAAAAATCAGGGTTTGATACTGAGCCCTTTATTTATTTTCTTGCTGAGCACCGCAGAGCCACCCAGTGCAACCACACTCTTGTACTGTAAGCAACTGAGAAGCTCTGCACCAACTGGGAACTGTGTGGCTTTTGCAAAAGGGCACTTCAGAGAAGAGAGAGTTCCAGATTTCCCCCTGCAAATCTGCAGATTTAAGCACAGAAGCTGCCCGCGTCTCCCACCTTTTGACTTGTGAAGATGCACCTCACATATCGGTGTGCAGTGGGAGCTGAGGCAGCATTACAGGCAGAGGTGGGTCGGCCAGAGAGAAGGTCTCCTGACAGTGCAACCAGAGTAGGGCAGAGTGGATCAATAGGAGAGCCACCCAGATTGATACTCCATCCTGTCCCGAGCAGCTCCACCCTCCTCCTGCTCGAATGTTGCCTCAGGATACTTTCTCTCCCTGCCTGTAATGAGCCCTTGGCAGCCTATAAATAAGCACTTCCAAGTCATTTCAACGCACGCAAGACAACACACCAAGTCCTCACAGTAACAGCAGTCTGTATGACGTTTAAAGAATCAGGAGCAACTCCTATTAGCCAACTGCAAAGAGAAATACTACTGATGCAATGAGGACAATGCAATGATGTGAATCATCAGGGATGGGTCGACAGTGAAGCAGGCATACAGAGGAGGAAGGGGAGCAGGATGCAGCGAACCCGGCCGGGGATCTCTATCTTTCATCCCCGCTGTCGACTTGGCCTTGCCGGCTACGCTGTGCATACTTAGGCTTTCATCCCCTCGGGGATCCCTCAACCTGACTTCACCAAACTGCTTCAAAGTGCAGAGAGGCTGGAGCTAACCCACATAAAGCTGTGTACCTACAGTGCAGCACAGAATGGCACAGTGCTGCTGCATCCTTCATTAAATCAGATGTGTTTGTTAGACGCTGACCTGATTTAAGTTTCAGTTAGGCCTAATTGGTGCGTCTTGGCTAGTGGGCTGAGCTAACTGAGGGAATGTCAGACTTATCAATATGTAATGGTGCCCTACATATTCGCACATCCCGGCTTTACATCTAAAAACAGAGTGTTTCCTTTCAAGTTTGAGTCTTAAACATTTTTAGTGACTGCACGCGGTTGTTTTATCAAAACAAAAGTCATATGTGTGAACAGATTGCAGATGTCACAGCCAACAAAGACAGATGAATCAACTGGAGATGTTTAAAATAGATAGATGTCCTAGATAAGACCAGCCAAACATACAGATGTCATATAAAAAATGAGAGATCACTTCCTTACACCGTGACTTTGTGCTGTCTTTGATAAGTAAAAAAAATAATAAAAAAGGCAGTGCTTCTGACAGGAACTCAAACAGAAGCTGAACTGGAATCTTTGGCCCTCTCAACATTGCTGGTTCATCAAATTTAATCAAGGCATTGCACACTGATGCGCCAACAAACACACATATGCATGCACACACACACACAAACACACAAAGCACTTCGCTCCTCACGGGACAGGCTTTTAGTGCTCTGTCTCATGCAGTATTTAATTGACCCCACACAGGAAGCCTAGCGGTCCCAAATGCACTCCTTCCCCCCACCAACAGAGAAAGCATGAACGCCTGCAAGTGTGCCCACAGCTTCCCACCACTGCTCCTCTGTCACACAACTGCACTAAATGCCATTTTCTGCTTTAGTGCAACTCAGACTTTCCACAGAAATGTCAGCGCTGAGGGTGAGGAGTTTGGACGTACATCAAATTTGTTCAAAACGCTCCAAATATAGATGAAAAACCAGCCGTGCCCCACTTTGACAGCCGCATACGTCAACTCACATCAAACTTTCACTCAAAATTACAAGAGTTGAGAGGTTTTCCTGTTTCTACAAAGTAAATCTTTTATCAGCATCTAATCTGGTATTAATCAAAAAGCTTGTATAGATCTGTTGTTAGGTTTAAAGTGGCCATGAATGCAATTTGCAGCAGAGATGAGATGCAGAAGAGATAGCGGCGTACTTACTCAGTTGGAGGTAGGAGAGCACACTCCCCGTCTCTCTTGCTCGCTCTCTCTGCTAGTCAGTCATGGTGTGCTCTCTCTCTTGGGTAACACTGAAGTGTACTGTAGCGTGCTTGTAAGCAGTCTATCCCTCTCTCTTTCTCTACAACCCCCCCCCCTCCTCTCTTATTCTCCACCACTCTCAGTACACAACCCTTTGCTACGTCAGTGAGGCTCTCTCCGCTCTGCATATCATCCTTCCCACCCTCTCTGCTGCTCCCCTCGCTTCTCTTCATCTCTACCTCTCCTGTCCAATGGGACTCCATATCGCAACCGCATGCTAAGTTCATTCACGACAGAACATCGCTTTGGAGAACAACATTACCAGGTGTTGTTAGGTTGGATGGGATCATATCTCACAGCAACAACCAGCTAAGAAAATCTCATCTCACTGCTATTGCGATGTAAAATCAAGCCACACTTTCAGATCCAAGTGAAAAATTTATTCTTGGGCACCATATTCTCATTTTAGTCACGTCTTAGGATTCTCACACACATAACGGACAAATGTATGTGCACACCTGAATATCACATCCATATGTTACTGTCAATCTATTTCCAATATCACAGATATTAACATGCTGCCTTCACTCCTCTGGGAAGACTCTCCACGCTGTTTTGGAACCTGGCTGTGAGGTTTACTACCGCTCAGCTTTGTGAGCGTTGGCAAGGTCATGCACTGATGATAGGTGAAGGTCATAGCTCACGACTGGTGTTCAGAAAAGGGCTTGATGGTGTTGAGGTCAGATTTTTAGTGTAGGCCTATCGAATTATTTCACACCAAAGTCTTGAAACATACTTCTTTATGTGTATCGCTTTGTGCATGGGGTCAGTGTCATGTTAAAGCATGGATGTATAAAGAGAACTGGACACAGCATTGAAGGTGGGACACTGTCATTCCTATGATACTTGCTATGTTGCGCATAAAGCCAAGAAAGCTCCATTTCGGCATCATTGGGCCTATAGAGAAAGCACACTAGAGATTTTGCCAGCCAATGGGCTAACACTCAGTGTAGCCCTCCGCTAACTTGAATGGGAATAAAATGATTTAATCTGGCGGCTCTTCTAGACTTTTGAAATGTTATTGGACTGAACAGATTAAATTCTGATAGTGAAACAAGTCATTTCGTAGGGGATGCGAGTAAAAAAAAAAAGTATCCACTGATTCACAGACGTCACAGTCACAATGAAAGTCTATAGGATTGAGTC
>JAPZEB010000002.1:15643826-15659887 GCA_029783705.1 Chaetodon striatus
ATGTCACAGGGCTGTCACAGCCTGCCTCAAAAGCTATGACAGGAATGGGAGACAAACGAGCTGGCTGACAATAATGATAATTTATTTACAAGAAACACAAGTTAGATAAAAACCACAACATGTATAGTCAGTAATTAGCAATGAAGTGCATGTGTGAGTACGTGGCAGTGTGTGTATGTGTGGAAAACAAAGACAAAATCCAGAGCTGTCCTCAAGCCGAGAGAGCACTCGAGAATGATGGCAAAGGGAATATTTATGCTGGAGCACACACCAGGCCCACGTGTGGCTCAATGAGCCATAGACCCTTTCTCAGCTCCTGCAACACAACAGATGAAAACGAGCTAAAGAGCCATCTAGGGTATGGGAGGAGGGCTGTCAGATTGGTCGTCCCATATAGGGCCCATTTTTCAGCCCATTTACTACCCACATGGGCACCACATACAAATGTTGGCTGGAAAGTTTCATACTGGACCAGGATTGACCCCCACAGCAATGTGATGTCACAAAATCAGGCAGGCACACATGTTAAACTGAGATTTCAGGTAAACACAGAGAAATTCCCCCCTCCAGCAGATGAATGTGGAAGCATCCTTCTATGTCTAAATGTGCATACATCACTCTGCACATTGAAGGTAAAACATTCATGTGAAGAAACAACAAACAAAACACATTTTGGATTAAAGGGGGACTCAAACAGAAGGAAACCACTGTAACACCTGCACAGAGGAGGACTGTGGAAACAGTTGGTGATCAATGGCGCCGACTGCTGGTAAAACTTGTGAAATTGCAACACAGAGTGTATTGGTCTATATTTACATTCAAGCTGGATAAATTTAAGTTGGCTTTATAATTCTCCAGGGTGTCTACAGGCATCAATTTAACCCTTTCAAGACAACTTTTAATCAAATTTGGGGCAGATGTTTGGACAAGTCATGTCTTACTTGTTAAATCATCACATCATGTAAGTAGTGTATATGTGGTCTTGTGCAGAGCTAGGTGTTATGTAGGAATATGGTTATTAGAGTGAATTAAGTCAGTCTACATTTTGCCAACAGGTAAGTGCGAGTGTGAAGCAAAATTATAGTCTCTTAAAGATTTGTAACATTAGAAAGGTGGAGTTTTACATAGCAAGGCTTCACTCAGTTTAACAAAAAGCAATTAAATGATAATATGTCTGTAGCAGTTAAGACCTCACAAATTCAAATTTAAGACTGATTAATGACTTTTAAGGCCTTAATGTCATAAAATTGAATTTAAGGCATTTTAAGACTTTTTAAGGACCTGCAGACACCCTGTATTCACCTTAGCTATGATTTAATTCCTCATAACTCATTATACTAACTATAGCCGTGTAAAATACAAACTGGCACAGGAGCAATAACTATTGTTGTATAGTTGTTAACACTGCATTGACTATTTCTGTCTCAGTGCACTTTATAGTTATGTCTGTGTAGTACTTTCTGAGTGCTTCATAGTGTCGATGATGCATTTTAGTTTGAAAAAGGCTTTCAGAGTTATTAAATTTGTTTCATGCTTGTGCTTCTGCTGCAGTGACACTTGGATTCACCTGCATGGGAATACCACTAGTAGAATTAGGCTGTTGTTTTAGCAGTGCATAGTGTAGTAGGCCTGTACTGTCAGCCTACTATCATTACTATAGCATAGAGACTGGTCTGCTAGCTTTACTTTATGTCACTACATGTTATGCAGCAGTGTAAGAGCTTACTGTAATGTCATGTTTAAAGCTCCTGGTGGGATCTCACAGGGTGTGTAGTTGTTTTAAAGGGTGAAAAGTCAACACATTCTTCTGTGTCAACACCAGTGTTGCCTTACTGGTTTGCCGATTAAACATGATCATGTGATGGGCTGCTTACTGGGTGGTTGTAAACCGGATCCTGTTTATTTACTGCCTTTATTATTTTATCTCTCATGAATGTAAACACTTCATAGAAAACGATGTGGAGTAGTTTCAGTGTGACTGTTGGAGGGGACAGTGATCTTACATTTTCTCCACGAGGTGGAGCCATAATAATGTCTGGGTGTGCTGTTAGAGGGCACTGCTTGAGTTTCATGTTGTTTTCCGCCAGTTGAAAGTACAATGCATTGCGTTTCTAATCTGTGTGGTGTGTTATTATTTGGGTGACACTGTAGAGTGATGTGAAAGTGAGAATAAATAAAGTTAAAGAACGATTAGACAACATTTGCAGCAAAGGTGACACACTCGTGCCACCTCTAGGGGGACTCCTGTGTTCACGAATGCAGCTTGCGTGAGTGTGTACAGCCTGTGTGTTTGCGTGTGTGTGTGTCTGTGTGTGAGAAAGAGAGAGATAGATAGAGGGAGAGGGAGTTGGGGAGGTCGAAGCAGTGGGAATGCACTGTAGCTCTGGCTGTGAAGAGCGGAGGTTATCCGGCCAGATTCGCAGTATTTCCTCGCTTCCCTCCTCATCCAGAGGGCCAGACCCGCGTCTGAAGCGCGTGACGGCGGCTGCGTGAAGACTGAACGCGGAGCTAAACTGGAGCTCCACTGCGGTGTTACAGTTACTCATGTAACGAGGATGTCCAATGGTAAGTACACTGCCTATCTTAAGCTTTCCCGCGGCTGTGTTGGGCTCTATACAATGTGAATTTGTTGCGGCTCGGCTAAACTGAAACGCAGTAAGAGGATACAGCAGTCGGGAAAAAATGCCAACAGCTGACTTGTACTACAGTGTTTTGCTGTGACGATTGCGGCGGCAGCCTGAACTGTCCTGCAGGACTGTACACACACTAAGCACCGGTCCTTATGCAGGAACAGCCAATTCACATACACTTCTTTATTTCTTAACGCAAAGCCGCGATTAAGATGCAAATCAGCTGTGGTACAATTTGCATGTTGGCACACAGCAGTCTCACCAATTTCTTCTCGCCCGGTGACCTGTTTGGAGTCTAAACATAATGACGTTTATATTGAGGGAGACAGGCCCAGTATGTAGACCCCATTATCACTGTACACTGGTCCTGAGAGCTGGACTGCACATCCCTGCCATATCAGGAGACCCAGTGCCAAGATTGAAGTTGCCCGACGGAATGTTTTACTCCTGATAAGTTGGTAAAGGCGGTGTTGTGTGTCGAGCTGCACTTTCCTCTGCAGCCCACAGACTCCAGGCTGACTTGAGGCTATCCAGTGGTACAGTGTCTCCATGTGTAGTGTGGTTTATTTGAACACGGAGAGCTGTCGACTTCGCCTGTAGGCTACTTGGAGCGTCCTGTTATGTAATGCGCTTCGGCCGACTGCCCGCATCCAAACAGCCTGGGCCTACACGTGTAATTGCTTAACATGTTTTTTGACATCAGGCCTGTATTAGCAGTGGTGACAGGGGGGGACTGCTGGTCAGTATCATGTGCAGAGAGACGAAAAGCAAGATGTTGTTAATCTATTCTGAAATGTGAGTGAACGCATCAGCATCTTCTTAATGTGTAGCGCATGCAGGACGGCTGACTCAAATCGGCCCATATGTGGTACAGATTATATTCAATGGTAGATGCATGCATGTACAGATTGTATTACATAAGAGCCGCATGCCGCTGCCTGACCTGTCGTAAATGTATCAAAGGTGAGTCGAGGATTAAGGTTATTGCAGCAGGAAGCCTGTAAGCTGGAGCAGAAGGTGAACTGGCCATATATTTGCATTACTCCACACTGGGTCAGTGTGCTAAAGTGATGCTCTCAATGTGAAATATCATGCTGATTGTAGAGTTATTTATTACTAGTTTATTATCAGAAGGAGCTTAATTAATTTAAGATATCCAGAAGAAGGTTTTCCAAGTAATCTTTACTTAAAATATGTATTTTATTCACAATCCAGACACACACTGTTTCTCTGAAACCACCCCTTCAATTAGATTTTTTCTGTGCTGGTTGAGCAACTCACATTACAAGATGCTGTTGATTGTAAACACGGCCATGTGTGCAGTTCATGTGCTCTCTTCCCACTGTTTGTCTCAGCCTCAGTCCGCCTGGCAGAGATTTGCTTATTAAGTTTAGAGGTTAGCAGTGTCCTTGACATGTGCTGCCAGAAGCCAGCTATAGTGAGTCATCAAAGCTAATGGGGGAAGCATGGACAATTTAATCCGGACTGGAGAGCTCTTGATCTCTGATGGTGCCCACTCAGTAGGCCTTTGTTGTCAAATAGAGCACACCCATTCCTGCCCACTCAAGATGTTAGGGGCAGATTGCAGTGATAGAGCAGAGCAGAGTGCTATCCACCAAGAAGGGTTGTTAGTGTCCTCCAAAAGCCCCCCCATGGTAAACGTTCAAAAAAATCCAGCATTCAGAGAGTTTTGTTGAAATAGGACTGTGTTTAACTTTATGGTTTGATGGCAAAATTGACCAGTGGCACCCGCAGCATGAGGTAATAATTGGAGGAGATTTTGTTGTCACAATCCAGTGTTTTGCAAACAAAACAGAAAATCATTTCCATGGAAATGCTGTCCCAGCCCAGGCTGGTGGGGGAAGGTGATGAGGGAGAGTGGAACGGACAAGCCATTTGCTAGATATTATTTCCTGTCTCCGTTATTGATTGTCAGACTTTTTGCCAGAGAATCATGCACAAAGACGTGCACACGACAACATAAACAAACACAGTAACCCCATCAACAGATGCAATTCAAATGTGTGTTTTCCTTGATGTTCATGTGTCCATTAAGATGTTGACCCCCAGGCAACGTTGGCTCAACATCATATGTATTGTTTGTGTGTTTTCACAGGAAAACAGGTGGTCTGTAAAGGCACTTGGTGGTGTATAGGGCTGACACACTGACTGTTTCTACAAAGAAGGACAGCTCAAACACAGACACACCTCTGATGCCTCGGGCCAGTCTGAGCTCATGGTGTGTGCTCGCTGGGATAAACTAGTGGCCTGGCCAAAGAGCGCAGTGTTGCTACACACTATAAAGCCCACACAGGTGAGAGGATCCTCATTTCTTTATGCCACATTTTGCATGCAGGATGTTCGGATGAAATGCTTCAACATCAGCATTGTTTTAATGAGAAGCTTTTCCATCTGTATGTTCTCTTGACATTGCTGTGCTCTGTTTAGGATGTCGTGGGCCAGAGGCCTCTTCGTAGGCAGAGTGGATGAGCGAAAGACAGCATGGGGAGAGCGCAATGGCAAAAAGAGGAAGGACAGCTCGTCGCTGTGCAACCCACACTACATGAGCTGCTTGAGAGACCCGGAGGACCTAGAGCTTCCTAATGCAGGCCCCCAGCATTACCATTGTGGGGCAGGCACCAGTGGGGGCAGCTATGGCTTACGCTGTGGCTGGCAGGAGGACCACTATGGGAAGAGGATGGGTGGTGGGGATCTGGGTCTAAAGGCAGTGGACCTTGGCTTTGAAGATGGCGAGCTGAAGGGCAGGAAAGAGGATGAATTAGAGGAATCAGCAGAGGGCGGGTGCAAGGCGATGACCGCAGCAGACTGCTGGATGCGGATTGTGTGGGTTTTCCAATCTAAGAAATTTCAGTCTGCCAAGCTGGAACGTCTGTACCAGCGCTACTTCTTCAGACTCAACCAGAGCTCTCTGACCATGCTGATGGGGGTGCTGGTGGTGGTGTGTGCGGTCATGCTGGCCTTCCACTGCATCCACGCGATCCTCGACGTGGCCTACGTCTCAGTACTCTCTGTGGCCATGGCTCTCTTCCTGGCCATGATGGTGGTGTGCAACCGCAACGGCTTCCACCAGGACTATATGTGGATTGTGAGCTACCTTGTGATCGGCGTGCTGATTGTAGTGCAGATTTTTGGGGTGCTGAAGGTGTACCCCCCCAGTGCCTCAGAGGGCATCTGGTGGACGGTCTTCTTCATCTACATTATCTACACGCTGCTGCCAGTCAGAATGAGAGCTGCTGTGGTTAGTGGAGCTGTGCTGTCCACCATACACCTAGTGACCTCCTGGCAGCTCAACCAAGAGTCCAAGTTCGTTTTTAAACAGGTGAGTGACAGCAGAAACATCACAGCACAGCACATCGGTCGGAAAACATAATGGAGGGAGATATTTGCTTGGGTCTTTTAGTTTGTGTTGGGTGTGGGCGATATAGATGTTTTTCTGTCACGGTAAATTAAATTTTATATTGTGATATCAACATCTGCATAACGATTAGAGCTGACATGATTAATCTGCAACTATTTCGGGTGCCAATCTATGGCTTTATTCACATATCAAGCAAACAGTTGCAGGTATGTGAGCTTAAATCTGACTACTTCTGATTCTTTCCCTGTTTCATATAATTGTAAACTGAATATTTCTGGGTTTTTTGGACTGTTTGAGAAAAACAAGAAATTTGTAGATGTCAGGCTGGGCTCTTGGAAATTGTGGTGTGATTTTTCACAAATTCTTGGCATTTTATAGAAAAAGAAAAAACAAACAACACATTGATTAAACATGAAACTAATCGTGAGTTGCAGCCCTGATAGGGAAATTGTTTATTTTTTGAAAATTCAGTTGCGAAAGTGTTTATAGATGAAATAATACACAAAGATGACCTCTCTTTTATATTAAACATCTGACAAATCAAGCTACTTCATCAAACTGATGCAGAATATGCCATATTGCCACAAAGCATTTCTGCCCACTAAATTCCACCTTTGCCCACAATGCACTTATACAACAAGAGCTATCAAAGAGATGGTCACCTCGACTTTTTGGCAACATATTTGAACTTAGAAACCAGAGATACATTTTTTTTGGCTGCTGCTGATTTCCTATGTATTAAAAGTCTGATCTGCCGTTTAGAGATGTTCCGATACAATTTTTCCTTCTGATTCCTGGGCTTGCATATTGGCCGACACAGAACTGATCCAATATCACGTCACTGAAAAAACAAACAAACAAACTGCTGTATTCTACTAATCCTGCATAGATGTGAAATGGTTGCTATCATTGGCATCATTCAGGTCGAACCTTTTGTAAAACACAAACAAATACAGAGAATGAATGCCATATAATTTTATTTTTAATTTCTAGTTTGACATTTTACTAATGGCTAATGTTACCCTATTCACCATAATCAATTCTTCTTCGCCAGTCTAAAACAGTGGTTGCCCGTTGTTTGCACAGTACGACTTGGTGTGTTGGCTGCTGTTTTAGAGCGACATGCAACAGATTTTTGCAAAAACTGTCATTTTATCCAGGTGTGAAACTACTTTAAGTTAATATATAAATTAGACTTGTGTACACGCCAATACCTGATCCAGCTTTTAGGCCGTACCAGAGGCTTTACTGGTACACTGGTGTCACTATTAGGGCAACTCTACGGTGGATTCCAGGTTACAAAACAGAGCTTTTTTGTACAAATAGAATCCAACTCAAATGAATTACAGGGTATCAGACTTTATCTAACCAGATCCGAAAAAGTTGCTAAACTTATCGTTAGTTGCTTTTTAGAAATAAAGTCACTAAGAGGGTCTGAAATGTCACAAACAATGGGGCGTGACAAAATGTCGGTATTTGAAGACTTTGGAAAGAAAATGGGTTGCAGCAGTTGTAACAATAGTTGGTTACCATTTGTGTCGCTATGCGCGTGATGTGAACCATCGTGTGGCCACGCAGTTTGATCGGTCAATTGATTGGTGTATGGCTAGTAGACATTATTAAGCTGAATGCACCTTTTAGTTACACTTCTTTTTAAAGGATAGGTTCACACATTTTCAGGTCTGTTTTAATAAAATACTCACAGTGACATGTACAGTGAAAGTCACTGTAATTGTCCCTCCTGTCCATACTGGTCACCACTTAAAGCAATTTCAGTGTAAGTGATGGGAGTCAGAGTTAAACAAATCAAGTGGAAATCTTCCAATGTTAACGTCTTTTTTGTGTGAAACCACGAAGGGAATTTTGTACTAAAAAGACCAAGACTTTAAGATACTGACTAGATTTGTCTCACTCAGACTGCTGTAGCCTCTTATCAGTTTTGGCTGGACACATTGCATTTTTGAACAAAACAAGAACTGTGGATTTTGTTTCCCATCACACCGAAGTCACATGAAGTCTTTTCACAGCACGGACAGGAAAAACAACAACAGTGGCCTATATCTTATTTACTGTACATTTGGACATGTGAGTATTGTTTTAAGACAGACTTCAAAAATGTGAATCAATCCATCTGTAGTTGTAAAAAATGTGATTTTTGAGGCGTCTTTTTGTACTGTAGCTGCTGCCCAGTCTACAGCCATCTCTGAAAATGAAAGTGAACATTTATATTCATGAGAAAACAAGACACATGTCTCAGACTCGTGCTAGTCAGGGCCCACTATTATCACCATACAATTGAGCACAATGTTGTTACTGTATTCACAAGTGGAAACGCCCTACTTTCTCTTCCCATCAATATAGGACAAACATTGTACAGACTCTTCAACCACTTTTCCATGTCAAAGGTGCAGTACTAAAAGTAGATGGTGCCGTAGATCTCGGCAGTTTTTCAAATGAGATTTTTAATGAGCCTATGTTTTGTGCTGTAGGGCAGCTATTGGCAACTCTGTTGGGGTTTGTGGAAGGTCATCTGGGTTGAATGAGCCCGTTTAGCTGCATCGTGGAGGAATATCATGATAATGTAGCATGGTGCCATTCAGGCCGCAATTCCCTAAAACAAGGAGGCTATTGTAGTAAAATGAAACAGGGTGGGGTGGGATACTCGGATTGTGCAATGCATTCGATGGAAAACAGGATGACTACGTCTTCGTATTGGAGGCTGTGGAAAAAAACAAAAGCAGAATTAGACATTTATTATGGTTTCAGCTCCCAACACATTGGAATTATTTCTTAATTAGTTTTGTATGTTTATTCTTCTTGTATGTGCGGTCAGATCCTCACTGTTTTTCTCTGTATGTTCAGTGTGTTCCTGAGATTTACCCTGCTTCAGATTGTATTATGAAATTGTACTCAGGGATTCAAAAACTATTCATGACCCCACAAAACCTCCAAAACAGAAGGGATGAATGACCTCTTAGAGAACAGCAACTTACCATTATTTTCATTAACAACATTAACTTGTAATGTAAATTAAAAATGCACATCACAAGTTTCTAATTGCTTGTTTTGACCAAAACCCTAAACCATTAAAATGACAATGATATAAAACAGAAAAGAAGAGGAGGCTTGAACCAGTGAATGTTTGGCATTTTTCCCTGACCGATGACTTCAAAGATTGTTTAAATGGTCGTTGATCATTTTTCTGTTTATCTAGTATTGAAAAATCAACTAATCATTTAACCACCAAACCTTTAAACTGCAGTTTTTAAACTGTTGTCCAGCCATGATCATTGATACAATAGGCCTTGTACACAGAAGACCTATGGACACGTCACAGAAGGAAAAGTACAGGTGTAGCAATGGGAATTGATAAGATTTTATTAATACCAATACCATTATCGATTCTGTTTATTTGTCCGATTCTTAATCAACACAGTGTAGAAACAGAGTATAAAAAGGCGTTATCATTTTACAGACAGTACAAGCAGAGCTGTTGTCATATATTTATTGAATGATACCGCGCTTTGGACTGCTTTCATCCTCCACGCCATGACCCTTGTTGCAGGTTTCCAACAACGCAAACCCTTACGCCATTGTTTTGCATTGCGCAACCATGAAAAAACAAAACAACCTGCACTGATAAAAAGAATTGATAAGCTCAGAGGCGTATGATTGAGATGGATGGTACCATCTGGAGCTGGTTCTCAAACCCACTGTTAGACAGGTGAAAATAATATATTTAATGATGGTTGAATTCTGTTTAGCTGATGTGCATGCAGGCGCACTGTTACACTGTCATGGTTTACTCAGAAAACTGAGACAATAGCAAACAATAGAAGAACAATAGAACCTGTTTCCCAACGTGGCAGCTATAACTATGAATAAGGGTTATTCACCTTATTAATGTACGTATCTCACAGTTTTCCTGCCATTTAATTGGTGCCATAGGTCAGCCTGCCAGTAAGAGCTGTGTAGTGTAGTATAGTGGAAGAATCTCATTTGTACAGTTTTCAGTGGGGTGTCCCATAATGGCCTACATGCTGTTTCAGAGGAGAAGAATAAAAGAATCCTGCCACAAACTTAAATACATGATTTGTTTCCCTGTTTGACGTGGTCATGTTTGAAGTCAGGGCCACAAAATAACTCCAAAAACACACATGGGTTGAACTCTGTAACTCTCCAGAGACATCATGTGATTGGTTTTCTCTACCAACCGTCACTATTAAGCAACCAGATGAATGTGGAGCCACTCTGAATAAGGCAATATTGACATAACTCTACTGGTCTAGTGAGCTTGTGTGTTAAGTACCCATGCCCCAGACTAGACAGGGTGACTACAGGCACATTGGTCTGTTGCCTCTGTGCACTCTAGCCCTGGTTGGTTGAATTGGTCCTCTGATGATGATGGACTACTGCCCTGCCTGCAGGCTTGGACCCCCAACACAGTGCGTTCCAGTTCTCTGAACAATCAATGACGGGACATGGGCCTCGCACTGTTCGTCTCTGTCTCCTGGGGCTCGTAGGGTTTTAATAGAGATTGAAGAAAGGACATCCGGTTTGCTTAGGGTTGTTTTGTACTGTTATCAGCCATATCACACTCATCTGTAGATAACTTTGAAATGAAGAGGAATTTCTTTGTTTTCACCCTCAAGAAAAGAGCACAACAGTGTGCTGTAGTCAGCTCTCAGTCTCAACAGGTATCACTTAGTCTGGCTTCAAATCACTTGCAGTTTTATGAATACAGAAGGACTCCATTCAGTCTGTCACACCCTCTCTATCACACACGTCAGCTCACACAAACTCTGTGGCTCCTGGCGTCACATGGCCAGACTCTCTGATCTGGGAAAGTTGGTTTCTTCTTCTGGGACCTCATCATCCTCCAGCCATCTCTTGTTTTTTCCTTATTTGTATTTTCCCTGCGGAGATGTTCATGCAGGATCAGAGCTGAGAAGATGTGAGACCGATGACGACGAGCACAAAAGGGGTCTTTGTTAGGGACCTCCACGATGAAGCCGGGGAGGCATGTGTGGGGGGGTAGTGGAGGTTAGAGTGGTGACAAGAGGATGGCCACAGATGAAAAGTGTGAAATAATGCTGGGCTGACGCACCCGGCTGTAAAAGAGCTGCCAGTCTCTTCTCTCTTTCCACTTTTCTCCCTCCTTTTCTCTGAGTCATAATTCCATTCTCACAAAATCCCCCTCAGATGGAGTGGCCTTTTATTTCTCAACGGGCTGAGATTGAGCTCACGCTACTCGTGGGGATTGTTTCCATAGATCTCCACGTTTCACTGCTCGGCTCTGAAGGGCCTTCACTGACAACTACAGAGAGATGAAGTTATAACTGCTCTTAGGAAGAAGCAAGTTACACTGCTGCTGCTCACTTGAAGTGCCTTCACTGTCCTACAGGAACAGTCTCCAGAGGGACCTCATTCATTCATACAGGTGGCAAATGAAAGATCTTTACTCAGACAGGAGTGACTAGGGCTGCTGTCGAGTCCTGACCTTCGTGTCCTCAGTGGTAGCTACCACCCTGAATGCACACCAATGGTGGAGCGATAGTGAACTTTCGTGGTTAACCAGAGTATTTCATTTCTTCTGTGAATAATTTTTTTCTCTCAGACTGAATTGGCACTGTTTCCCCTAGATGTATCATATTAGTCTCATAATGCTGGCTCACAATTTTTACTTGTTTCAGACGAGCATCATTTCATGTAGGCTTGGCAAGAAATTATTGACAAGTGTTCTTCCTCGCAGAGAAAAAATCAACACGATGAACCTTTTCTTTTACTACTTGCTGGCCTGTCTTTGGCAGCTCTTCATGAAACATGCAAATCCTTCAAATTGTTCTCTAGAAATTGTTTTCTTGAGACTTCGAAATGCAGTATTAATTATTGCTCTTACTTATGAAACATATGAAGTTACCAAAATGTCATAGCATACAACTGTAATACAAGGATAATGTATACATGTGTGCATTCAGTAACATTACAGACTTTGATTATTATAATTTTATTATTTAGATTTTTCCAATTTAGCATGAACATCACAACCTATTAAAAATATATATATTTTATATCCCAACCATTGTACCTGGACATTACTATTAGCTTTCAACGGAGCCAGTTTAGAGATTACATTGAGTCCACATTTGATAAAGGTAATGTTTCTATATATTCACTGCTAAATCTTTAGAAAGTCATTATATCTGTTTTTCAGGACATAGGCGATCTTCTCTAGAGGCATACAAATCATCATTTCTGATGTCCACGTTGATATACAAAGGAGGGAATCTGACTTCCAGGTTAATGCAGTACACCTTCTGGAAACAGCAAGTGCTATATCAATAAATTTCCAGGAGCTTTGATTTAGTTTTAAATCTGTAACATTTCCTTGGAGAAAAAGTTCTGGATCTAACGTAATTGGTGTGTCCATAATTTTGGTGAGTCTGTCACACAAATCATTGCAAAAACCTTTGTGCGGTGCCATGTACAGTGTAGCATAGTGGCCTCTGCAATGCCACATCTGAAACAAATATGTGAAACTGTAGGATTACGTAGGTGTAACTTTTGAGGGATTAGGTACAATTGATGGAGGAAATTGTTGTTGACCAACTTAAATCTGGAATTTACGGTGGCGAACAAACTTATCTGACATAATTTAGACACAATACAGACTTTGGAATATCGTTTAATTGGTAACTAAATATCAGTTCTTTTCTCATCAGCATTACCCCTAACTTAGCTTTTGTATCATTGTTTAGGAGTTTAACATGATACTTAACAATCTATAAGTTAAAACACAGACATTATATTTTTAAAAATTAGATTAAAAATAATTATTTCATGAATAAAGTACAGTTATTCAGTAAATTATAACTTTTTTTATTATTTTTTTTTATCTTTTTATTGTCACCTTTCCAGTCAACTTGAGCAATCAACATATTGTAAAAGAATGTAGCACCAACATATTAAATTACATTGTCTGCAGGTACTATTTTGTCCCATAATAACTCTCTGGCCAGTCAGACCTCACCATTAGGCATCCAGTGCTGCCATCCTGCTCTGTGCGGTTGAAGGGGGAGAGTGTGACAAAACGAGCGCAGATGAAAGTGTGAAGTCAGAGAGGAACTGGTGCCCAAGAAAGTAGCACATCAGCCATCTGGCAATATTTTGGATACAGGAGAGACAATATAACACCAGCACAGGTAGTGTGCAAGTCTGAGTCAAGACTTGATTACACTTTAATATCTGTTTATCACAAGTAATATTGTTATCTTTATGTTCAACAACATTATCACATTTTTCTCATATTGTGCAGCAACGTATCCTCATACAATGGTTCTTATGATATCTAACGAATTAGCAACTGAGTATGGCAACCTCACATTACATACTTAACGTAAAGTTACGTACTTAGCGTATAGTGACATAGGTTATTGTGTTTTCCTCTATATGTTGTCTTCAATGTAAACCACTTTGAAATGTGAAATGTGTGCTCTTGCCATTAGGTTTAAGCAAGTAAAGTTACAGAGGTTAGGTTCAGGAAGATAAATAAGGTTTGGCATCATGATGTTACAGACTTAAGTGTTAAACACAAAGTTATATACTGAACATAAAGTTATATAGGTTAAATTTAGGCAAGTATAAAGTTATGCATGTTAGGTTTAGGAAAAAAAGTTTTCTTGGTTTCACACAGTAACTAACACCAGTCTCCTGGTGTAAAGTCCGGTGTTTGTTTGACCCATCATCCACCCCAGCCTACCTCCTTACACAGACTTCTGGTCTTTATTTTACTGCCATCTTTACTCCTGTAAGTGCATTGGTCATGTGGTTACAGCCGTCCTCATTGTGAGTTATACACAGATCACTGGCTCATGAGTATGTGGGTTATATATGAATTCTGGTGCATTATTCTTATGTACAAACAGATCATGAGGACAGCCTGCCTGCAGCCCTACAGTCTATACAGTTTTGCTCATGGTCAACTCATCTGTCTTCATCTCGCCCACATGATTACTTCTTTTCATTATTACTGTAAAGTGGAAGACATCTGCCTGCAAAGTGAGTCAAGTTGCTGGAAACTCTGAATGGATATTTAGCCCCTCTGGTGCTGCAACTTGCCCACAGAAGGGTCAATTCATTATTTCCTCGTCTTCACTTCTGCTTACTGGGATTTTGCACGCTTCATCCCTTTAACTGTATTTGGTTTAAAAAGTCTGCTGCTGCGGGCTGCTCTGACAGCTGACGTTGTGGAAGCTGTTTTACTTCCAAGTTTTGACAAACGAGCAGCAGCCCTTTGATTGGAAGGAGCTACCAAATTCCTCTTATTCTGTTGGTGGCATCAGTGTTTGTTCCCATGTTTGGTTTTCTGACATTCCTGCTCGTTAGCAGCACTGAACGTCCTAATGTCAGATCTTCACTCCAGCACATGAATGCACCGCACAGAGACAGCAGTCTGTCTCCCACTCGCTTCATGAGGTTTTGTTTGTAACCTTTAGTGTAAGCACACAATAACCCTAATGGACGTTTCTCACATTATCAGCATCTGAGTTTTTATCACCCACTGTATTCTCATCCCGTTGGCTGCGGAGATGAGAACACAATCTCTAGAGATTTTAGAAATTCACTCAAACTCCAATTTTAAAAGAGCCCCCCCGTGGAAAATGCCCCCTTTGCATTGGTCTACTTTTGTCCCGTCACCTGAGTTATGGTTTCATCTCGTGGCGCCGAGCACTCAGACTGTGGCTGGAAGTCAGACACGTACGAGCCAGTGCACATGCACACACATCACATGGTCCAGAACAGATTCAGTTGGCCCTCTGAGTGCTTCCCAGTGAGACACCACATGTCCCTCGTGTTTTTCTTATGTCATTCTCTCTTGTGGGAAGAGAAGTTTTGCTTTGATATATGTATTTCCATAAGTTAAGTATGAACAGCTGTGCATCCATACGCCTGTATGCCTTAAGTGGGATTATGTGACTTTTGGTGCCATTGTTTAGTTCCAAGAATGTATAACCAGCCTGCGTGCAAGATGTCATACATGGATTATCGAGGACCTAGTGAAGTGAAGTTGTTCTTTGGTGAGCTGCAGGATATATTTGGATAGGCAAATCCCAAATGGAGTCCTCTGAAGAGTGAGCTATTGACATGCAGGTCAAGAAGAGAGTGAAGTCTGGAAGGTACATCTAGTCTGTGCCTTTGTTATTGTGCGCTGATCCGGCACTAGAGGAAAAACCTGTTCCTTTGGCAGATTGTTATGGGGTCAACGAATGTGGGACTAGTGGAAACATACTGGTCCCTCTGCTTAACACTGGTGAAAAAGATACCAATCAATGAAATGTCACAGGCATGACCGAGGCGTGCATAATGCATTTAGGCCAGAACATTGGTGTTACCCAAGGAAAACCTCAAAGCAGCCACACAGGCTACTTTAACCTTTATGCAATTATTTATGGTGTTTGCTTGGAGAGTATGACAAGGGCTGTGTCTGATACTCTCATGTACTGCAGGCTAACACCCTCTGCTCTCTGAGTGGTAGTGAAAGAGAAAGAAAATGTTCCCTTCTTGGCTCTTTATCTTCTTTGTAGTATTATCACTGTGGACATACAGGATACATATCTGATTTTGGTAACTGTACTGTACTCAGTTCTGCTTTATTTCAGTATGCTGCTGTGATACAAGAATTTGCTTGTTAAACAAAAAAGAAAAAAGGAAATTATTTCCAACATTCATTTATTGTTCAAACTGAACAATTAACTGAACACAACTGGCACCAATTAAAACAAGATGACACATTTTGAATTGCAGTTTTCTACTGATACTCTCTTCAATGAACCCCCTGAGTGAAATATTGCAGCCTTTCACGATGTGTTTATTGTGCAGGTTATTATCACATTGACAGTCAAAAAAAAAGATTTATTGTGCAGCTTTAACTGTACTGGAGTTCACAGTGGCTTAGTTTAGGGATGGATATTCTTTTTTCGCAGTTGGAGTCGCAGTAAAAATAACAAAAAAACTTTTTCAATCTGTAGTTTGATAAATAAATACAAAAACCA
>JAPZEB010000002.1:15690647-15701722 GCA_029783705.1 Chaetodon striatus
ATTTTTAAATAAAAAAAAAAAAAAAAAAAAAGTTTGAGTGGCAGACACAAGAATGCGAAAATAAAGATGGCTCTATCTAGAGTAAGCGTTTGGTTTTCAGTTCTGTGCAACTGCATAAACATGGCAGTGCAACAGAAGAACTGCGTGGATAAGGACCTGCTCCCTGTGTATGTATAAAGGGGTCATTATGAGGCAACAACAATATGAGAATTCTTATATTTAGGTGATTACACAATAAAAGAAAACGTACTTATTATATTACAATCCATTTCTGAAAATATAATCCCCTAAATCCTAGACACTGGACCTTTAAAAATATATTTAAGGTGCTGTAAGAAACTCCTTACATGTGGTGAGGTTACTCAAATGTCACATTGGATACTTAAAATTACATTGAAAGTGCTTCAGGCAACCTTTTTATATGACGAGGTTCTTAGAGGAACCCTCAACAATTTATAAGCTCCTGGAGGAACCTCTGACCACAGTGGGCTCCAACAAGCACTTTTCTTCAGCTCACAGCTTCTGGAGGAAATCCTGTTTGATTTGATGAAGTCCTCAAGCACATTGAAGGGTTCCTAGAAGAACCCAGTGCTGAAAAGACATCTTTTAAAAACCCTGGATCCAATGAACCCTTTTAATGGAGAAAGCTTCTGGAGGAACTGAGGTTTCCATGACTAATATTCATCACTACATTTAAATACTGCAGTGTTTTGCTTGGATTGGAAAGGCAATTTCAAGAAAAATAAAGGCTCTTAGATCTCTACAATAGGCAGTGACAGTGACAGTAAAATGAATTTTACAAAACACAACAAGGGCACCACCCACCTTTAATTTATTAATCTCTGTTGAGAGGAATAAATAGTGAAAAATGAAAACATATTTGTAATCATTACTGTTTTAGAGAGGGGCACTGAATACAACAGAAATCAAACTCTTATAAATGTAAATTCAATGCAAATGTATTCATTCTTTCACAAAAACAACAACAACAATAATAAACTTCCCCAACAGTTTATTTCACAACACAGCCTTAGCCTGCTTATTTGTTTGGGGTTTTAATTTAGCTCTCATGTCAATCAGCAGCCTGCAATCAAGATTTCTCCCTGTGACAGTAACCTGAGAGACGCCTCCTTCTCCTTTTCTGAATAAATCAGTCTACAGTTTCAAGAGGGTGATACAGGAGAGAGTATTTAATTGCTTTCACATAAATAATGAATTTCTGTTGAGGTAATGGCAATGTTCACTCACAGCACTCTATGCTGAACATTAATTAAGCGACATAAATTCCTCCTAATCCCTGATGAAAAAGCACTAATGTCACTATAATAGGCTCATGATACAGGGGCTTGTAAAGTGTCTGTAATACACACTGCTATACAAGTTTTTACACTGTGATTATTGTAGCTCATGTAGGCTTTTTTTTTTTTTTTTTACCTCTAGCTGCTGCATGCTATCTGGCCAATATTTTTAATATATCATAATTATACTAAAAAAAATTTTTTTCTTTCTTTCTGTTTTTTTTTTTTTTTTTTTTTTTACATTTTTATTTATTTTGTATTTTTTCTACTTTTTGGTTTCTTCTTCCGCATTTGGTGCAGATTTTGTGATTCTTTTTAAAAACAGGAACTCATCTTTAATAATAAAAAAAAAGCCCCCTTCACGCGCTTCACGGAAATTACTGAGTGGAGGACGCACGCGACCAGCAGGGGACTCACTCTAGCTAATCATTTCAACAAATGGCACCTGTTGTGTTCAAAGGAAAAGCCGGGAGGCCACATAGCTGCTGCATACTGGTACGCTCAAAACTCCAGTCTGACAACTTTAAGAAACTGGAAAGTCCGCAACGTGGTCATTTGGCTACCTAACACACTAATAAAGATATCAACAGGTGAAGGCGATATCTGCTCCGACAGTTTTAGGTAAGTGGCGGCGTTTTGGAGACCTGGAAACCTTGTTATCATCACCTGTCTGTAGCGTCTCGGTGTCATTTGTCAGATTGACTGCCGGTTTTCATTGATGTGTCAAATGTGTGATTTGTGAAGCCGCTAAAAGAGATAATGGCTTCTACTGAATGTGCTGACATATTCTGAATGAGCAGGAAAGTTAGACAGCCAGCTCTTCCTCTTTCATTTTGCTCTAACGTAGCTGAATGATTTTAGTCTGTACTTTGTTGTCTCTTTGTTCTGTAAGTCACTTAAAGCTGTAGTAAAGTGTCAATATTTATTTTCTGGCAAGCGCCTTACTGAAAATACTAACCTGAGGGAATATTAAGATACTTAGGCACTCAATCCAGATTTGCAACCTCACATAATATTGATTCAACATTTAAGAAGGATTATTTTTCCTTTCTCCTTTCTCATGACTTTGGTGACAGCAAACTGGACCAACTGGTTACCAATGAGAGACTGCGTGGACTTGTTTCCCTTTTCTGGAGCACCAAAAGAGTGTCCTCTTGAATCAATTATGAAGGAGGCTGGCTTGAGAATAGAGTAAATTAATTATGAACAAGTAAGAGTGAGTCTAACTGAACAGTGATCACCTACGGACACGCAGATGTCCTACATTTCAGTGATATCCTGTTTCACATAACAGGAAACAGCCTCTTATTGTGCCAAGCCTGGGTGGTGTTATGGACCTGTCATGCTCTACGTAGCAAACTCTACTTCCTGTTGCAGATGACAGCTGATCATTACTGGTGAGGTGTCTGTGGAGCAGGTGTCTAGGCAGGGCGTCGTGCGTCAGTTATTAACAGGTGAGGGAGTTGCAGGTTGAGCCGGCAGAGTCACAGCCCACCTGTTGCCACGTGGGTCCTGGAGGACTGTGGCCGGAGCAGGTTAATTCAGGTGTTTACTGAGAGGTGTGGTGTGTTTGTTCACACTCTCCTCCTCCCTGTTCTCTACACCCGCCCTGTGGGACTGTTTTCTAAAGAGACAAGGAGGAGCGAGGTTGGCTAGATTACCTGCTGCTATGACACTTGCAGAGACGCACAAACTGGTTTAGGGAATTTTCTCCTGCTTGCCTTCTTCAGGAATAACTCACTGAATGATTAGAGAGTAAAATCAGGTAAGAGTAACAGAGGAGTTGGTTTTTAGAGCTTGGTTAAACTCTTAAGGTAATATGTACAAATGTTTTGCAGCCAGCAGTTACATTTGCTTTTCCTGTTTTCAGTAGCATTGAGAGCAACAACCATCCTGAAACATGCGTTTTTTCCTACGACGACGTATGTCCCCCCTGAAACTGGTGCTCCTTGGGGGGACTCTCTTCATGGTGGTGCTAGTGGTTCTCCAGAGGGATGTTGGCTCTTCGCCTGCTGTCGACCCCTGGTTTCAGGAGCTGGTGGACAAGAAGGATAAGGTGATGGTCATGGTACGAGACGCTGTCAACAACATTGGCTTCCAAATCGGAGCTCCCCAACCACAGCCAGTGGAGGAGCAGCCCACCGAGGACGTAAAATGCCCCACTGGATTCTACACTCAGGGGGAGCTCAAGCCTCACCTGGAGAGACCGCCTCAGGACCCCAATAGCCCCGGGGCTGATGGGAAGCCCTTTCAGAAAGATCACATGACCCCAGAGGAGGAGAAGGAGAAGGAAGAGGGTATGACACGGCACTGTTTCAACCAGTTTGCCAGTGACCGCATTTCGCTCAGCCGTAGTCTTGGGGATGACACAAGGCCTCCAGAGTAAGAACATGTTCTCAAAATAATCTCAGATAGTTTTGGCTAATCACTGTTTCAGCAACAAGTGTGCTGACATGTGCACAGCAAGCCAGATAATCTCCTGGGTCTCAGCTGGGGTCATGCTCAGGGCAGTAAATTATTTACATGCATTTTCATATTGTGCTCTGAATTATCCTGGAAAGTCACTTAGTTAAAAGTCTAATCTACATGTAACCAAAAAAGCTATCAGTGTCCTGAGGATTGAGGCCGAGGCATTATCTGTGCTGCTGTGAATACTTCCACTCACTGTAAATGCTTGTCAAACTTCACACCTCAAAATGTCACAGGCTTGATAGGCCTTGAGCTGTTTCTTTTGCAGAGCGGCTTTTTAAACGAGCTGATTGTTTATGGTTGTTTGCTCATTACGCTATTTGAAGCGGTGAGCAAACCTTGAATATCTGCAAACAATGGTCTGGTATATGTGGCACTGTGACTTTCATTTCATCGGATAAGCCTCTCACTCTGACACCTCTTTGTCTATCTTTGTACTCTGACGTGGCTCACATCACCTAGGTGCGTAGAGAGAAAGTTTCGTCGCTGTCCTCCTCTGCCTTCCACCAGTGTTATTATCGTCTTCCACAATGAAGCTTGGTCCACCCTCATGAGGACGGTCTACAGCGTCCTGCACACATCTCCTGCTGTCCTGCTTAAAGAGATCATCATGGTAGATGACGCCAGTACTGCAGGTGTGAAAAATTTTAACACACACCAATGACAGAACACACTCAAAGAGTTACTGACATAAGTAATATAAAGTGTATAATAAAGTGTATATTTAATGGCATTTACAAGAATCAACTGCGGTTGAACTAAAACAACCAACCAGAGCTGACAAGTCTCATGTATGTCACTGGGTCTACTCAATTTAAGTGCACTGGTGCACCACTTCACACACGAGTCGGGAAAACTGTTTAAATAGAGCTTAATCACTCAGTGGTAGCAGCCACATAATTGTCAGCTGATGTAACAAACAATGTTGGCCTACAGGTCAAAAGCCATGGTAGCTTTCCTACTTGACAAATAATTGCTGTCATGGACAGTAATGTTCACAATATGATTTTATTTAAGCTTGAATGACATGATCAGTTCTCTGTCTCAGCAGTCCCCTTTCACATGTTTGTATTTGTATAGGTCATGTGGTTGTGGTTACAAATACGTCATTGACATTTAGCGGCAGATCAAGCGCACCTGCCGGCTACGAAAAGTGTCAGATGGTTTGCAGAGTCCATATACTTAGCACACCACAGCATACGCCAGTGTGCTAATGGTGTGCACTCACTGCTTGTTAACTGCAATCAAACAGTCAAATTACACAGGGCAAATCAAAGAGTTGTATTTTAGTGTATTATTTAGCTGTGAAATGAGAAAGTTGCTGCCGATGGTGGGCAGTGCTTTGTTTTAGCTTGTTCAACGTGGCAGCTGGGTGATAAACATTCTCATTATCAAAGTTACCAACTGTAGCTTTAATCAGGCAGTAAGTGAGGAACAAGTGTTTAAACTCAGCAGTTCTTCTCACCTGTTAAAGGCTGGCAAGTTGATGTTTCAATGAAATGACTATAAACAAAAAATTTCACAGACAGAGTGGGTAGAGAAATGCCAGTGTTACACTACAGGAGAGGAACCTGCCCTCCATCTAGTTTTGACATTTCATTTTATGATATAAAGATTAAATTGAACACATGTAGTCACTATAAACTTGGTGTGTTTCACAGAAATGTTAAACAGTGAATGGACATTTCTAAACCACATGACAGAAAATCACCAGGAACCTCTGGTGAGTCATTTCTTACACAAGGTATAGGCAGGGAACAGCTACAGAGCACAAAGGCTTAACTGGAAAATCATGAAGTCTCAAGTTATAAGTGATGTATTAATTAAATTGACCTTCAGAGTATTTAGGGCAGCAGGCACTGTTAACTGTGAGCTTCGATAAGAGTGATGTTAGCTCGGGATTCTGAGCAGCTTGCTCACACAGTAACAGGTGGTCATAAATGAAAATGAGCCTGTGTATTTTACTATGGGTATGTGCACAAGGCTGGCCCCCAGTGAAAAACAAATTACGGTGGTGCACAGGAGCTTGACAACAGACTCTACAAAAGTACCTCCAGCTCAGTGAGATTTGTCAGACAGAACAGTTATTATCAAAGAAGCCTATCTTTGACATATGAGTGCAGCTTTGTCATATGTTTTGCACTGGGACATGTTTTACAGTCCAACTGGTTTAGTGCTATGACTTCAATGTCATGAAATATTGTACAGCAGCAGCATAATTGAGTTTAGTATGATATGGGAAATTGCTCAAATTCATGACTTTTAGGTAGATAAAAGAAACTTTTAACTGTATTAGCTTCCTGTCACTACCACATTGGTTTATGGATTGGTCCATGTATTATTTATCTTTTATATTTTTCTTTATGCATAACAATTGACACTAGCCTGATCAGCCCTGCAGAGTAAAGCAGGTATTAAAATTGCAGAGCTAATAATAAGTCATTCACAGCATTTAGTTTTTAGTAATGTTCAGTGACCAGCTGACTAAGCTCAAAATACCCTCTTTGTCAGTTATCTTTGTCATAAGGTATTGTGGCGTTACCCTCAGCTGTGTTTCCTACTATAGCCTAACTTCCCTTTTTTTGTACTTGTGCTGTAGCTCTGTCAAAACGTTAAGACATGTGGTTGGCGGACTCATTTAGACCGAAACCTGTAAGAAATGTGCAGCGTGCATTGTGGTCAGAAAATGCTCCTGAGAGGGAAGTGTGACCCAGTTTTACCAGCAACGTTTCCACTTGATTGCTATTTCTCCTGGCAGTGGTCTCGCAGGTCTAAATATGATGATCATTTCACTTTTTCTTCTCCGGAGCAGCAAGCTGCTTTGATGTATTTATTGAAGGTGTGCTCTGCTGTATCAGTCTGTAACCACAATCCAACAAGCTTCAACCACAAACAGCCCAGCCTTAGACAACATCCTATTATTTTAAATGAAGACAAGACAAGATAGACGGGATAATGTTTTTATGCCTGCAGAGCACCTGAAGAGCCAACTGGAGGACTTTGTGAGTCAGCTGAAGATTGTCCGTGTCGTGAGGCAGCTGGAGATGAAGGGCCTCATCACTGCCAGGCTCCTGGGTGCCAGCATCGCTCAGGGCGAAGTGCTAACCTTTCTCGACGCACACTGTGAGAAAATGCACACACAACCACAACAATATACAAGTCACAATGGCCTTTTTTTAATCTGCTGTATGTAGCTCATTTGGGTACTGTCGGGGTCAAGGATCAAGGTGTTGTTTTCCATCTTACTGTAGGAAAGTGTATCATAATTCCTATAATTCTCTAAATGGTTTGTGCTGTGTCATGGCCCATTTTGGATAAAATGATGACCATTATTATTTTGCCTAATATTAAGGTCCATCCATCTGCTTTTTACCCATGTTTTTGGCCAGTTTAAAATATTGCTTTCTCGTGTTTTTAATTAAGATATCAGTTAAACTTTAAATATGCTTAATATTTGATCAAGATATCCTTTACAGCAGGCTTGAAACAAACATCTGTGTTTGGACAGACGATGTACCTATGACTAGAGAGTGTCTCATTTGAGGCACAAATCATAAACTTGGTGCCTGATGAGTTTATGTGAGAATGCAAAAATCATTAACATGTTTTGTACAAGGTTAATTGTGCAGCGCCACACATTCTAAATCAAACACCTGCCATCAGCAAAAGTAATGGCAATGATTTGGTCTAGTTGTTCTCTCTTTATATTGAATTACTTTTTAAAAATTTGTTTTCTTTACCTGCACATTTAAATCAGTTCTGCCAAGTTACACATACAGTATAGTTTGACCTCTGTGATGTCAGTGGAGACCCTGATGCATAAAACTTACCAAAGGGGATAGGGCAGGGGATACCTCCCATTCAGTAGGTAGTGCATGTGCGTTTGTCCCCCTCAATAAAAACATGAAAGTAGCAAAGGACTTTTAATTTTAAAAATTGAAGACATTTCCACTAAGCTGATGAAGATAAGCACAAATTGGTGCAAAATAAATCACTAGAATGCAGGAAATTAAGTATCTGATGCTCAAAATTTTCTGGTGGAGGACCCCCAAACCCCCTGTGTCATATGTATCCCCCTATGTTGAAATAAAACTACACCATTGGTGTGAGGTAGTAAATACATTTTTTTTATGATAGGGTGGCAGTACATTTTTGCGACAAAGGCTAAGAAGTAGATGTTAGTAGATATGTCTTTCCTCTCTGTCCAGGTGAGTGTTTCCATGGTTGGCTCGAGCCCCTCTTGGCCCGAATTGTTGAGGAACCCACTGCCGTTGTTAGTCCAGAGATCGCCACCATTGATCTCAACAACTTTCAGTTCAACAAGCCTGTGGCCACCAACCGCGCTTTCAACCGAGGTAACTTTGACTGGAGCCTGACCTTCGGCTGGGAGGCAATCCCTCCAGAAGCAAGGAAGCTGCGCAAGGATGAAACCTACCCTGTAAAGTAAGAGGGATCACGTTGGTTTCTCTCAGAACATCCTGAATCATTTAAGTGTCTAAAGCTTTCGTATCTGTCCATGAAACTTTCAGAACACCTACTTTTGCCGGAGGTCTCTTCTCAATCTCGAAGAAATACTTTGAACACATTGGAACATACGATGACAAGATGGAGATCTGGGGCGGTGAAAATGTGGAGATGTCATTCAGAGTCAGTCTCTTTATCTATACTTCAGCAGTTTCACACATTGGGCCTCATGCAGCAACATTCTCTTAAATTTCTCTTATATTTTCTCTTAGTCATCTATTAAGAAAACATCCAAATCTGTTTTTACCCAGGTGTGCTGAATGATGAATATTCACCATAAATGGGTGGTGCATGGTCGATGTTTATCATCAGCATATTCCCCCTAAACACTAAATAAAGGCAGGTGTTGTGCCATGTGCAAATACTCTGGCACGTGCCCAAGAATTGGAGATGCCACCGTTGGCACAGGATTTGACCGGTGTGTGTTTTGCCTACGTTAAGGCTCCAGAGTGTTGCACAAATCTAAATGCAATGCTCCTGGCGATCTAAAACGGCTCAGCAGTTATTCATCGTCTTATCAAACGGATCTGTGCCATGTCCATAAATGTGTTCTGTGTAAGGCCTTGATGACCTCATTTTAAAAACAGTATGTAACGGAGGGTGTAATGATACATAGGTCTAGATCAATACAGCGATTCAGTGAATGATCAAATATTATCCATGCCAAGTGAAAACATAAATACACAACGTCATCTTTAAGTTATAGATATAGACAGCACCCCTGTGTTACCATTGTCCAATTACACCTCCCTCTTAAACATTCAAACAGTGCCAGAGCCAGGCAGACAATGACATGTGGCCAAGAAAAAGATGGAAAATGAGGATATTTACTGATCTTGGCTCTGACCTGAATCAAATCAAAATCGTATCATGGCAGACTTTCTGATATCAGCACATATCGTATTGTTTTTGAAACAACTGATATTATATTGTATCATAAATCTTTTTCATACCATTAACTGGGATCATGGACCAAGAGTATTTAATATAGCCCAAGAAATTAATAATCCAGAAAATGAATGAATGAATGTTATTATTACTCCAAAACATGTAATAATCTGAATTTGATTATATGCTATTCATGCAGTTTTTTATGCTCCTCAAATTAATAACATATGTTTTCTTATTTTGGACAAACAATTTTGGTAAGTGTGCTCTCAAGTGCTCTCAACATTTTGTAAAAGTTTCTGTTACCCAAGAGAAGAGCGAAAATAAGAAAACATTGGTGAATCCCAAAAAATCAGTGGGTACTAACAAAATAAGAACAAATCATGAATACAAAAAAGTAAGAGGAAATCTGTTGTTAGATTGCTTCCTGCATGAGGCCCAATATTTACTAAGTCTTCCTGTCATCAGGCTAGAGCATTCATTTCTACCTGTGTCATGTGATTCACAGGTGTGGCAGTGTGGGGGTCAGCTAGAGATCATCCCTTGTTCTGTGGTGGGCCATGTCTTCCGTAACAAGAGCCCCCACACCTTCCCCAAGGGTACAGAGGTCATCACTCGCAACCAGGTGCGCCTGGCTGAGGTCTGGATGGATGACTTCAAAAACATCTACTATCGCCGCAACAAGAATGCTGCAGTTATGGCCAGAGAGGTCAGTGTGACCTGCTGATAGGAGCAACAGGGTTTAAATGTTAAATGTATATGGATACAGTGGCGTTCATCACCCTTTTTCCACCACATTTTTTTACTAGAATCTATACCCCCTTGCTGAACAAGTTGATATGATAATGTAAATGTAGTTGCAAGTGATTGTTATTGGATTTTAAATACATCCCTGTCACTGTTTCAGAAAAAGTTTGGGGACATCTCTGATCGTCTGAATCTAAGAGAGAGGCTTCACTGTAAGAATTTTACCTGGTACTTAAACACAATCTACCCAGAGGCCTTCATTCCAGACTTAAACCCAGAAAAGTTTGGATCAGTGAGTCACATTTCCCTTTGTTTGCATGTGGATATCAGCGATAAAACACAATTGAGTGTTACATAACCCTGGCTGTATCTTACTGTTACTTTCTGCCTGTATTTGCACCAGATTAGAAACTCTGGATCTCATACCTGTCTGGATGTTGGAGAGAATAACCAGGGGGGTAAACCTGTGATCATGTACCCCTGTCACAACATGGGAGGCAACCAGGTACGGTGACTGTGACTCACACATGTCAAGTTAAAAACTGAGGATGATTTAATGTTCTCTGGGACAGTTAGATGCCTGACTGGATGATTGTCTCTTCTAGTACTTTGAATACACATCTCATAAGGAGCTGCGTCACAATATTGGAAAGCAGCTTTGTCTTCATGCCACGCCCCAACCAGAGCAGATAAAGATCGAGCTATGCCAGCTTAAGGGGAGGGGCACCAGTTTGGGACCACAGCAGGAGTGGATCTTTACAGAAGTGAGGAGCAATTGGGGGCGGGCTTAAGAAAATAGTTCAACATTCTGGGAAATATGTTTATTTGCTTTCTTGCAGAGAGTTGGATGAGAAGATGGATATCACATAATATGTAAAAGTAGTGAGCACCAATTGTTGTAGAGAGGTGCTAATCACTGGCAGTAGATTTGAAACAAGGAAAGTGGTGTCACGCACTCTGGCTCCTACTGTATTTGTCTTTTAAAGGATGATGTTTCAGCCCTCAGGCCTTCTCTTCTTCTAGATCAACAATCATAGTCGGATACATAAAAGCAGTGATAAGAGAGTTGTCTATAATGAATACCTGTGTCTGACTATGATTGTTGACCTAGAAGAAACCCTGAGGGCCAACACATCATCTTAATTAAAG
>JAPZEB010000002.1:15708106-15725292 GCA_029783705.1 Chaetodon striatus
TGGTTACTCAAGATAATCCACAGACCTTGTTGTGAGCAGTTTCATGTAGGAACTATTTTCTTTCTACCAAACTACACAAAGGAAGCGTGCATCTCCTGCTAGCTCCACTAGCACCACTGAGCTAGCTAATGTTATAGCTCAGCTGAGATGAAATGCCATTAATGTTTACATCTCACACTATCACAATCATGAGGCTCTCCTCTATGAGTAGATCCACACTTCCTTCTGAGTGGTCAGATGGTTGGTGGGTGTAATTTGGTACAAAGAAAAAAGTGCTTCTTTAAAATCTTTAGTTGTTTCCAGAATTTTCCTGAATCAATGCAAATATCTTTATTTGTATCACCTGATACTTCAGATAAGACTCTTTATTTTGGTAGTCTAGTGTTGATCCTCAACATACTATATTATAAATATGTCATGACTATTGATTTTGAGGTGACACTTCATTGTATTTGATAGATACTCATTGTCTCACAAAAATCTAAAGCTGGCCACATAATGGTTGAATACTCTTGTCTAGTCTTGTTTAACAGATTATAATATTCCATCCACATGGGTTTATAATAAGACAGTGGTCCCCTGGGCACAGAATTGCTAAGAGCCCCACCACCTCTCCTACATAGGAGCAAGACACACAGACTTTGTGGTGGTTTTGCGTCTCTTTGTAGTTGTTTTGCATCTTTTTTGGGTGTTTTTCTCTTTGAGGTAGTTTTGTGTTTTTCTTTTGTTTGTTTTTTTTGTCTCTTTGTGGTAATTTTGAGTCTTTTCCTGCTTGGTATGTATTGACATTTAACTTTTTGCAAGTGAAGGCCAGGGGCGCCCTGACGCTCAGCTCATCCATGCCTCTCCATCATTCTTATCCAAATAATGGCCACTGATGTTTTGAAGGGAACTGCAATATAATGGTACATACACCTTTTTAACATCTGCCATCTTCCTCTAGGATGTGAAGCTCCCAGATGCGTATGAGAGACTGATACTGGATGTCTTCTGTGGAAATCAGATGCATTTTGTCCGCAGGTTGTTTGCACCCTTTACTATCTTAGCTTGTTGTCTAGGCATTTTTTAATGTGGCGTTTTTTTTAACCTAAACTGCTCTCCTTTATGTCCTAGTGATGAGTTGCGGGAGGCCTGGAGGATCTTCACCCCCCTCCTGCACCAAATAGAGGGAGAGAAGACACAGCCCATCCCTTACACCTATGGAAGGTAAAGTGATGTGTCTGTTTTACGAGACAAAAATAAATATATGATGCACAGTTTCCTTTTCAGCGATCATTTGTCCTCATTCTGTCCACAGTCGCGGTCCAAACGAGGCGGATGAGCTTGTGAAGAGGGTGGGATTCCGCTATGAGGGAACATACAAGTGGGTGCAGCCCCACACAGCATGATGCCTTCTATCTCACACATGCACATACACTGATGAACTCACACGCCATTTTAGGCAAGTTTACAAACAATAAAGTTTACTAAAATCTGTCACTGCTGTACGTTGCTTGATTATGTCTGCACGTGAAAAAAATATCACTGCTTTTTATTTCTAATCATACAGGAATTAATGTGGGATTAACAATAACTGTAGAGGCCTGATTTCAGTGTTCACCTGTAAATTTGATTTTTTAAAATAATCGTCATGCACTCTTTTGCCTGCACTTTTAGACTAGAATTGCCCACACCTAACACCTCTGGTCTTGAGACACCTGGGACTTACATGATTGTTTGACCTGTGTGTTATGGACGGAGAATGGGTCAATGTTTGCACATGGGGTCATTTGAATGTTAAGAATAAAAACCTGTTCTCTGCTATCAGCAGGCCTGTGTTTACAGTCATCACTCCACTATGCTGACACTGAACACCTCATAATATTTATGCTAAAAGGGCTTGTTGATCTGGTTTGTAAGAACAGATGATTCTCTCAAAAAAAAAGAGGGAACATAAGATGTCCTGTTTCAGGTAAAAATGACATCCAGGTATGTGTTTCAAATTCAAATCAAAACTTTAAATGCTTGTTTACAACATTTGTAACAGTCAATCTGCTAGAATTCATGAATGACTTTTAACATTACAACTTCAATGTACCTTTCATTTTTTTAATTGCCTGCAACAGACTGATGCTGTTTCTTGTCACCTATGTCTGTCTCTACCAGGTTTGTGTCCTGGGTGGGGGGCCTCCCATCTACAAATACACACACTTAAATAAATACACACAACAAACCATTTGCTGATCCTGCCAGTGCTCAGAGGGCCGTGGGAGGTGCAGCAGACATGGACATGTGTTTAAACAACTTCTTTTTTGGGACTATTTTATTTGTTCTTTCATATGTTAATGGTTCTTTACCATAAAATGACTTAATGCAACAGTAATATCATAATCTGTCAATAGGGGAAGTTGTGTTGACACTAAAAATAGTGAAGATATTTGCATACATAATTGTTTATACACAACAAAAAGGAAGCAAAGCTTTGCTTCTCTTATTCAGGTCTGAAGGTACAATGCACGGCTGAACAAATGTAGACAACAATGAAGAATAAAAGGACTCAGCTCAGTCTTTTTTATTGCGTTAGGATGTTTTTTTTATGTTTTAATTCTGTTGACAGTCCTTATGACTATTCTTTGGAAGCTCGAGTGAAAATAAATAAAATTTGCACATCAAATAATGCATATAAACACTGTATACCATAAAAACCTGCACTACAGATAAGTGTATCACTTAGCAAGTCTTTTATTAGTGTTTTAAGTAGCAGTATTCGACAAACACACACTCATTTAAGGATAAATTGTTTTTTCATTATTGCAGTGAGAAAACATGTAAAAGTACCTGAAATTTTAGGAAGTCTTTGGCCATGACAGACTAGCTGTCTCAGTGAATTAACAAATTAGAAACACTGTCACCTTTCTGTCATCGTCCACAGTTTAGGTGACTATATGTTTTGAGTGCATCCCCTTTCACGCTTGTCCTTTTCCTCGCTGCAGTTGTGTATGGCTGCTCCGTCCTCGATACCTCTGGCATACAGACGCACCAGCTGGCCGTGAATCCTGAGAGAAGTGAATACAGTTAAAAACTGTACTGAGAAATAGTCATCCTTTGCCATCTGTGTACTAGATTGTTTTCTGGTGACTGAGCTGAGTTAGGATGAAATGAGTATTTCACTGCTGGAAAGATGCTCTTTTCATAATAAAAGCAAATACTTTTGAAATGGGTGCTACATGACCAGAGAAAACAGAGACAAAGGACTGGCATTTGCTTTTGCTCAAGAGGTAGAAAACCTACAACTACCAGAATGCACTGCCCCGAGCAGAACCAACACACACTCCTGCTGGTGGGTGATGTAGTGTGAGCTTGGACGTTTTGACACATGAACAATATGGTGGGCAGCTGGTAGCAAATGATCTTAATTACAGTTAAACTGTGAGCTAAAGTATGTTTCTGAAAACATTTTAGGTGAGACATAGGAAACACAGCAACAGAATCTTGCTTCATATTTGGTCAGAGTTTGGTCTGAGTTACGATATGGAAATGGTTGTTGCAAAATGTGTCATACAGCGAATGTGAGCTGTGAGATGAGCAGGGAGATCTGGGCCCTTGAAAAATGGAGGGACATTTACCATAGTTGATTTACACATACTCTCCACACTGCTATGATACAAAGCTGGTTTAAAACCAGTCGAGTATCCCTTCAAGTTTAAACCTAACATACATTAGGAGGATGATGCAGAACCATATGAGGACACGCTGAACCAGGGGTTTCCATCTGGTGGGTCGCAGTCCAAAAGTGGGTCATGTGGGTCCATTTTGAATGGACTGCAAGTGACTCACAAACGTGTAAGTTTGTAAATAAAACTGTCATTTTTAAGTCCAGTGAATTTCCTGCACAGAGCTTTTATTTTGAAGTGTTGTTTCCTGCTGTAGAGTGAGTGACTAAACAGGACTAACCGAAGAAAACTACAGTATTACATTAGGGAATCCACTTGGAAAGAAATCAAGGAATGTACGTAAGCTTCTATTTAGTTATTTAAGAGTGACAGGAGTAATAGAGACAATTTAGTTTTAGTTTTTGTTTCCTGTTAATCTACTGCTCTGGACTTGAGTCCAGTAGGTGGCGGCAATGCACCCGAAAGCTGGTTTGCCAACCGCCACTTAACTCAAAGAAGAGTGAGTGAGTAAGTGAATGAGTGTGTGAGTGACTAACTGACTGACAGCCACTTAACAGAGACAGAAACTAGCTCAACGACATTGCCAAACTCAAGTATGATGCTGAATATATCAAACTGTGTGGACCTTGAGCTAATGACTAAAGAGAAATCTGGATCCTGTGGCTGGACCAGTTGGGAACCACTGCACTAAACAACGTGTGGATGACTGTACTCTCTTACCTGCTGAAGATTTCAGTGGAGGGCAGAATCTCTCCGTCACAGTTCCACACTGACACAGCAGGAGCTTTACTGCAGCACACACCACACAGGAAGGGGTTTGGTGTTTTCTGCTCCTTTGTCATGTCTCGTCCTGTGCCTCTCTCTGCCAGGTGCTGCTGAGATCCATTCCTGCTTACAGTCTCTATGTCACCTCTCTCCTCTTCATCTACCTCACTATTCGTCCCTCTGATCTCTTCATATGGGTCCTCCTCTTTGTTGGGGGGCAGAGAGAAGCGGACGGCCTTCACGCGGTGAACCTCCACAAACGGCAGGTCAAACTAAGAAAAGTGGCAGAGATCAGGTCAGGCAGTGTTTAAACTTGTTTGTGCAGCTTGATTGTAATGTGAGAGTGCCAATACCTGGTCCTGTGAGCATGTGTGCCTGTAGAGGAACTTGAGGAATCCCAGGGGGTGAGTGTCCCATACCAGGATGAGGTCACCTGTTCCGTCCGCCAGGTGAGCAGAAGGAGACAGGCCCAGAGGACTCTTGGGACATGAGCTGGACATACAAGTGAGAGACACACACCTGAACCTGCCCTCCACACTCACCCACTCGCCTGGACAGAGACAGAGAGACATCATGCTATGTTTTAAGTCATCACTGATGAAACTTTAAGGACCATATGACTGTTTTAGCCCA
The DNA here is from genome assembly GCA_029783705.1 of Chaetodon striatus. NCBI lineage: Eukaryota > Metazoa > Chordata > Actinopteri > Chaetodontiformes > Chaetodontidae > Chaetodon > Chaetodon striatus. The sequence goes on from JAPZEB010000002.1 coordinate 15,713,158, forward strand.
TCAAGCACTTTACTGCTCACCATTTTCCAAAACAGACTGCCTTTGATTTCTAAGACTCACTTTTTAGGCAGCCACTTTTTTCTTCACTTTTTCTACACTTTGCTTCTTTTCTTGTAAAACACTGGGATGATGTCGCCACTGCAGCTCTCTTTAATGTTGCAAATACAGCACTCTTAGAGGGGAGATTCACACTGTGGAGTTTCAATTAGACTTACACTGCATTTCATTACTAGTGCCACTTCACCTCATTCATTTAACACCGCATATGTTACACAGAGGCCACTTTGAGAGCTGAGGAAAAGCAAGCAGGGGGGGAGTGAGGGATCTAAATAAACACACAAGCCTTTGTACACTTTCGGCCCAAGCTATTATAATCGACCACCAACTGTAAGCTTAGTGTTTCGCCGCTTGTTACAGATCATCAGAAATACCTGGAGTCTTAATCATTTCAGTGAGGTGAAGGCGTCTTCTGGGGATAACTGTAACACATTGGCAGGCACTTGGTAATAAGCTGCATCAGTATTGTAACTATTATTTTGACAGGTTACAGATTATGTTTGGAATAGGGTCGCAGCAGTATACCTGTTTTAAGGTATACCATGATATGATAGTTGATAGTTATCATACAGCGAACATTTGCTTATCTACCATATTGAAAAAAGGTATCTGGATGGAGAGTCTTTATTTTGGTTATTTTCAAAAGGGAGACTTTTTACACATACTTCCATAAAAAAAAATGACTCAAGGTTTCAATTATAGTAATAATATGTTTGTTCAGCCAAAAAAAAAAAAAGTAACTGATAATAATAATAATAATTTTGTACTGTGAAACCGCCATGTTTTGTTTATCGTACCGTGAATATCTCATAACCCTGCAACCCTAGTTGGGAATGAAGAAATCAGATTGCTGAGTACAACAATCTGAATAGTTGTATGACATTTTTCAGTAAAATATCAAGCTCACAATAAGATTTTCTTAACAAATAGGTAACTAGTGAACCTATACAAAATATACAGACCTATAAGATTTATTAAAAAGTGAAATTGAAAAGCATGTCAAATACTCCATGTATTTATATTATTTATTATTTTATCGTCTTTCTTAATCTTCTCCTACTTTAGTGGCAAGCAACCAGAGTTTACTGCCACCTAACCATGGATGTATTTTCTTGCATCAAATGCATAACTGCGATGCATTGTGGGTAATATTCCCTCAGCCCACCTGAGAGACAAGTTCACTTCAGTTTTTCAGACAGAGTGACTAATGTTGAATGACTAATCAAACACAGCCTGAGCTTTGTTTTAAAGCTTAACAATTACGCAGCAGCCTCCAGGACAGGGAAAATAAAGCCAACGCACACGTGCAAAATAACGGCAGTTTCTCAAATGACTACTTAATGCTGGCTCCAAAAATGAGTCAGACACCCGTGGTTAATTGCCCAACCTTGCAGCAGAAATAAACATGTTTACACAGCCTAATACAAAAACCTTTTTGGTCTCTATAGCTAATTTCCCCTGTCATGACAGCTGTACAGGGGCTGAACTTTTACACAACTCACAAGTTTCCATTTTATTACAGCTTAAAGTTATGCATATTTAAGGATGGGGGGCAGCTTTGAGTGACAAGCTGTCTTTAAGGTGTCAACACAGTTTATGACACCCCACAGCTCCACTCTCTTGGTCTCTTTTCTCATGTAAAGAATTTGTTATTATGTTTATACAGTCTATGGTCACAAGACAAAAAAGCTGCTTTAAAGTATACGTGATTTCTGCTAAATGGGCTAAAGCATATAAACACTGGACTTTTATACATGTATGTAATTACCTTCAGAGTCACTGCTGAAGTGGCTGAAGTGGGAGCTGTACAGTGAGCCTGAATCTGAAGAGGGGGGGAAAAGTCTTTCTGTGCTTCTGGAGCACACACTGCACCTACACACACACACACACACACACACACACACACAAAAGAAAGAATTTTCAGTCTGCTTGTATCTGTGAAATAACAAGCTCCTCGACCTTGACACCCATTCATAAGAGCATCATAAAGCATTCGTTGACAGCCAGAGGCAGCTACCTCAGACAAAGACAGAGGCATTGTACACTCTAACAGGAGACAGAGGCTCATCTTTCATCTAGATCAAGTTCCTCTTGCTGTAGTTCCTACCCTCCTTGAAGGTGCACCCAACACCTGAGTCCCCACTGCAGGTGGTAGCAGTTACAGTGTCTCTAGCAGTAAATTTAAACTATCTCACTGGTGCTTTAATAATAATGATTCTGCTTGCAGTGACACTTTCTCACTCTCTTGTTAAAGACCTTAAGGTCTACAAGGTTAAAATCGCTCTCATCCTTAGACAGCTCAGATAAGAATGAGGTCTTACAGAAAGGCTTTGAGTACATTTAATCCAGGATGAGTCACTTATAAGAGTTAAACAAATGGGACTCATGGAGAGGTGCTATATATAAAATATAGCACTGGAAAGTGATGAATATGGAATCTTAATTCATAAATAAAGTCACCTCTGTGATACAGGAAAAGTACCAGAATGCTCCCACATAGCTGTTGTTTGAAGTTTTTAGTGTTAAAACTCCTCCACATCACAAATGTTTAATCTGGTGTGCACAGTGTCATTTTCTTATGCACACTGTAATTTGAGAGTCTGTTTTGTGTTTGTTATTAATTGCTCTGTGTATACACCCTCCTTTGTGTCAGCAGTGTTGTGTTTTACCCTGAGAGGCACCGTGTTCTGTCCCTCGGGCTGGAAAGCAGCGGGTCTGCTGGTAGATACTGAACTATGCCTGCATAGCTCCTGTTGCTCAGGTACACCATTGTGCCTAGACAAAGGAGAGCAATTAGGTTAGCTGAAAATGCACAACACTGCATGAACACACAACACTGTTAAAGAGAATGTAAGCGGGGAATGTGGTTTTGTGGCATATAATGTGCATGTGCATCACATGAAGTCCTTTGATCTTTGCTGTAGCCCTATCTGTGAGGGATAGGATTCATTTTTAACTTTCACCTAAAAACAGATACAGAGAATCTAATAGCATCTTGTGTAATTTCCTGTGCAGTCATGTCTGTTCTCTAAATGACTCATCAGTCCACACCTGAATAGTCATATCTGAGAGGTCCCATCCAGCGGTGTTTCTCACTCTCAGCCAGCACATCACCGTAGAAGCCATAGCCTAATAGAGACACCGAGTAGCGCACCAGAGCAGAGGTCTGATGAACTGAACACACATCCAAAGGCTGAGAGTCTCCTGCAAGGTATTGTGGGAATAAGAAAGGGCATAAAGGCTAAATTGTGGAGCTTTGAGTCAACAAAATTGTTCAGGTATTTTTATAATTAGACTTGGATTTATTAAGCTATTTTATTAAAAATCCTTCCTCACCAATGATGATGTGCAAAGCCGAAGTAACAGGGTCAATCACTCCCACTGTGGCATAACACACACAGTCTGTGGAACCTACAGTAGATACAATAGAGCAGGATGAGTGTGTCCCTGCACTCACACCATCAATTTAGAAAAAAACTTCATTGCATAGTACAGTCTTTTTTAAGTGGGGTTGTATGAGGTACTTATCCATAGTCAATGTATTACTTTCAGCAGATGGTGCTCAGTATGCCCCTATTTTGGAGAAGCAGGCAGGAGTAGCCTGTCACCATGGAAGCTAAGCAATTTACTGCTGTGAACAAGGCCGGCCGTAAAAACATATTGCAGCCACCCAAAAACAGGCCTACCTTAAAAAATGGATGAAGTATGTAATATATTTTTCATATATTATATATTAAGCAGGCCTGTTACATTGCTCTCTTCAAAGCCAGCCTCTTGGCAAAAACACTAATTTTTCTTTGCAGAAAACAGGAGTTGCTGGCCTATCACTGCCTCATTCCATTAGTTTGTTACTTTGGTATTTTAAAGGGTTAATTCGGCTTCACCAAAGTCACACAATAACGCAAACAAACAAACCAATCGAGACAGCGGTAGACCAGCAACACTTACGCTGAGAAAGGTAAAATGACTGTTTTTGTCAATGGAGTCTGGTGGCTTTGAAGAGAGCAATATAACAGCTTCAGTTCCCTGTCAGAAAGGGCTGTCTGGCTTCAAGGTAAAGCAGTGAAGTTTTCTAAATATGGTGTACACTTAAACCGATATTGATTTTTATAGGTGGGTCTTTTTTAAAAGGCTAAAATATGTTTTGCTGCTGCCTCCATCCACAGCAGTGCATTACATGTATGTAGGTACTCCTACCTGCTTCTCCAAACTGGGGGCACATTGACCACCATCTTCTGTAGGTAATACACTAACTAAGGACGAATCTCATACAACACCACTTCAAAAATTTCCTTACTTTTCCCTAGCAGTGTCATTACCTGCAGGGATGATGCCAATATGAAGCGGGCAGGGCTGTAGGGTGACAGTGTGATCATTTTCACAAAGGCCTGCTTCTTGTTGTGTCCGCCCAATCAAACCGTGAAGTAATTCGCTGAACATGCCATCCCCACCCACACACACCACACTGTTATAAACAAACACAGGAGTTTTTGTTATGAAAGCACCTCCCAGAGAGCTTTGCTGCTAAAATGCTCCACCACAATGTTTACACTGTGGTGCTGGCACTCTTACCCATCAAAGCCTGTCAGGTCTTTCTTCAGGAGGTGGTCTCTGGCCTGGTTTGCCCGCTCTGTCACTAAACAATAAATGTTAAGAATTACTTTCATTGATTGTTTCCTAAAATAAGTAGGTCTATCAGGCCATCTATGAGACACAGTTTAGTTGGTTTTTACCTATTACATGAGAGCTGATACCAGCCAGCTCAAACAGAGGGGCAACCAGAGAATGGTAGATCTTTCTTCCTTTCTTCTTCCCTCCAAATGGGTTGATAAACACCAACAGCCTGTTTGGACGCAACGGACCTGAAAGATACATTTGGAATTTCAAACATTGTTGAGAGCCAGCACACTCCGAAGGATTTTAAAAATTAATTTCTAATCATCCATCCTTACTGTGAGTTTTAAGAGCAGCTCTCAGGTGTTTTGTCCACTGGTCTCTGAGCACTCGACTGGGGCAGCTGAACTGGGTCCGGCCCAGTCTCCATAGTAACCCATAAGAGCTCCCACTGCTGCTGCGCTTCACGTAGAAAACTGGAGGTAAATGTCAGATAAAGAAAACAAAACCATGGTGTAAAACATATCACCTGCTGCAGTGTGGAGGATTACAGGCACATATTTGACTAAACTGTAAAGCCAGTGTGCCGTGCACTTGTATGTAAATTACCCATGTTCTTACAGAAGACGTGTCATGCTTCAGGCTGTGTTATTATTTACTACAGCACTGACTGTAGCCGGGGGTTTGTGACACCTGAGAGTCTCCCAAGAGGACCCACCTGTGAAGTCTTTGTCTGTGTCCTCGACTGACTTCTGGGGAAGGATCTCCACTCGGCCATCCTCCACTCCAACTACCTCTGCCACAGGTACTGAAACTTTAATCACACAGACACACACACAGCACAAAAGCGTCAGTGCTTCTTTACATACAATGAATAGAATATTTAAACCACTGGAAAAGACTGCAGACCTCCCTCACATGGGTATGTTTACTTTTCAAAGCAGGTGTCAAAGCACAGGTGTAAAATGAATAATGGCTGCATCGCGATTAGTTGTTCCATCGCCGGGAATCCCTCATATGAAAAGCACAGGTGTTACTAATAGTGTTGATGATGACTGAATTCCATTAAGCGGCTTCAGCTTCAGGGTCCTGATATTATGCATGATGACTCACTGGCACACCTAAAAAGAGTTAAACTTCATACATGTTATTCCTATGGTTTAAGACAGCCCAAAAATATTAGAAAACATTAACAACTCTCTTCCAAATCCAAAAACAAGGGTGCTAAAACTCAAATCTGTGATGTCACAGGGTATAAAGTCTGGAGCTCCTCCATAGAAAATGAACTGGGAAAGATGTTATAGATGACACTGAGAGCACCCAGGGGAATTTTCTGAGTATATAAATACATTTCTGTTTCAGCACTGACAACTCTACAATAGAATACAGCCCATCTGGTTATTAAAAAGACAACAAAGATTCTGTAGGTCCACAAATTCAGGCTCCCATTTATTTGCTGCATCCGAAATTGCATAATATGAGCTGTTAGTACTACGTCAGCTCCTGAGAGCCTACTTGCCGGTTAGACGCGCAACCATTGCAACACGTGCCAACCTAAGTTCTACAGGTAATTTTAAAATAACACCTAACAAAGTGAAATCTTACACTTCTTGCATACTTACACTTACACAGTCTGTTAGGAACGCTGACGTTGTTGATGACAATATTTATGGCGGCCTAATGTCTAGAGTTTGCATATTGTAATATTTCACCAGAAATACACAAACTATATATCACATACTGCATGTTAGTATGGAATTTCGGACACAGCAGTTGTCTTGACTTTATATTTGATGACATGAGTTTGAAACTTACTTCTCTGGTTTCTGGCTTTGGGAGAGAGTAGCTCTTGTTCACAAATATTGCTTTGAAATGTCTTTAAAACTCAGATTTTTCTTTGTGGTGACAACAGAGCCCAGAGAACCTTTACTCTTTGTGTTCATGAGTGACAGCCAGAGAAATGCAAAGGCATTGTGGGGTAGATAAAAGTTGCCAGGAGGTGTGTGAGTTCCTTATAGTCAGTGTTTTCAATGAGGTGTCTCAGGAGGTTGTGTGTCATGTTTGTGCTGTTGAACTTGTTCTTCGTGTTTTCTGAAAGCAGGCATGGGCTAATTAATTAAACCTTCCCTGTAGGCTAATTGTCCAAAATTAGTTAGGCTACATGTACTGTAAGGTGTATCAAATATTGTTTTGTTCATGGTGTTTCCTTGGCTCCCTCTAAAGAATGAATACTGCTTTGTTTGTCACCATGTTGTGCCAGTTCAGTGAAAGCAGGAAACAGGTTGTGGCTTTGCAAGAGTATTTTCCTGTGTGCGCGTGCAGTAAAAGCTTATTATGATGTTATATATTAGTATCAATAAGTTGTTATGTAATGTAATAGTCTATCTAAAGCGGACCACGTGTCTCTATATTACATATGGATGATGTCTGGGAGAATATGGAGCCACCTACTTGTTTTCTTGTCACGGTTCTTCTTATCTACCTCGGTCCACTTGAAATGCCAGCCTGTCAGGACAGCCCGGTATCTTTTATTCCCGACCCATAAGCTTGACTCCAGCCTCAGGTCCGTCTCCATCCGGAAAGGCGCTTTTCAGTCACAGAGTCGCTCTTTCCCGTTTCTCCGAAAAACTTGTATGATCACATTTTACGACAATAACTTTTACATCTCTAAGAAATAGCAGCAGGTTGACAGTCTTATCTCGCCATCAGTTAACAACCCACCAGAGTCCTTATGTGACATGTGAAAGTTTTCATCTTCCTCCGAATTAATCTAAAGGTCTTTTTTTTTTAGGTTACACTACCCGTGAAATGTTGAAGACACCGCCTCGCACACCGGTGTTATTCTAACAATATTTCCTGTACAGTCCCTCCCTGTTGACACCTGCATCATTTGCATGTTGCTCTGCTGATTGGATGTCAGCAGTTACTTTACCTGAAGAGTGAGCATACGGGCCAGTTAGGCCACTGCTATGGGATTTGGTTATTTTATGCAGAAACACAAATAATTTAGTGATTGAAAGAAGAAATTACAAAATATACAGCAGGCTTTGATACCAGCTAATGGGCTGATCAATAAGCTATAAAATCCTAATCCAACACTGTAAAGCCTATCTATCTATCTATCTATCTATCTATCTATCTATCTATCTATCTATCTATAAGAAAAAAAGGCTATATAGAGTTTAGGGTTTATATATAAAAGGTTGATGTACTTCAACAAACTTGTATGGCCATTCACCTTCCATTGGTCTGAAAAATCCTGGTTTCCAAAAGCACTACTAGGCTGCTTTAAAGGAAAAGGGAGGATGATTAATGATCATTTTAATGGTCAGCACTCAGAGACCTATATGACTTTAAACATGTAAACTCCCAAAACTTATTTCCTTATTCTTTGCCTTTATTTAACCAGGAAGTTCCACTGAAATTGAAAAGCTCTTTCATAAGGGAGATCTGGCCAAGGAAGCACCCAATCAAAACTAATTAAAATGCAACAAATACAACACATAATTTTAAAAAATCCACAATAAAATAACTACAACTATTCAAACATAGTGGCCTCTTAAGAAAAACAAGCACGTCTTTATCACACATTCTTTGTGATGCCCTAAATTAATCAATGGATATAAGTCTATCTAATTAGGATCTTCTTGAAGGTTGTTCCATGTCCAACGTGCGTATTAGGAACATGCAGTTTTCCCCAGATCTGTTAAAACCCAGGCTACATTAAAGAGCAACCACCTGGTGGAGCGTAGCTGGTAACTACCAGAGCTGACACACAGGAGAAGTGCAGAACTAGGCTGGAAGTTTGCCCAGTATTTCTTTATAGATAAATATATACCAGTGCTGTTGTCTGTGAGTGGTCAGTGACATCTAACCCAAATAATCATAAAGAATGCAGCGATGAGTAGAGATGCGTGGTACACTGAATCAAGGCTACATAAAAATGTGGTACATAACTCAACATAATGTGAGTTATGTTGACATGAAAGGGGGCTCCAGAGCAAAAGTTTGCTTTTTGGCCTCTACTGACTCCAACTCCCATCCTCTGTACATTGTGTATGGGCTGAACCCTGAAGTTCTCATCAAAGGACAGGGTACAAAGCAGATTCAGATGGCAGCTGCATTACAGGCAAAGAGTGGCCGACTATAATGCTGGAATAATACTGCTCAGCCCCATGTAGATTAATTGTAAAAATTAGATTATTTAAAGAGTATGGATCACATGAGCACACTTAAACTTAAAACAAACAAACAAAAAAACAACAGAAAATTTTATTTACTTATCTAAAGCGAGGGTCAAAGGGCTGAGGGTGTCATATGTTGAACAGAGTATAAAGCCCCTTTAGGCCAATTTGTGATTTGTTGGGATATACAAATAAAATGACTTGGCCGGACCATAGGACAGGTAATTAGACATGACCCATTTAATTGATTTTGTAATTTTTTTTGTTTTGTTTTTTGTGACAACTAATTGGCACACAATGAATCTGGGGTTTTGTGTGGGGCCCTGGGGATCCGGGGCCCCTCAGCAGTAACCCGCTTTGCCAGTCTTGCTTGAACAGCCAGAAAATTCCTGCAGGTGCATAAAGTGTGCGACTATGTACCACAATCAACAACATAACATCCGGGTTTTTAATCGACGTGAAGGCATTCTTCACAATAAAAGTAATTTATGGCACGCTTTCGTCCTTCACGCAACTTTTACGACTTTTACTGTGAAGTCTCGGGGCACACCGTGACCGGAAGTGTCTGCCGTTATTGTGGCACGCTCCTTCCTCCCCTCTCTTCCTTGCTAGCAACTCGACCTAGCAAGCTAGCGAGAGAAGCTCTTTAAAACCCTGTCGCGTTAGTGTTATTATTATGAATTGATTGATCCGCGTAGTATATTTTACTTTTGTCTCTACAGTCCACATAACAAGCTAACAAAATGAACATACGAAACGCACGGGTAAGTTTGCTGAAATCCTCACGACAGCCATGCTGTTTCTACTTAATGCTAGCTTAGCTAGCAAAGCTACCACAGCCTGCTAGTAGCTGTCCACATTTTGCCGATTAAAGGGTTAGACTTGTGTCATGCACATGACATTTGACATTCACTTTCTTTCTTTCTTTCAGCCGGAGGACCTTATGAATATGCAGCACTGTAACCTGCTGTGTCTTCCAGAAAACTACCAGATGAAATACTATTTCTATCACGGACTGTCCTGGCCTCAGGTGATTGATTCATTGTAGAGTGGACTCTTTCCTCTGTCTCTGTTAACAATACTGCTCCTGTCATTTAAATCCTTACATTGCTGTATATTTGGGTTTTTTTTAATGCTAAATGTCTGTTTTAATCGTTTCAGCTGTCATACATTGCAGAGGACGAAAATGGCAAAATTGTGGGATATGTGTTGGCAAAGATGTGAGTATCTGCGACCATTATTTTTTATCCGACACAATTTGCACAAAGGGGATGTATAGGGTTTCAAAACACCTCTGTGAACTCTTAATAGGGAGGAGGACCCTGATGATGTACCCCATGGACACATCACATCTCTGGTGAGTCAGAACAAGAGACACCCTGCTCAATTATGTGTACATCATGACACATGTTTTCTTGTACCAAAATATTTGTCTGGCTTCTCTGGGGCATTACAAAAAAACCCTCATCTGTGTCTTCCAGGCTGTGAAGCGCTCCCACAGACGCCTTGGCCTGGCTCAGAAGCTGATGGACCAGGCCAGCCGGGCCATGATAGAAAACTTCAATGCCAAATATGTCTCGCTTCATGTTCGTAAAAGGTAAAGTGCACTGTTGGCTTGCTGTGGACTTGGTTTCTCTTCTATTCAGATACATTATTGCATAGTTACCTTTTTCTAAATGTGCTCAGACTCTGTTTGTGTGTGTTAGAGCTCCTGTTTTCAGAGACTTACCTATCTTTTTTCTCCACTGCAGCAACCGAGCAGCCCTGCACCTGTACTCAAACACACTCAAATTCCAGTAAGTCTGTTTCTTTGCCAACATGATTTCAGTGTTTTGTTGTGCTCCTGTGGTATTATTACACAGTTAGCAGAGCAATAGCTCAGAGTTTGAGAAAGTAAAGCTAGATAAGTAGAGCTAGACCAATAAATCAGTCCAATACTAGCTTATTGCAAATATATATGTATTTTTATGGGCTGTACATACAATCAGCATATAAGACTAAAAGAATTTTTTTAACACTTTTAAGAGCATGCCGTTTTCTAAGTGTTGCATTCTGACTCCATGTTCATTTTGCAGTTACCAGCCCCTCCGAGTATGCTGTACACACTGTGCAAAGCCCCCCCCCCCTTAGTCATGTCTTTAAGGTTATTCAGAAACAGTGTTCAGATCTGCAGCTTTGTGGCTAACTTTTGTTGTTGTATTGGCCTCAAAATTCCAGACTGGTTGGCAGGGTTCACACAGGTCCTTGAAATCATTGAAAGTTTGTGAATTTGAGGAAAAATATAGGCTTTGAAAGTTTTTGAAAATGGAAATAATTAGGCCTGGGTCATTGAAAGTGCTACAATTTATATATATGTCATGCAAGAATAGAGATAGAGAAATAAATAGAGAAAAGAATAGAAATAGAGGTTCTGTTCAAATAATGTCTGCCGTCACTGTAACACAGCACAGTTAGGAACGGTTGACACATTCAAGCCTCTGCCTCTTTTACTTGATGACTGTAAGCTTCTTTGAAGGCTGCTATTTCTCATTATAGAAATTCTAAGTGGTATGACAGTAATAAACCTTGATCTGTGCCCTAAACTATGTCTTGTTGGGTCCTTGAAGCTGAGGACACTGGGCCTGAAACGTCCTGGTACAATCCTTGAATTTGTTGTTTCAGGTGGTGTGGAAACCTTGGGTAGAGCCCTTGTCATGAGTTCAAGTATCAACTCCCCAACAGCTCCAGACACCAAAAACAAAGTCTCTCTGTTGTTTCAATTATTTGGACTACTTGTCTCTTATTAATTTAACTGTTGAATTATAGTCTTTATAAATTTAAGCTCCCAGCACAAAAGTTTCAAAACTTCTCAACAATTTAAGGAGTAAAATTGTGGTGGGGTAAAGAAGCTGAGTGCCTTTTTTATTTATTTGGCCTAAAATTAGTGGCATGTAATATAGTATGTCTTAAAAACAGTGAAAGCCTTTTTACACCAGAAATTTTTGTTACTCTGTACACGTCATCTGGTCAATTTTGGTTTCACATTACAATTTCGTAAGTGCATTTTTAAGAGCTATATATGACATATCTAAGCCCTGTTGTCATGCACTACTGCAACACATATTGTTACGTTGCGTTGTTTATGGACAAATTGTAACTGACACAACATTTACTGCCACTTGACACTTCAACTGCTAATTTGTCTTCTGCTCAGTTTGCCCTTACCTGTCTGCTCTGAGCACACCCACTATCACTCTCTCTTAACCACACACACACACACACACACACACACAAAACAAAA